>QGSO01000274.1:585095-1185095 GCA_011037825.1 Carya cathayensis
TATATTTCTGTACGTATGTGGGTCTTGTGAATTTAGATCTGATCTGATATCTTTGAATTAGGAATGCCTTATCTTTTTCCTGGGATCTTGATTTGTTTTCTGGATATGGTTGCATTGTTTTTCGTTGATTTTGGGTTTTGTTTAATTAGCATCTGGTAATTCTTTGCTTTTATTGCTTTTGAAGGCAAAATTATTAGAAGAGAGGTGAAAGGGATGCTCTGATTTTGAATATTAGAAGTGGGAAAGTGTTTTGTTTCTTAACGGGCGCAAGTGACTTATTGATTGTGTATTGCTTTGATTTTGAAGTGGCTAAGACCAGTAAAACGGGTTTTATACGTCTGGTTGGTTTCTGAGGAACTTGAGGAAATGAAACAAATTAGTGCTGCGTGTTAATTGTTTCATTATCTCTTTCATTGTTTTGGTGGCAACTAAGAGGAGCATTGTTGTTTTCGGATGGCAAATCTTCGGCTTCTTTTGTTCCCTTTGATCACAGGCATAGTGTCTAGTATGAAACTATGCAATGTCGGTCAGATCTAGTTGGTTCTCGACCACGTTACTTTCTTTCTCCAGCAGATGTATTCTAATTTTTTTCATCCAAATGTAATTTTTTAGGTTTACTTCAAGCACTCCAATGGATCCATTTTTATGACCCATTGAATCTGTGACTTTGTTGAACGAATTCCTTTAGCTAATTTAGGTCCTAGATATTGGGTTGTTCAGAGACACGTTGATCCATTAACAAGATACATGAAGTTGATGACAATCAACATTCAAAGATAAAATTCCTCTAGACAAAAAATGATATTTAATATTGTATTTTAATTTCTAATTTTGTAGTCACATTCTGAATCCGTTTGAATTGTGAGAAGTAAATATATATATTATATTTTTGAAGTTACTCACTACTACTGAAGAACTTATTAAGAGATAAATCAAAGTACAAGGCTGCACGGGCCAAACGGAGGTTATTACAGCCAACTATTAAGATAAAAACAAAACCTAAAAAGTATAGATGTAGACAGCCAGTGATAGTTACAGAGTAAGCAATCTTAAGGGAATGCCCTAATTCATACAAGGAGTCCTATTTCTGTCGGTGCTTTCAGCTCTTCTAAAGCTGGTATGCCTGGGTCTTAATATCTGGAATAGCAGACTCCAATGACTGTATCTTCACCATTTTTGAAATCAACGTGAATGATAATATGTTCTTACCTATAATTCTAAATATTTATTCTAGTTGAAGTTGGAAATGACAAAAGCTGTGTATCTTGAAGTTACTAGTGATAGTTGTAATCATTTGTCTAATGATTTCTATTTGTGTGGTGTGGCAATAGCCGGGGATTGGTTGCAGGGTCCTTATGTGTACTATCTCTATAGTCAGTATGGTTTTGGGAAAGGGGAGATTGGACAGCTTTTTATTGCTGGATTTGGGTCCTCAATGTTGTTTGGGACAATTGTTGGATCTTTGGCTGACAAACAGTAAGAGTTTCTCAGAACTTTGTTTGTGAATTCTTTGTGCTTTATCGATTGGATTTGTTTTCTCACTATATTTTGCCTTCACTAACTGAATGCAGGGGTCGAAAGAGAGCATGTGTGACATACTGCATAACATACATACTGAGCTGCATCACCAAGCATTCTCCTCATTACAAGGTTTTGATGTTGGGCCGTGTTTTGGGAGGTATCGCCACTTCTCTTCTATTCTCAGCTTTTGAGTCATGGCTGGTAGCAGAACACAACAAGGTGAGAGATTTTTATTTATCCTTTCGCTATATTCTTGATTGTTAACTGACGTATTAACTCTCAAATGTATTATTTATATAAATCTTCATCTGAATAGTCCATGGGGACCTCCTAAATAATCTACAACAGGTTCCTTGTGGCCATCACAAGTCTCTTTATGCTTCATTATGATTGATAACCCAAGGGATGACCTGTGTAGTCAAAGCCTCAAGGTCTTATGGATGTCCAAAAGGCTTTTACAATTGGCCAACCATGCACAGAATAACACATTTTAATTTGTTATTATCTTTTTTTACAAATTATTTCAATTTATTCCCCCTCCCTGCTTCAATTTATAATTCATCTCAACTCAATATTGACATTTTTTGGGGAGATTACATGTGTCCCCTCAAATTAACACTCATTTTGCAATACAACTATCAAACTACCAAAGTTGTTCTTTTATAGTCTCCAAGTGCCGCCACTTTGACATTTGCACCCTCTTTTGAGATCCAGCTGTTAAGATCATGATATTACCCATTTTTTTTGTTCATCTTAACGCGGAGGTTACTTGCATCTTATGGTTCGAATAGGGGCTAGACGACATCATTGGTAGTTTGGCAGTCTTAATGTGAAAGAAATGATAGTTTGGAGGGGTAAAGTGAGTTTTCCCTATACTTTTTATGCAACAATTGTTGCATCTCTTTTTGTTAAGGCTTGTATCTGGCCTGATGAGGTACTCAACATTGAATTCCCAAAAGAGGAAAATAAATATATAACTAATGAAAATTTGGACTATTTTTATGTAATTTGCAGAAGTAAATGTTTATGCTACTTATAATCTTGCCACAGAAAATTATTTTAGCCTTCCATATGCCTTAAAATTGCTCTCTGTTCTAGAATGTTTCTTTTAAAGGAAAAAAGAGTAATGACACTATGTAGAATGAAAGAAAGAAACGAAGAGAACTGGTTCGGTTTGGATTGAGAGGGGCTGTCAACCCATCTCATCTCATCTCAACTTAACATTACAACTTTCACAAATTCCCACACAAAATACAATAAACAATTCAACTTTTTCAAATCCCAAAACAATAATAATATTAAAAAATAATATTCTAATAATATTTTATTCAACTTTCATCTCAACTCACTATCCAAACCTAACCTTAGTGAAAGGTTGCTCTCTGTTCTAGAATGCCCTCAAGTTGCTTTCTATTATAGATTGTTCTTCTGGTTTTTTTATAATATTTAGTTATTTGGAAGCTCTTTCCGAATACGGCAATTTTGGTGTAAGCTCTTTTTGAATTTAAGGTGTGTGAAGAATATGGTAAAGAGTTAATCAGGTTTTTCACTTCACCATCGTAAAAAACCAACTTCCAATATTATTTACACTGGATATTGATGTCTTCAATGACCTTGATCTCTTCATCTTAATGTGTCATTCCTTTTTCTTATTATTCTGTGCAGAGGGGCTTTGAACAACAATGGTTGTCCATCACATTCTCAAAGGCAATATTTCTTGGAAATGGTCTGGTTGCCATTGTTGCTGGGTTGTTTGGTAATGTACTTGTTGATACATTGTCTCTTGGTCCTGTGGCACCCTTTGACGCTGCTTCATGCTTTCTTGCCATTGGCATGGCCATCATTTTATCATCCTGGACAGAGAACTATGGTGATCCTTCTGAGAGCAAAGACTTGCTTACTCAATTCAGGGGTGCTGCTGTAGCCATTGCTTCTGGTAGAGTTCTAATTTTCACTATGCATTCGTCTTTTCTTTAAAATAACATCATAGCCTATGGATACTTAAACATACACCATCTATATTTCATATATGTAGTGCCTGCATTAGAATAGACTCATCTTCTGATGATTCCTCCCTGCGATTAACTATGCCATAAGTAAACTCTTGTTTGAAAGATCATTATACTTTGATTCTTGAGATGGTCATGGATGCAGTAGCAAGGGTTCTGATCATTAATAAAATTAATAATGCCCATGTTTCTCTTTTCTTGATCATTATTGAAATTTGGCAAGGGTTTTGGGCCTTGAAAGCAATTAGCTGGAAGTTTGTTTTTTTTTTTGGTTTTGTTCAGCATGTGAATGCATTTTATAAGTCCTTCATGATATGCTTAATTTCTCTTGGATCTTGGATATTACGAATTTACCTAAGTTTATTCCAAGTACATCTATTACAAGCTTCTTTTTTTTTCCTAAATGAGACCCAATTGGTGGCATTGGGCAGGTTGATTTTGGTTTCTTTGCCTTGCTTTTTGTTTTGTCCTCATCATGCTTTGCTTGTTGTTCTGTGATCCTCATTAAGTATTTATTTTCCTTGAACTTTATTTTCTTTTTTATGCTTTGGTATTTTTGTCCCCTCATTTATGATCACCTTTTGTGTCATTCAGATGAGAAAATCGCATTGCTTGGTGCAATACAGTCACTTTTTGAGGGTTCAATGTACACCTTTGTGTTTCTCTGGACTCCTGCTTTGAGCCCAAATGAAGAGGAAATCCCTCACGGTTTCATCTTTGCGACATTTATGTTGGCTTCAATGTTGGGAAGCTCCCTCGCATCTCGGTTGATGGCCAGATCATCACTCAGAGTAGAGAGCTACATGCAGATTGTTTTTACAGTCTCTGCCGTCTCTCTCCTGCTTCCTATTTTGACCAGTGTATGCTATGTTACCATAATTTTTTTTATGTTATTTTCTATTTCTTATGGAATTTCCTAACTTCAGTACTTTGGAACAGTTCCTGGTTGCTCCTTCCCAGGCGAAAGGCGGAAGCATCTCATTTTCAGGCTGTGTTCAGCTTCTTGGCTTCTGTGCTTTCGAGGCTTGTGTAGGGATATTCTGGCCATCCATCATGAAAATGAGGTCCCAGTACATTCCTGAGGAGGCCAGGAGCACCATCATGAACTTCTTCCGCATTCCTCTCAATATTTTTGTGTGCATTGTGCTGTACAACGTATGTCGCATTCTAAAAAATACTTCAATATATTGCTTAAATTTGTGACTTTATTGGCTTGAGTATATTAGAATGTCTAGATAGCTGACACCTCAGCCCACCTGATTTTGGTATGTGCTGATCAATGTGATCATCAGGCACCTTCAGTTAAAACATGGTCCAATTTAAATTCCTTCAAATTGAAACTCTGCCTAGAGTAGGCATTGCTGGTACCTGATGCCCACCTAGGCCAATATAGCCAAATCCAACCCATTTTGAGCCCTCCTCCTCTTTGAGATATACTGCAGAAGCTTTGGTTGTATTTAGAAAATCTCCAATGAACACACCTCTCCAGGCCAATGATAGAAGTAGCCTTTCTTTTTCTCCTCTTCCCTTACCGTTGCAGGGGTCTGATACTAACAAGTTCTTTTGGTTTGTCTTTGAAGGTTAATGCATTCCCCATCACAATTATGTTCGGTATGTGCTCAATCTTCCTCTTCGTGGCATGCATCTTGCAGAGGCGGCTCCTGGTGATTGCCGAGAAGCCAAGTATACTTCTTGAACTATAGCCTGCAACTTAATTCAGGCTTATGTTGTATTGAGAAGAAAGGTGTAGGATATTAATTTTCTAATATTAGGCACATAAATAACAATACAACCATAGTTATATAATTAAAAAAAATAAAAAAAAGCAAGATAACCTGGATTATGACCCAAACTCTAAATATATGTACCAGGATCGTCTGACACTCTGTGCTTATAATAGATGACTATGTTTGTATTTGTTACAGAGACAGAAGATTGGACAACATTGGAAAGGGTTACTGAGGCAGAGCCATTAAACATCTAAGTGATTTGAGCTGACAGACAACTAGGGATTCTTGGGAGGTTGAAAACCACCACCGTTTTCCTTCCGCATACTGTTTGATTGATGAAGCTTTCATTTTAATAGGGAAGGCTGATATTGTATAAGATAGTGATCTGCCAAGCAAAGGTAGAGGGCGTGGGTGAAATGTTATGTAATCTCTGCGATTGTATTTTGGTTGTCATTAAATCATAGTGCATTAGTTACCTATTCAAGTATTCTTCCGGGGAGGAAAGATGTGCTCTTGTGAAGCACATTGAAACTGCACTAGATGATTTTAATCTCTCTTTTAACTTGGACAATGTGTAGATGCATTTTATAACCAACTTTATGTCGGATGTCATTCCTTTTTGCTCTGTACATGAAATTTTATTTGAGGTGGAACAAGAGAGAGAATTGATCTTGGATTCTTTGGAAGATTGTATGAAAACAAGCTTCTGATATCAGATTGAATTTGGTTCTAAATATTCTGCCAACCATTTTGATTCTTGAGGCCCAAAGGGAGATAATTAAGAGGCAAGTTTTTATACGAAGGCCAAAGATTTGCAATGTCAACCACCACTACGAACTTCAATAGCTACAGGGCCACCATCTTTTGCAGCTTCTCATTTGTCGTCATCCCCTTTCCTCAATGCCTAATTAAAAATCACATCCCAAATGCACAAAGAACATCAAGTCTCAAACCAAATTGCGAAACTCGGGTGGCAGGCTGAGAGCTACGAGGAAATGGTAGAATTAACAGAAAGTCGTGGCCTTCACGGAGACCGAGCCATCCCTCCCGACAGATGATCTCCTCTATTGAGCAAGCGGAGGTTCAAAGCAACAGTAAAGCCAAGCCAACCAAGTTCAAACTTGTTGGGAGAAAAGGCAAACTACATGAATGTCTTTGCCTAGGAGTTTGATCTGGAAAACGTGTTGAAATAAAAGCGAACTACATGAACTTGCTTAGGAAGAATATGTTCATACGTGGCCTGCGAAAGCATAAATGTTTCTCTAGAAACGCCCCCATGTTCAATAACCAAGGAAACTCGGAATTATAAATAACTCAAAACGCAAGGTAAAAAGCTCCTTCGACTCCCATTCAGTTTATTTTCTTAAGATATTAACTTCAACATCAGAGTTATCTCTCGTCGAATACTACTGGAGGGGTGACTCCAGGAAAGTACACTCTGTAGGACCGCTCTTCAACTCAAAAGTCAGTAAATATTTGGCATTGAAAAATGTATCAATAGATTCTAACCTTGTAATTTGCATGGTTTGATGATACTTACATTGTGAAGATTATATTGGTAGAATCTGATCAGCAAATCTTTTTTGGAGCGTTTGTATGCATGGATTTGGGTCTTTAAAACCCAAGTCCCTTGTTTGTATTATTTTTAAAATTTAGATTTAGATTTGTATCAAAACAAAACAAGCTTTTAAGTTGTTTCAAATTCCTGAACTTAAAATCATGGATTTAAAATCCAAATCCAAATTCATCTATAGAAACGCAACCTTTACGAACATATTAACTCAGGAACTGCAACTGCTACAAAGTTAAAATGCATTACATTAGTTAACTTTGATTGACTTCACAGCTCATACCAAGGTAACACACAGGAAAAGACAGAAAATTGGGCACAAGAGTTAAATACAATAAATGAACCACTTGGGCAATAGCAAATATTGAGAAAATTGAGCATCACTTTGTTGGGTTAATGAAAGGAAATGAAAGGGGAAAGTGTTTACTGTGTGTGTGTCTGCTTCGTTCAAACTATAAGCACACGGAAATTCTACGCAAAATGAAGTTCATACTGAGGTCAAATCTGTTTGGAGTGTCCATAATACTGCTCTATGTGATTGCTCTGAAAACAGACATACGATGTGCAATGCCAAATGATATAAAAGACTTAGAGTATGCCATTTCTAATGCCGACTATTTTAGGCAGATTAACAGTTCACGGTCCGACAAGTGGTATTAAAGTCAGAAGTCATTGTGAGGGAGGTATTTTTGGAATAAGTCCACAATACCACTCTTTATGATCGTTCTAAAAACAGGTTTGTGAGATGTTATATTGAATGAATGCCATAAAAAAAATTTTGCATGTCTTCCCTAACACCAACGGGTTTTAGGTGAATTGGCAGCTCACAGTTCGACAAAATCAATGTTAGAGATAAAGCTGTCAGCTTCAGTCATTTTTTCAAAACTCGTAGCTATAGGAAAAGGAATAAACCATGAATCTTCCATATAAATTGACAATTAAAACCACACCAATTAATTACGTCCCAGGTTATGTAATACATACAGAGATTTTACAATAAATTCATTGTCAGTTGATACCTTGAGATTAATTTATAGCACCCGGCCACGTTTTGCATCTGTCGAGGCAACTTCCAAATCCCCAATGAAGAAAAGTATCTTGTCCAAAATCCCTCTACAGGATTGCTCTTCTTGTGATCCTTCACCATTGAAATCTCTTTTTGTGTCTAAAGTACAACCAGTTGCCCCTTTCCTTTGTCTCCTTGAACCCAGATGGCGTTGAATTTCGCCTCGATGAACAAGATAGTAGTCCCCACCTTCTCTTATTATCTTCAGGCCCCTGTAAGCATTAAAATAATCGCAATCTCATTTGAGTATGTCCAAAAACTGGAGTTAGGATTATCCTACTAGTTTACTTATTATATTACTGTAACTTAAGTTACAAAGCAGATGTGCTTCTCTTTATCCAAAACATAGACAGTGTCGAAGAAGATATGCTCAAAACAGGAAAAGATCAAAACACTTCGATGCTATATGTTTTGAATGAATCTACTTTTCAGACAACTAACTTCTAGTGGATATAAGCTTTGACTGATCTACCCATCTATAAAAACTTATAGGAACACAAGCTTTCATAAGAATTTTACAAAAGTGATAGACAGGGGGCAAAAGGACAAAGGGAGCCACCGAGCATGTTTCAAAGGGAGGGTGAGTATAAGTGTGAGGGTGATCAAGTTTTCCAGGAAGTAATTATATTAACTAGGGCTTTCAACTTACAATCCAAATCGATGACAACGATCTTGAACCTCATACACTTCTTTCCATGATCTTGAACCTATAGGGGCATAGAACACAGCACAATCTCCTCCCCATCTTTCCCTGAATAGGTTGGACCATAGGCTGTTGTCTGAGGCCAACAACTTCCACTTCCTGCAAACTTTACAACAGAAAATCCTCATGTTCATAACTTAAAAATGATACCTCAAGCTTTGAATCAATAAGAAACAAAAAACATGGAAAAAAAGAGGCAACTTTAAACATCTTAAAAATGGAAGTGCTTCTAAGTGTGTGTGTGTGTGTGAAAATTATACCACCCAATAAATTCATTGTTCTAAGTGCAGCAGCTAGGAACATGCTCCGTTGAATCACTTTTAAACCTATTTTATTTTCTTCGTACTTCTTCTTTAGCATCAATAACAAAATAAATGTCAATAGTTCCACGAAATTCTAAGACAATTTTATTTTACCAGATTTGGACTTGTTTAGGAAACAAATTATCTTAGTTCAGAGAACAAGATATCTTCCGTTTTTATAATATGCTGGAAACTAAATTATCTAAATCTTCTTTCAAAGATGACCAGGCACTGCCTAATGCATATAACATAACATAGACTAAGAGTAATATGTCCTATTAAGGGGTTTACATGGGTTTTCAAGTAAGCTAAATAGAGATCTAGTCATATGTTAAATGTCCAACACTATTAGTACAACAGATTAAAGGATGAACAATGCCATAGTTGGGAAACATAAGCTATTAAGTAAAATCTTGTGAAGAATATGGTTACTACTATTCAATCAGGTTATATTTTGCCTGAAAACATTATAATTGTACTATATAACTAGTTTCAGTTATCATTTTACCGTCTACCCATCAAGTGCAAATGAGAAACTTTCAACCTGTCAAGATGCATGAAAGAGTTTATATGAGAAATGATACAGATATTTGAAAACAAGACATGAGCTTCCTGACTTGTTTTAGTCTTTCAAGTTTGTACATGACAAGTTAGGTCCATTTATACACCCTCCAATTAATAATCATTCTTCTTTAGGTCCACTTAATTCCCATGTTCAACATTATTTGAAAAACTTGCAAACTTGGGTTTGGGAAATTAAACTCAATTAAGAATCAGGAAGTTTCATAACTTCTTAAACCACAAGAAAGCAAGTTTCCTTTTTTCTTTCCTCTTATTTTTTATTAATAAAAGAACAGCTTTTGTTTAGATCATTCAATAAAAAGGGTAAATCTATGATAGATCACAAATCTCTTCGACAATTAACAATTCCCATAATTAAGAGGAAAGAAAACAAAACCGATGGGAGAAAAAGAACCACATGAATTCAGAAAAAACGCTTTAGATATCTTACTAACATTTCCGGAAATGGGAGAAATGAGAAACAAGTGAGCAAGGGGAAAAAAGGAAGGTAAAACTCGAGCTGAAACTCAGAACCCAATTCAGATCCAATCCAGAATACAGATCAACCCAGAAAAGAAAGCCAAAACCTTGGTTGGTAGCAAAGAATATTAGAAAACTTTGAAGTGACTAACCTTGTTGTGCAATTGCAAGGTCCTGGTAATCCAAGAAACAGAAAATCTTAAGGCAGATTTCCAGCGGTAAACTCTCCATTTTTTTAAGTACAAACCATACAACCTTAAATCATGCCTTGGGCAATATCGGAGAGCAACCTGATATCTATCTTAATATGCTTTCCATGTAAGAACAGTTTCCTGTTTCGCTTTCTCGGGTGTTGGATTGGAACGAAGTGAATTTGGATTGGAACGAAACTAATGGACACGTGTACAGCTACTGTAGCGAGTACTTGACTGTATTTTACAGACTTACAGCTTCGATTACTGAGACATCAAGTTACAGTTAAACACGCCACGTGTCTAAACTGACCGCCAAAAAATACTTGCTTTGAACAGCCGTACGCGAAATTTGCAGCGAGATAGATGGAGTTTCAACAAAGAGTAGTTATTTACGGTGTATATTTTATTGACATAATTAATTATATTAATTTTTTTAATATACAATTAATTATATTAAAAAAAATAAATAAAATAGTACATAAAAGTAATCACATATAAAATTTTTCTTTAACAAAATTACCACAGTTTTAAGCAGAAGTAATAATAAATACCGTTTTAGAGTATAAGTTTTGAACTTTTTTTTTTTAAAGACTAAAGTTCATTATTAAAAAATTAATTTTTTTATATAAATTTTATATTTATCTATTTTTTAAAAGAAATATGCAAAATTTATATATTCTAAAATTGTAAATATCATTTCTCTTTCTTTCAAGTTTTAGCAGTATTTAAAATGTTTAAATAGTTTAATGATAAAATTAAATTGTCTGGTGTTATATATTAAAATCTTTTTTAAATTTAAATAATTTAAAAATATTTCTTAAATTCAAATAATAACTTTTTATATCAATTCTATTTTAAAAAATATATTTTATATATTATTTTTAAATAAACCTAACATATCTTAAAGTAATATAGATATATGATTACTAAATAATAAATAATTTTTTAATAATAAAACTTATTATTTAAACCCTACAACGATAAGTCTTAAGTTAAAAATTATATTATCCTCCGTAGTTCCAAATATGCACATAAATCTAAATTTTTTATTGCAATTCAACACTTAAATGACTCGAATATCACACTAGTGTGAATAGTGCCAATATGTTTCTTATTTGAAAAAATGTTTTAAAAAGTATTATAGTTACAAAAAGATTTTATAAAAGTAAACTAATTGTTGCCCAGATGACTAACACAAGAGGGGGGTGAATTGAGTTGTATTTAAAAAAAATAACAATTATAAATCAAATATACAATATAAAATATAAACAAAATATGAAACAGCAATAAATATAAAGAGTAAGGGTAAGAGAGAAGCAAACTCAGTATGTTAACGAGGTTCGGCCCCACTGCTTACGTCCTCGCCTCAAGCTACCCCTTGAAAATCCCCGAATTCACTATTCAATCTCCTTCAGGTGGAGATAAAAACCTATTACACATTTAAACAACACCGCTACAAAGGATCCGTGTAGAACACTCTCTAAACTTGCAATCACCTTACACGTGGTGATTCAACGATTCCCTGTGTAGAACACTTTCTACACGCACAAAGGTTGTACACACCCTTTTACTGATACAAGATTTGATAGTGGGTAGGATATCAGAAAACACTCCTCAATGAGTGAAATAAGAACAATACAAGTACAAACTATATCTCTCAAAATAAATAAGAGTTAAGGCTCAATGCTTAAAGAAGAGAGAATGAAAGCTTTGAATGAGAGTTGTATGCTCTTGGTGTTGTGAATGTGAAGCTCTCAAATGATCTATTTATAGGCATATGAGACTTCATATTCAAATTTAAAAAGATTCACATGTCAAAAACATCATCATTCATTTTTCAAAAATTTCAAACCTAATCTTTTTACTTTTTGCATATGACAAAAGGAGCACACTTTGCTTTTCAAAAATTCAAACCTAATTTTTTACTTTTTGCATATGACAAAAGGAGCACACTTTACTTTTCAAATATTCAAACAAAGGCATCTTCCTTTTGCATAAGTCAAGAAAAGCATCAATCACTTTTGAAAATATTCAAATAAAACATGCACATGTGAAAGATGACAATCAATCATCTTTAATATTTTCAAAGTTCAAACCTTTAATCATGGCATGCACATGTGAAAGATGACAATCAATTATCTTTCAAAATTTTCAAATTTAATTTTCAAAAAATTCATGCACATGTGGAAAATGTATTTTAATGCTTTATGATAAAATATTAATCTTTGGGTCCTTTATTTATTAGTATTAGAAGAAACAAGATTTTTAGGTATCCATATGACCCTAATAGTCATTGTATGTTTTCTTCTAATAGGACAAGCATGATAATTATGACCATTTCTATTACAAAAATTGCAAATAGCATGTGGCATATATGAAGAACTTGAGTGATTATAATAGTATCTTTTTTTGACAAACTTATTATGAAAAGAATTTTGAATATTGTACTTTGATGTAGAAGGATTATCAAAGAAGTTTTTATAAGGTTTGTATTTTTGTTTTGGCATATATCCCAAGCCTGCCTTGTCAAAAACACATCTTTGACTACCAAGAAGTTTTTCAAAATTTCTTTTTCCATTCGTAAATTTTTCAACAATATTTTCTAAATCAGTTTTCTTTTCCTTCAACTCAAGATTTTCATTTTTCAAAACAATACTTTCTTTTCTTAAAATATCAATTTCGTTTGTTAAAGAAGAATTTTTCTTTTTCAAAGCAGTATACTTGATACCCAATTTTTCAAATTCCTCATATACCTCTTCTAAAACATTTTGCAATTCTTCATATGAAGGATCTTCAATATTATCAAAATTTGTTACCTCAATGTCATCTTTAGCCATAAGACAGAGATTTGCTGATTCTTCATTGCTTGCTTCACTATCTGAGCTACTTGAATCATCATCCCATGTAGCTTTCATTGCTTTCTTGCCTTTGTTTCGATCTTTCTTTAGCAGAGGACAATCTGGCTTGATATGACCAGGCTTATTGCATTTATAACAAATTAAAGTATCATTTTTACCTGAATCTTTCTTGGAAAACTTTTTGAAGGATTTCCTCGGAGGAGTTTTATTTTTCTTTAAGAACTCTGAATTCTTCTTGTTATCATCGCAACTTCTTCATCTTTTCGTCATTTTCCTCATCTTCATCACTTTCACTTTCATGAGGAACAGCTTTAAGCGCCAAGCTCTTCTTTGGCTTTCCTTCTTCTTCTCCTCTTTTCAATGTGTACTCATGGGTGATAAGTGACCCGATGAGTTCATTCACTTCGAGCTTCTTGAGGTCTCTAGCTTCAAGAATCGCTGTCACTTTTGATTCCCAACGTTTTGGTAGAGAGTTGAGAATTTTTCTTACATCTTCCACTTTGGAATAAACTTTGCCAAGAGCTGTCAAGCTGTTTATGATGTTAGTAAAACGAGTGTGCATACTAGAAATAGATTCATCATCATTCATCTTAAACATTTCATATTCATGAGTAAGAATATAAATTTTTGATTCCTTAACTTGAGAAGTTCCTTCATAAGTAACTTCCAAGTTATCCCAAATTTCCTTTTGCCGTAGCTACAAGTCATTACTCTATTAAACTCATTACCATTGAGAGCATTATATAATAAATTCATAGCAGTTAAATTCAAAGTATAAAGTCTATCGTCTTCACGATCTAAACTCTTCTTCTTCCTTTTTGACCTTTACTCCATCAACCACTTTTGTTGGAATATAAGGTCCATTTACAATGCATTTCCAGATTTCTCGACCTTGAGCCTGAAGGAATATTCTCATTCTAACTTTCCAGAATGAGTAGTTGTCTCCACAAAAGAGTGGAGGCCGACTGCTAGATTGACCTTCACCAAATGAAGCTGCAATGTTAGCCATAAGATCTTAACTCAAAAGATAGTTAATCTTATAACAGAGCTTTAGCTCTGATACCAATTGTTGCCCAGATGACTAACACAAGAGGGGGGGTGAATTGAGTTGTATTTAAAAAAAATAACAATTATAAATCAAATATACAATATAAAATATAAACAAAATATGAAACAGCAATAAATATAAAGAGTAAGGGTAAGAGAGAAGCAAACTCAGTATGTTAACGAGGTTCGGCCCCACTGCCTACGTCCTCGCCTCAAGCTACCCCTTGAGGATCCCCGAATTCACTATTCAATCTCCTTCAGGTGGAGATAGAAACCTATTACACTTTGAACAACACCGCTACAAAGGATCCGTGTAGAACACCCTCTACACTTGCAATCACCTTACACGTGGTGATTCAACGATTCCCTGTGTAGAACACTTTCTACACGCACAAGGGTTGTACACACCCTTTTACTGATACAAGATTTGATAGTGGGTAGGATATCAGAAAACACTCCTCAATGAGTGAAATAAGAACAATACAAGCACAAACTATATCTCTCAAAATGAATAAGAGTTAAGGCTCAATGCTTAGAAGAAGAGAGAATGAAAGCTTTGAATGAGAGTTGTATGCTCTTGGTGTTGTGAATGTGAAGCTCTCAAATGATCTATTTATAGGCATATGAGACTTCATATTCAAATTTAAAAAGATTCACATGTCAAAAACATCATCATTCATTTTTCAAAAATTTCAAACCTAATCTTTTTACTTTTTGCATATGACAAAAGGAGCACACTTTGCTTTTCAAAAATTTCAAACCTAATTTTTTACTTTTTGCATATGACAAAAGGAGCACACTTTACTTTTCAAAATATTCAAACAAAGGCATCTTCCTTTTGCATAAGTCAAGAAAAGCATCAATCACTTTTGAAAATATTCAAATAAAACATGCACATGTGAAAGATGACAATCAATCATCTTTAATATTTTCAAAGTTCAAACCTTTAATCATGGCATGCACATGTGAAAGATGACAATCAATTATCTTTCAAAATTTTCAAATTTAATTTTCAAAATATTCATGCACATGTGGAAAATGTATTTTAATGCTTTATGATAAAATATTAATTTTTGAGCCTTAATCCTAATTTCGAATTTTAAGAGATTTACAACATTTCTCTATGACTTTAATGTGAACTTGTTTCCTTCTTGCTCATGCTTGGTTCCTTGATGTGCTTGACTCCATTGTGTGGACAAATTGAGCTTGAGACTCCTTCATTCTTTGAATTCATTTGTTATCATCAAAATCCATGTGTAAATATATAATTACACAAAACTTGAAACCTTAGGTTCAGCACTAATAAATTAAGATAATTTCATATGATACGTTATATTTATTTAATAAAAAAAATTATAATATATTGTAATTTATCAAGTCACGTCTATTTATAAATTTTATTTTTATAAAATTATTTAGTAGTTAAAGCATTTCTCAAACATTTTCAGCCATCTAAAAACAAAGTAAGAAATCTATCTAATCCACGTGTCTTTTCTTTAAAACAAAAATCAGGCTTAGGTTTATTCCATCTACTTGGCAACTAAAGATGAAGTTTTAGAGGATGATAGAATATAATTTAGATACTTTGGTCTACTTAAATTTTCTAGACAACCTACAATTTAACATAATAATTATGAGTAATGTTATATATAGTCGTAAAGTATACAAGCATTATTAAATCGTTTTAAAAAAGAGTGTGGTCGATCATTAAAAAATTAATTTCTTCTCATGTAGATCCTGTATTTATTTATTTATTTTTTAAATGATTACATGGTATTTACACATTAACGACTGTAATTATCATTTCTCAATAATTATACTCTCGTTATTCTTAATCTTAAAATATTATTTATATATATATATATATACACACATATTAATTATCCAAGACAACATGAAAGGGGCAAGTTTTAACATCATCACAAGCAAAGAGAAAAAGGCTATGACTTTTCTGATTAATTTGATGTGGTCAAACGAACTTTTGTTAGATCATATTAATTATTTTTTAAATGGAGGAATATGGGAATCTATTTGAGCTTAAAGTGGGATTCAATTCTTTACTAAAAATGACAAATGATCTTAAGCAATTTCTAGCTTTCTCAGACTAAATTACACCACCACCATCACATGCTTATAAGGAGGAAAAAGTTCTCCTTAAGTTATCGTCTCAACTTGAGGGTTTCAAGTGAGGGAAAGATAGATACATCGGATCGTGCAACATTTATTGTTCATTTAAATATATCAAATAACATTAAATGAGCAATAAAATTCGTATAATCCACTTAATGTTCTAACTTTCTCCCGCTCATAACCCTCAAATTTGGACAACTTAAAGATGGACCTTGATCCATACCATATAGGGATTAGATTTTCTTATATGGATTAGATATGGCTATAACCTTGCTAGTTCCTTTCCAATATTGTGCCCAATGAGCATACAAATTACAAAGGTAGGTCGGTTGCAATTAGGGTTGAAAACCGATGCCATCGGTACGATTTCGGTCCAAAACCGAAACTACACTGACACCTAAAATTTACATCTTTCTCGACCGAAACCGATCACAGGGAGGAAAGGAACCGGCCAGAGTTCGATCGGTTGGCATCGATCGGTTTTGCGGTATGGGAATCGGTTTCTCATCACCAGAATCACATTTCACAATCCATAAACCAAGGCTTTCCAAATAGCAAACACAATCCCAAAAAAAAAAATAGAAGTAAAATTTGATGTAACAAATTACAAATAACAAAATTACAAATACATTATACAATATATCACAATGTAGATCTGTGATGGTGCCGCTGGAACTGGAGAGAGAGAGAGAGAGAGAGAGAGGAGCCGAGAGAGAAATTTGTGAATCTGTGATGGTGCCGCTGCATCGTCGCTGGAAGGTTTGCTGGAGAGGTTGACTGTCGCTGGAAGGGAGAGGTTGGCAGTGGCAATGGGCCATGGCTGCACCGCTTGAGGGAGAGATAGAGAGAGAGATGAAATTTGAAGACAACAAAGAGGCAGACAACGAAGACTTCAAGAGGTTATTTACCCTAACTCAAAACGGCACCATTTGGTGGTGCTGATACATGTCTCATTAACACACTTCGTCCCAGAATTGACGTCGTTCCACTTATTGAAGTGAAATAGCGTCGTTTCATATAAGTATATTTGAAAATATATATAGATAAACTGACGTCAGCTGGTTCAGCAGTTTTCCCTGAGTCGAGCCATGAACCGAACCGACCGACATCGATTTAGTTTAAATCCTACCGCCGACCGATCGGTTTTCTTCCGATTTCGACCGGTTCCCATCTCTGGCGGCTGGTCTAATCAATTCCAATCGATTTCTCAATTTTTTGTATAGCCCTAGTTGCAATTGTGTGTTTTCTTCTTAACCACTAAATTTTCTGTCTTTCTATATATAATTACAATATATTTGTACGGCAAACTAATATTTAACACGCATCAGGGAGATAGGGATCCTTAGACTTCAACATATAACTTGTAATCTTAGACAATAATTATATGTTAGCCAATTTATGAGTGCACCTCGATTAACCCACTATTTTGTCTTTCAAATCTTACATTACATCAAGCAAATTTCATGAATTTCATTTTTACTTGTATGCATCCCTGAGATTCGGGCTCATTCCAATTCTAATGGGTCTCTTCTATTAACCTACTATGTTATTCTTTATATCTTACATTAGGTCATACCAATTTCATGGATTTCATTTTTACTTAGTGACAAAAAAAATAAAAAAATTTTGTACTGGGCAAAAAGCCCAATGGTAAGGGTGAGGTGGCAGAATAGCCCCACCCTAAGTAAAAATGAAATCCATGAAATTGGTATGACCTAATGTAAGATATAAAGAATAACATAGTAGGTTAATAGAAGAGACCCATTAGAATTGGAATGAGCCCGAATCTCAGGGATGCATACAAGTAAAAATGAAATTCATGAAATTTGCTTGATGTAATGTAAGATTTGAAAGACAAAATAGTGGGTTAATCGAGGTGCACTCATAAATTGGCTAACATATAATTATTGTCTAAGATTACAAGTTATATGTTGAAGTCTAAGGATCCCTATCTCCCTGATGCGTGTTAAATATTAGTTTGCCGTACAAATATATTGTAATTATATATAGAAAGACAGAAAATTTAGTGGTTAAGAAGAAAACACACAATTGCAACTAGGGCTATACAAAAAATTGAGAAATCGATTGGAATTGATTAGACCAGCCGCCAGAGATGGGAACCGGTCGAAATCGGAAGAAAACCGATCGGTCGGCGGTAGGATTTAAACTAAATCGATGTCGGTCGGTTCGGTTCATGGCTCGACTCNATACAAATTACAACGGTAGGTCAGTTGCAATTAGGGCTGAAAACCGATGCCATTGGTACGGTTTCGGTCCAAAACCGAAACTACACCAACACCTAAATCTAATCTTTCTCAACCGAAACCAATCATAGGGAAGAAGGGAACGGGCCGGAGTTCAATCGGTCTGCATCAATCAATTTGGCAGTTTGGGAATCGGTTTCTCATCACCAGAATCACATTTCACAATCCATAAATTAAGGCTTTCCAAACGGCAAACACAATCCAAAAAAAAAAAAAAAATAGAAGTAAAATTTGATGTAACAAATCACAAACAAAAAAATTACAAATACATTATACAATATATCACAATGTAGATCTGTGATGGTGCCGCTGGAAGTGGAGAGAGAGAGAGAGAGAGAGAGAGAGAGAGAGAGAAGAGGAACTAAGACAGAAATTTGTGAATCTGTGACAGTGCTGCTATGCCGTCGCTGGAAGGTTTGTTGGAGAGGTTGACCGTCGCTGGAAGGGAGAGGTTGGCAGTGGCAATGAGCCATGGCTGCGCCGCTTGAGGGAGAGATAGAGAGAGAGATGGAAACTTGAAGACAACGAAGACTTCAAGAGGTTATTTACCCTAAATCAAAATGGCACCATTTGGTGGTGCTAATACATGTCTCATTTACACACTTTGTCCCAGAAAGGATGTCGTTCCACTTATTGAAGTGAAACAACATCGTTTCATATAAGTATATTTGAAAAAATATATAGATAAGTTGACGTCGGCCGGTTCAGCAGTTTTCCCTGAGTCAAACTGCGAACTGAACAGACCAACATCGGTTTAGCTTAAATCCTACCGTCGGCCGACCGGTTTTCTTCCAGTTTCGGCCAGTTTCTCAGTTTTTTGTACGGCCCTAGTTGCAATTGCGTTTTCTTTTCATGCATTCTAGCTTTTTCTTCTTAACCACTAAATTTTCTGTCTTTCTATATATAATTACAATATATTTGTACGGCAAACTAATATTTAACACGCGTTAGGGAGATAGGGATCCTTAGACTTCAACATATAACTTGTAATCTTAGACACTAATTATATGTTAGCCAATTTATGAGTGCTTCTCGATTAACCCACTATTTTGTCTTTCAAATCTTACATTACATCAAGCGAATTTCATGAATTTCATTTTTACTTGTATGCATCCTTGAGCCTCGGGCTCATTCCAATTCTAACGGTCTCTTCGATTAACCTATTATGTTATTCTTTATATCTTACATTAGGTCATACAAATTTCATGGATTTCATTTTTACTTAGGGTGGGGCTACTCTGCTGCCTCAACCTTACCACTGGGCTTATCGCTAAGTGCAAAATTTTATTTTTTTTTTCAATTTTTTTTTCACAATTTTTAATCACTTTTTTAATCATTAAGTAAATAAATAAAATACACCATTATATTTAAAATCATTTTCTTAATCACTAATAAAAATATATATTTTTCTGAACGGTACACTTGAGTGGTACCACTCGGGTGGCACAAGGCTTTTTCCTTTTACTTATACCCATCCCTGAGCTTTGGGCTCATTCCGATGTTGACGGGACTAGTAATCCTACTATTAACCATTTACCATAGGTTACATTTTTTTTTTTTATTAGGGACTTCTCTAAATTCTTGACTTAGTAAAATCAATCTTTTGTTACTCTCTCTAGTACAGAACCAGGTATCGAGCTCTTACTAGCACTACATCAGAGCTTTTATAGTTATCTTGGCTTTTGGCAAATATGAGTGCCCCTCAATCTATTTGTTCTTCTATTTATTATGACAATCGAAGTGCCATACAAATTGTTTATAATGATATTTTCCTTAAACATACCAAACATATCGAAATTGATTGTCATTTCATTAGACATTATCTACAGCAAAGTACCTTGCTTCTTAGCTCCATCTCCTCTAAAGACCAGTTTGCTAATATTTTCACAAAATCTCCCCCACCCTATCGTCTTCGTGATCTTGTTTCCAAAGTTAAGCTTGCTTTACCATCTAGAGTTAGTATGAGGGGGATGTCGATGTATATTTGATAGGTCTAGAATATTACACTAATATTGTTTGAATATCATGGCTATATTGTTAAACAATGTAAATACTCTAGGTCAGAAAATCTTGTGTTTATTTATTTCCTTACATCACTTGCATTTCTTTTTCCCTATAAATAAAGCCATCTTACAGCACATAATCATTCAATTAAGAAATGGAAATTCCATTCAAATTCTATTCTACTTATTTTCTTCAATTGACATTCCCATATTCACCAAGGTTTCTGAAAGAACCAATTAACATTCCCCGTAACCAAGGTTTCCGAAGATTCATCGCAGTCCAGCAAGTCCACAGATAAAAGATGCCTCAGGAAAGACACGGACCAATGTGAAAGTCCAGGGACTGCCCTTTGGAAGCATAGAGTTCCTGTGTGTACCAGTCATTACTGCTATGTCTACCACCTGTAATAACACCAATTTTCGTTTTTGAAGAGTGTATTGCTATAAATTATAGCTCTTATATATGAATATAAGAAACAGAAAACAAAATCGACCTGTGTCATGAACATCGACCACGGTGAAATCTTCATGTAGTTGCCAAGCTTAAAAGTCTGCCAGCAAGATTTAGAGGTTGAATCATGCTGATGCATCCAAACACCTTGAAGCACATGTATCATGTGTTACAACATTCAACCCCGGCATCTGAATCAGCACCAACAGATGCACAAAAAGTGCTAAATATCAGCATAACTTCCATTTTAACAATAATGCACATGGAACAGTGGTGAAAGATGGTTTAAACATTATAGCTTGACATTTATTTACCTGGTTTGTGGTGGTGGCAGTGATGACACCAATTGGAAGAGTGAAGAAAAGGGAAAATGGCAAAAGCTAGTAGTTCCACCGCCAAGGAAATTATAACTTGACATTGTAATACTCACAAGCAAACATTATGAAAGCAATGCTCGGCACAAGGATGACAAGAAACCACCTTGTAGGAACTGATTTGTACTTCTTCATAAGCTTGGTATGCATATCCTTCTTTTTCACTCCCTCCGTGGGCACGTTTGGCTTTGCTTCAATTTACCACAGTATTCGACCAGTGCAACTCAAAAAAAAAAACTCTTACAATGGCTTATATTGTAACACGAAACAGTCAATTGTTAACTTAATTACTATCTTCAAAATAAAAAAACTGGGCTATAGAGGCAAAGCAAGAACATAAATGGGCATTTCTTTCATAAGCTCTGGAATATTTCTTCCATAGAAAATTAATTAAAGGAATTTGAAAGGAGTATCTATGCAAACTTCTATGCATGTATACCAAAACACAAAAGAAATTCAAAGGGAAAATAATGAAAGAATAGATCATAGTCTATTGATAACCGGATGCATGTCACCATTTTTTCATAATTCATATTGTTTTCTTTCAAGAGATATGACATTCGTCTTAACTCTGGAAACCATGATAATTCAAAGTGATAATTTCAATATTATATATATATATATAATTTCTTTATGCCACAATAAATTAAATCCGAATCCAAAACAAGTGAAATTATTATTATTATTATTTTAAAATGATAGTTTAGCTACAGTAGTACTTGTCCGTAGCATTTTTTTGACGTGAAAGAAGTAAACAGAAGAAAGACAAGTAGATTTGTAGTTGGGGCTAGGGAACAGAGCTTGGATCAACCGTGCGTGATGTTAATACTGCCTTCATCTTTACGTTATCCAGTCAAAATTTCAAAGAGAATTTTATCCCAAAACTGCTATCACGTCAGGTAATATCTATTTACTTTAGCTTATTTCCGAAGACGTCGTATTCCACCCATCAACCGATACCCTTTCAATGGTATTCTCATCATAAAATTATTCAAGGCTATAAGCAAATTTTCCTCGTTGCTAGTTCAGTACGGATAGAGCAATAAATGACCTTTTTCTCCTTTACTTTCTTTAGAAATCTTCCTCCTAATATAACTACTCTTACAATTTCCACGTGTATATATATAGAGAGAGAGATAGATAGAAACAAACCCTTTTTACAAAAAAGAAAAAAATGGTTAAGGCTTAAAGCAAATTCTCGGGAAAAATAAATAAAACAACAAAATCTCAAGCAAAAATAAAATAAAATAAAAATAAAAAGAGAAGACGAAAGAATTAGGAATTCAAAGCTCAACATTTTACGGCGTTACAACTTACAACCCAGATTTTCATGAAATTCACCTTTGTATCAGCCTTCCCAACAAGTACCCCAGACTAAATGTATGATCATATCCACTAACTCCCCTATGCAAGTAGCCAAGTTAATCACACCATTATTTTGTCCTTACTAGGATTATCTTACTTCTATACATTGCAGCAATGGGGTCATAGCACAGTATTCTTAAAAGAGTCATCAAAAGCACCAGGTATCACAATTTAAAAGAGCCAGGAATAGTCCTCAAACACCAGGCACATCAGCATCTGGAAAAAGGGATGAGCAATATATGGTTTGCCCAAGCCTCCACTAAGCAGAATAAATACCCTCTTTTTTGCAGAAACTTTCATCCCTTGATTGCATATGCATTATGAGAAATCACCAATGCCGTCACAGGGGATATAACGATCAATACATCACCCTAGGAAGAAAAAAACAATAGCATACAGACTACTGACCTAGTTCATGACAATGAGCACAATGTGACCTATTTGATGTACAACCCAATGTCAATTTGATGATCAGAAAAAAGTGGCTTCGAAACCCAGTTAGCAGAAATCAAACAAATACTCTAGGCAATGCTTACAAGCAGGCTTTGAGCATTAACATCATTGTTCCAGTCATGACCATAGTCTCAGTTTACATGATAGCAAATTATCAAATCTTGTTCTCAGATAATAAGCAAGAGATGTAATTGGCTTTAGCTTTTGGATCACTGTAAAATCAGGTTTCCTACATCTCCTCTATATATTATAGGCAACCAGAAAGCTCAAAACCAAAAAAAGAAAAAAAATCCAATTAAAGGAGATGTTTCTATGCTTGAGAAATTCTTCAGCAGAAAAAATAATAAGGAAACCATAGATATATTGAGTGTTCAACATATAGACTCAAACTTCACCAGCTTTCTCTACCCTTTTTTCCTTTTTATATATATATAAAAAAAAAGTTGTAGGTAGAGATTTAAGAAATAATTTCAGGAAAATGTTGAATTGCAAACAATACATCACATTTTAATGTATAATGCTACATATTTTAATGATCACCACACTTCCATTGCTAGAAATATATGTCGGAACACATATTAGGCCTGAGAGGCAGGACAATATATAAGTTTACACCATCTCCAACCAAGGATAAATATAGCAGTATTTGGAAACATTCTTTAGTGATTAAACGCAGAAATAGTTCACAGAATTCAAAAATAGAAAAGCACACTCCAAATCTCTAGCAATCGCCCCCGACTCAACGAAAACTGCAAAGTTCAAGTTGTTCCTAACAAAAGCGCTTGTAATTCACGAAACGGCAAGTCTGTCACATTGCCCCTCATTCTCAAACCTCCCATATTCGAGCGAATCCTACAAAGAAGCGCCCCGTTCCATGATTTAGCGCAATCTATCGTTTTATAAAGAAGTTTTCTTAGTCAGCACCTATCGGTCATGAATAATAAACAGCCGAACGGGTGGAAAATAACGTTTATCACCTGCAAAACTGCAAAGTCAACGCTTGCCACGGTGCCCGCCACCTGACCTCGCACCAGGATAGCGAGCAAATTGCAACCTTAAACTGACCGAGTCACGGTCATGCTCATCAAAGATATAACCTGCAAAATCGAGCTTCACTATTTCACGCTGAACATCTAGCCACGTTTTCAACGGTTAATTAGGTCATCAGCAGACAGATGATATAAGACGTGTGCATCATTACCCAACTTAAATACATAGAAAACGCAAAGTAAACGTGACAAACAGTCAACCACTTTCCCTCACACCCAGGACACAAGCAGATCCACCAATTGTTTCCTGATTGTCAAAAGGGCAATCCATAGGGACAACGCACGAAAGTCTGCAACCTTCCCAAGATAAAGCTCCCTCATCAAGCTTCCAGTCTGTAGCTTACACACGTAACAAAAATGAAGGAATATTTTGCCAGTGTTTCTGTTTTAGTTAGTCTGAGGTTTCAATTGGTCTAGAACAGACGAGGAAAAGGTGAGCCTAAACAGAGCTATTAATGGCATCGTCATTTGAACCAGCTGGCACGGTTTGCCAGCCATGTGAATAAATCAGCCTCCTTAACCAGTATAGGTAGCCTACTTGGCCAGTTGTGCTAAAAATCCATGAAGTCGATTAAACCAAATTTCTTTTCCTTTTTCTAAATGTGGATGAATTGCAGAGTCGAATCGAAAATCTCGCAAAATGTGCCACTCAATATTATGAACCTACCTGATGAGCCCAAGAGCAAATCTACAGTGTCAAACAATATCAGTAATAAAGGCGACCTTGTCAAATGCCAATAAGAAATGGCTCAAGAAGAAGCTGCTGGTTTTAAAACGAGCCGAGAACATGACACGCAACAATAGCGTTAGGATTGGGCATAATCAAGTTGCAGTTAATTCAAGTTGATCCAAATATGACCCGATACATAAATGGGTCAAAACTCAAACAGGCCACACCAGGTCAACGTAATACAAGCATGTCAGCTTCGGGTAATAATGATTGACCTGTTTAATTATTCAAGTCACGACCTGATCCAATTGACAGTCCTATCAAAAACCATTCTTTTGCAGTAGAACTTCCATACCCTTCAAAGTGAGTTTCTCGCCTTAATTTGAGATATACAAGCTGCCGAACTAAGGATTTGCACAGTTTTTGAGAAACTTCTAAAAGTTTTGCAAACCTTTGAAAGCTCAGGGTTTCAAATTACAAAATTCCAGTGCTAATTTTTTCATAATATGTACATAACTGTTCCTACGGAAGACACGTTTTGCTTACATGATAACAAACATGATATTTTGGAATTTGCAAACTGACATTTCTTTCTTTATTAACATTATTAATTCCAAGACTCCAGTTTCGCCATTGGTGTTCTGCTTCTCGGTAGGGAAGAACTCTTAGAGCCAGCGCAAACCACAAAATGTTATAACATCAAGGTTAATCATAAGATTAGACGTCAACAACAAATCTGGATGCTCCCCCAACCCCAACAACCATCAACAAGCACATACGGATATGCACACATATAAGTCTAATTCTCCAGTAATGGCAAAACACATGCATATCAGAAAAAGCACACGATTCTCAGGTTTGGTATACCCTGTAGCAAAACCATCCAATGCCCTCTTTGTACAAAAATGAAGAAAAATATTCCAGGAAAATGTGTATTTCTCCAGTAACAGCTCAACAAAGCACAATAGAGACAAATAAGTAACATAGTGGATACAAAGACATGGCGTTAAAATTCGTACAAGTAAATGGTATAAAAAGCTCACCTTGCAATGCATCCATGGCAGTGGCAGCATGGGCTGGACTTACAAAATCGACAAAACAAAGTACCAGTGGATCTCCCCCAGGCTGCACAGATTAATTAATATCAGTGAATGCATAAATGTGCTTAGTATTGACCATGCACTTGTATAAACTTACATGTCTTGATTCCTTGCTTACGAGTCTCACTTCTTTGTAACCAACAAATGGACGAAAGATATCTGTGACCACAAGTGAAGGAACAAGACTATGAAGGGAAAAGTGCAAAAATAAAAGAAGTGCAAGCAACAGTCAGGGTAGCCTATAGAAGGATACGAGCCACTTCCCGTCGTGTACAGTTGGAGGGCAAGCCCTCAACAAATAGTGTACTGGAAGCATCGGGAGGAAGGGGAACCTCAGGCCTTCCACCTCCAAATCCCAAGGTTCGGTCCTTCACAGTAGTACCTGGTTCCACACTCCCAATACCCACAATTCGCGGATCATCGACAGCATGACCCGATAACCCCCCACCAAGTGGTCTAGCAGATTGTCCCCCACCATAAGAAGAAACTTGCTGAAATATTGCATTTTACCATTAGACCTCAAAATACAATTGAATTGGGAGTGGCAAAAATTGTATCCAATATACAAAAAACAATACAAATAATTATTTCTTACTGCACTGCGAAGGTAACGGTCATAGGACGCTCCAATGGAGTCGGTATCTCTAATTCCGCGAAGCGTTCCTCTATCATCATCACGAGAAAAATAGCTTGGCAGCTCATGACCACTAGGGATATCTTCAAAAGAAAGCACATACTACAGTAAATGACCAGAAATATAAACAAAATGAACAACACATTAGGTCACATTCTCAAAAAAAAAAAAGTTCAAATCATTCGAAAGGCAGAAGAAGATTGCATATTGATAATAGATGAGCTCAGTTAACAAATGCACTTAGTTTGTATTTGATTTCCATGTATTGCAAATTTTCAATTTGTGCTGCAAATGTATACATGATTTAGGGATTCATGTATAAGGTGCCAGATGCAAGATCCAATTGAGACAAGTCTTACATGAATTTGAAGGCAGTGATGCCAGTAATCTAGGATAAAACATATTCTAAATAGGTCATTATTTAAAAGTTATAACTTTTCTGATGCAGACGAGCATAATTTTTAACTATCCAGAGAATAGTTTTGTATTTCTTATTTAAGCTTTGTCAACAGTTTCTAGGGTTTGTTACAAGTCTTAAAGAGTCTTTTCTAGGATTTATATAAATATATATACATATATGCAAAATTTTATTGAAGGAAAGAGGCACAAACCAAGCACACAAGAAGACTACAAGAAGAGAAATCAACTAAAACAACGTGAAAAGGAGCAAAAGTCCTTAATATCTAGTAGGCTGGAAACTTGGGGGCAGTTGTGAGCTTTTTTTCAAGATTCTTTTAGGTGTTTTTCTCATTTTGAGAATCCTAGTCCTAAAAGGACAGTAAACTGTCTTTCAAATATTTCTGTGTACTAAAATAATTTTGTTGTGCGACTTCTTCCTCTTTTGTTCTTCCTTCATTATTATTCTTGTTACACTGTGGTACTCAAGATTATGATCAATAGATCTACATTTTTCTTACACAAACAATAGCAATTCACCTTGATGATGTCCCCCGCTTCCTCAGGTTATCTAACATCAATATTTTCCCAATGCACTTCCAAGGAAATGGGGATACCACAGGTAAGGTTATAAAATTTTTAGTGTGACTTTCACTTCAAAATTCCCATGGATGGAATCCAACATATACCATCCACACCTCCTTGTCTTACTCTGAAATTATACATCTTCTCAAAAAGAAGAAGAAAAAGAAGAAAAAGAAATCAAACCCACCTTCTAATCTTGAATGGGTACGTTAAAAATAATATCCCATTTTGTATTTACATATTCTCCATCACCCATGCAACCTTACAATGGGCAATACTATACAACTCTGGATAAGATATGTTCAACGTTTAATTCTGAAACCGCACGTTTTTTTTTTTTTTACACAACACTGCACACCACACCAAAAACTAATCTTTGAACCATCACCCACTACAAATTTAATAAACTTTGACAAGGAACCTCACTTCATCATTACATATTTTGACAACCCTACACCAAAAGGCCGTTTCCACCTTAGAAAACCACCCACCCCTCAAACTCCCATACTTGGTAACGATCACCAATCTCCAAAAAGCATCTTTCTTTGTCACATAANGAAATCAAACCCACCTTCTAATCTTGAATGGGTACGTTAAAAATAATATCCCATTTTGTATTTGCATATTCTCCATCACCCATGCAACCTTACAATGGGCAATAGTATACAACTCTGGATAAGATATGTTCAACGTTTAATTCTGAAACCGCAAGTTTTTTTTTTTTTTACACAACACTGCACACCACACCAAAAACTATCTTAGAACCATCACCCACTACAAATTTAATAAACTTTGACAAGGAACCTCACTTCATCATTACATATTTTGACAACCCTACACCAAAAGGCCGTTTCCACCTTAGAAAACCACCCACCCCTCAAACTCCCATACTTGGTAACGATGACCAATCTCCAAAAAGCATCTTTCTTTGTCACATAAACCAATAATGCATGATTAAATTTGGAAATATTTAAAACCCCCAAACTACCTGATTTCATTGAGTACAAATACTAATTCTATCCTATCTTTTTCAACCCATCATCAATCAACAAGCCTAACCTTCTCCATATACAATCCCAGAACAGAAAGCCACAGATTTTTAAACCCTAAAACAATCACATAGGCAATTGTAGGTATTTTTATTACCGTCCTAGATGACTTACCTACATAGGGTAGAATGCCTAGACGTATTCACCAAATCTGAGATAAATCCCTTACATCCTATTGCACACACACAAGTAATAGATATGAACGCAACAAAAAACACCAAAAAATTATACAGAATATCTTTTAAACCGAGGAGCATATATAATAAGAGATCAATCAGTGATGAGAGTCCTAATATGTAGGCACCATATGTACAATCCTGAACTTTTTCAATACCAAACATGTCAAAAATAAAGGTCTAGAGACAAGTAATGGGACATTTAGACAAGAAAGGAGCAAACAAATAATAAAGTGTGTCCTCATTATGCATAATCACAAAGAAATCATATCTACTTATCCAATATAATCTCATCACCACCTCAAAAGTTTTGATATCCTATTTTTGTTCCGCCAAACAAAACAATGAAATTCATTCGTGTAAAAATAAATTAAAAAGAATGTAGAGCTGTCACAAAGGCTATATAACACCAAGCTCATTGATGATCCTTTAACATGAACCGATGTAGAGAATATAGTAGTCAAGACTATTCATTAATTCTGTTTTTATACTTAAAAAATAAAAAATAAACAAAAAATAGAATATTCAACACATGGCCAAAACTTTCATAAGCAGCAATCCTTCAATCAGTAAACGATTTATAATATCAAGGATTTATAATAGCGGAGATGATAACACTTGGTACTCAACGTCCATTAAATTTTCTGCAACCCAAGCAATGATTTCTAAGAAAAACCAGAAAGCAAATCAAATAGCGGAGAAAACAAGACTTGATAGCTCAACCTCCATTTGGTAGCTTAGAAAACGTAATAAAGTAAAAGATATAAACGAACTAACCACAGGTTTCCAGTTTGTTCAATCCCAAAAACAAAACCGAAAGAAAAAAACAAAGAAATGAAATAAAAAGAAGAACTCAAGAACTAGGTTTTTTTTCCAGCTAAAAAAAGCAATTTTTAAATAACCCAAACATTCAAAAACCGAAAGTTTGCTTAATTTTAGTTTCCCAATCCTTTAATTTTCTTTCTTTCAGCTTCTTCACTGACCAAACGGGGAAGAAAATCTATATAAGAAGACACGAGCAGCAATTACCGAAAACCCTAAATTCCATCACCTAGCAATACCAGAAGTAACGCATGATGGAGTAGCGCATAGGAGGTAAAACTAGAGACGGAGAAAGCGAGGTTTATTACCGTAGTCGGAGCGGGAGCGTTTTCCGACAATCTGGGGAATCGACTGCGACGGCGGCTGCCGTGAGTCGCCGTACCTCCAATAAGCATCCGCCATGCTAGAGAGAGAGAGAGAGAGCGAGAGAAGACAACAGACGGGGGAAGGGAGATTTCCACGGTCCTCGAAAGTGTCTTTAAGAGACCAGATCAGAAGGAACAAAGAAATGATACGATCGATCTCCCACGGTATGAAGTGTTCATCCCCTGTTCCGATGCTCAGTAAGGGTAAAATAGGAAAAAAAAAAGTAATAGATAAATATTGAATAACAGTAAATAAAAATATAGAATAATAATAAAATAATAAATAATAATAAAATAATAAATAATAATAAAATAGGTTAAAAATATTTTACTGGTAGTTAAAATTAAAATTATTTTATTTTTAGGGTTTTAGGCTTCAATTTTTAAAAAAAAAACCTCTCATTTTAAGATCAGCAATTTAGAGCACTAGCATTAGATTAATCAAATGCCAGTGCTCTTTATATTTTAGAGAATTTTCACTAAATTGAACCTACATTGAATTAGTTAAATCCTTTTCATCTGAAATATTAGTTATAGTAAATTCATCTTACATTCTATATATGCAAAGTATTGTAGTTCCTTCATACAAGTATTTTATTATTTTCTATCCCATGGTCGTTTTCCTTTTCCTTCCCGCTAGTCTATTTCACACCTTTAGGCTTTTTTCCTTTTCCTTCCCATGACCATCTCCTTCTCCTTCTTTCCTGCACATTCCTTTCCCTGCAGATATCCTTCTTCACACAACCATCTTCTTCTTTTCTTTTTCCTTTTCTTTTCTTATTCCTTTTCCTTTTCCTGCACATATCCTTCTTCGGACAACCATATCCTTTACAGCAGCTGCTCAGAGTTTCTCTTTAAATCATATACCAACAACACGTTAAGATCTGAAACCGTAACCTTGATTTTTCTCATTTATTTTGCTCGATTTGTTTGGAATCGGCTAATGGGACAAGAGGGAGGAAGGTTCTTACTCTATTTACAACTGGGGATGATTGAGTTTTGGTAATGGTTAATGTCGTCTTTAAAGTCGAAGTTATTGTTTGATTCGATTTATGGGTTTTGATCTTATGTTAGCTACCGAATTTTTTTGTAAACTAGATCGATAAATTTTGGATGTAAAGGATGTAGAATGTTTGTTGTAAGCTAGATCGACAAACCCATTCGATGGTAGATTGAGATAATTAGACGAGTCTTGAAAACATTTGTTGTGAACCATTGGGATTTTTTCATTTTTCTCAAAATTTCTATACTGTTTTGAGTCTTGAGAACCCTTGAGATAATTATACGAGTCTTCATTTTTCTTTTATATAAGATTTTGGCAAAAATATTGGTAGTTTTTGTTTATTGTGATAATAGTTTTTTTTTTCTTTTCTTGATTGGTTGATTGGCTGTTAAAATTTTGCTTTATTCTCCACTGAATCACGAGCCTATTTGTTTTAATCTCTATTTTATTTTATTGAGTTTCTGGTTTCTCCTTCCTTGCATAAATCTTTTAGATTCTCAATCTTTTGATCTTTTGATGAATATGCAGTGGGGTTCTCATAGATTTTGGTAATAAAAAAGATGTTATGCTTGAAGTAGCAATGAAAAAGATTGGATCTTGGTAGTGGTTTCCATCTGTTGTGCTCTTTGCAGTATTGTTTATGTTACTACCGGTATATGGAATCTAACGGCTAGAAATGACGAGTTCAATCAAATGAGCTAGCTGGTTTACTTAGCTAGATGATTGGTTTGGATATCTTTTACAGCATCTTTGCTTGTTCAATGGTCAAAATCCATTAGAATCCTAAACTCTGATTGATGGGTGCTATCCTTTGGATTGGTTTAAGCTTTGAATATCGAAGTTATGCTAAGATCATGTAGCATTGAGATTTTGGACATGGTGCCTTAGCCTATTAACTTTTTGTTTTTCCTTTGAGCACTTAGGAATCTCTGTTACTTTGTCACTTTACACTTAGAAAATATGTACATAGGATTTTATACATTTCTTAGAACAATTTTTGTAGTTTGTGCACCTTTAATACTCTTTGCTTTTGTAAATTATTCAAATTGCAATGAGAGGAATATGGATGAAGGTCTATCTATTGTGGGATGTCTAATTCTTTTCAAGGTGTTTGAATCTTTGTCTCAAAGGCACTGGTTCTTTGATTCGAGGAGGTAAGAAATGGGTGAATTATATTTCAATTGACGCCTATTGAATGGGTAAATTTTCTTGGTGGTTGCATTCAACATGGAGACTTGGATTGCAGCTTTTCCTAGCCGTTGCCATTCTTTTTGGGGTTGTGGGTCTTGGTGCTCTTCCTGGTTTAGTTCCTTTTCTCGTTTATGGACTTATCAATGTGCCTTACGCATAAATTATGAAGTTTGGTGCAAAAATTATGAAGTTCCTCTTCTCTTGATTCTTTTTCCTGATTTAGTTCCTCTTCTCATACAAGTTAGTTTATGCAAACAGGAGGTTATAAAGAGCATTGATATATTTTGTTAGAGGTTATTGGAAATTATGAAAATAAAAATAAATAAGTATTCCAAAATATAAATATAAATAATAAAAATAATAATATTTTATTATTATAGAGAGTGTGATAGCTAATCCAATGTAGACTTCAAGTTTTAAGTGACTAGTTAAAAGTAAAAATGCTACATATTAGTCAAATTTTGAAGAATGAGATAGCCAATTCAATGCCAATGCTTAGCGTCCCTTTGTTTTGATGTAAAACTCTTTTGAAATGATTTTTCACAATTTTTTTATATTTAGTCAATGAAAAACTCAAGCTTCATTTTTTAAATGAATAATGCTACTATACCCTTTTATTTAGTTTTTTTTTTTTTACCTCTCATTATTTTTATTTTTTTTAATTTCTTTTTAACATATTGATTAAGGAAATGATTATTAGTGTATTGGTAATTTTTTATATTTTTTAAAAATATTAAAAAACATAAATAAAAGAATTTTAAATAGTGAATTTTACCTAAGGGCACACCCAGCGGTTAGCAACAACCTAGCAACACTCATCTGAAATTGGTTTCCACTTAAAAATTTCAGACATTGATTTCCTTCCATCCCTTTCTTATTTTTTAAAATCTTAAATGTTTTTAATTATGTACTTTAATTTTTAAGTTTTTTTTTTACATTTTATGTTTTTGATTTTTTTTATCTCTTTTTTTTTTTTTTTTTTAGTTTTTGAGATTTTTAAGGTTTTTCCTTAAGTTTATAGCACGTTATATGTTCAATGTTAAAGGCACATAGTGTAAAATGTTCAATTAAAATACACTAAAAATAATTTGAGTTTATTAATCTTTTTAATATATCAAAATTATTATTATTATAAATGTAAAAGTTGACACTAATATTACATTTATCACATAAAGAATTGGAAAAATCTAGTTGCAAACACAACTGGGCACTAATATATGTATCAATATAATGTGATTAGTCAAAAAGTAGATTTTATTGAAAATAGTGCTAATTTAAATTTTAAATACAAATGAATCAGTATTGGTGCACAGATTAGTACATAACTTTACTTATACGTAACAAAACTCTAAAGAATTTAATATAAATATGCACACTAGATAGCAAAAGCATTTTTAAAAATACATAGACCTATTTGGGATTGTGTTAGAAGTTTTAAAAGGTGGTTAAATAACCTTAAAATCTCTTTAATGAAACAATTAGATTGTTTGGGTGTTACATATTAAACTATATTTTAATCTCAATTAAACTAAACAGTATGTTTGAGGAAAATCATCATTTTGATACTTTTTCTCAAATGTTTTTTTTCAAATAATCTAGAAAGTAATTTGAATATTAAAAATACTGTCAATTGAAGAAAATACTCATACAACTTTTAGATAATTATAACTTTCAAACTTTTACAAATATCATCATATTTAAAAAAAAAACAAATGATCGTCATTTCTACCTCAAAAAATACTTTTTAATTTATTTCTAAAAAAATACAATATGTTTGAAAGTGTTTTAAAAATATGATTATCAAACAGTAAATTTTTTAATAGTATAACTTATTACTTAGATTATAAGTTATAAGTTATATTTCTCACTGCATTTCCAAACATGCACATATTCTCATATTGTCATTCAAAAACATAAAAGCATTTTTTTACCTGTAAAAATGAAATGTTTTCATTTTTAAAAAATATTTTACGTTCAAACAAACAGGCCCATATTCACTTATATGGTATTAAAAGAATTTAAAAAATAGTAAGAAAATGATTGTTAATACAAAAGATTGCACAAAAAGCTGAAAGAGAGGAAGTAATTATCCCTAGCTCATGATGATGATTCAGGTTTCGATACCATGCTCTTCACGTTCATTCATAATATATATAGTAAATAAGTAAATATAAATAAATAAAAAGAAATACAAAGATTTACATAGTTCAGCATAAAAGCTTACGTCCACAGGTTGTTTAAGGGCAAAATCCACTATGATAGTTAATTTTACAATTTCTTGTGGCCTTACATATCACTCAATACAATAGAGAAATTTAAGATTTCGGGAGGTTGAAGACAATGTCTCCTTTGAGATAGATCTTTTGGAGTCGCTTTGTATGATGGAATTTGTATGTAGTGAGCTTGGGGAGAGTTCTCCTCATTTGTAGAGATCTCTTCCTTTTATAGAGATCTATTTTCTTCCTTGGAGTGTTTAAGAAATCCAACTTATCCATATGAAGCCTTTTTATTTTAGGAGTATGAGCTAACTTCGTTTAGTTTATCTCTTTCTTACCTTATCTGTTCTGTACCTTATCTTTTGACTTTATATCTTTCCTTATTATTAGTTATAGGTTTTCAATGAATTGGACCCTGTCAATTTTGTCCTTAACAGATGCCCACAATTCTTAAGGTTAACTTGTTCATCAAGAAGGCCTTAAGAATTTTCAAGTCAACCATGATGGAGGTAACCAGTAAAACACTACAGAAAAAGCAATTCTAAACTAGTCCATAGTTTGTCACTATTATGCAAAGCAATTCTGTAGTAAGGGCCTTCGAGAATGGGCATCTATGAAGTTTGTTTATGAGAACGTTTGCATGGTAATTGAGTGTACTGGTGATTGCATGTGACTGTTTATCGTTAGCAAAGTGCACATATTTCTGTACTTTATGATCATTTTTGGTTTTTGGTGACATTAATGGATTTTGCCCCGTGCTGAGATTTTTTGTTGGTGCTTAATGTTTCCGTTTGGATGTTGATGTAAGACTTTATTTGTAGTAACCCGCGCTTAAATGATCAGGGAGCCCTTCGACACCTTGAATTCATCTTAGGCGGTTGCTGAGCTTGTCAACTTGTTGCCAAAGGAAACCCACGCAAGGCGATTGTAGAGCTCAGAGTCTCATTTCTGAATTCTGAAGGTAACCCGCTGGCAACGGTTGTAACGAGTAGAGACACTCGGATTGTACTTGGTGGGAGGATACCTGATTGAGCTGCGTTATTACATATTTTAATACATTTAGAACCAATATATTTTAATTCTTTCATTACATTATTATTGGTTTTAGATGAAAAAATGATTCAGATGCATAAATCTGAGTTGTGATTTAAATTGATTAATAGCATGAATTTATACTTAATTTTATAACTTGTGATTTAATTGGATAATGTTTCTTTACATACATAATATATATTTGATATTTTATTCTTTATTTTTATTTTATTTTATTTTATTTCTAATTCTTTTTTTTTTAATTTTTTTTATTATAGGTTAATAAATGAAAATGAGACTTTGACTTGGTCTTCATGGAGTTGGAAAGAGATTCATTGAGTGCCACATGTCAATTGGTAGTGGTAGGAGAAATTCAAATCACATTAGAATTTTTGACCTTGGGCTCTTTAATACATGACAACATTTTATTTTCAAAAGGACTTGGATTTCAAGAGGGACCGCACACTACTTTTTATTGAGGAATTTAATGAATGCCGCACACATTGAGTTGGAGGGGTATCGAGTCTTTCGTATACATACGCCGCATGGGATAAAAGTGATTTATTTTTTCATTGAGGACTTTTGACCTGCACTTTATTTCCTTGGGAGAGTGGCGCCGCATGCAGAGATATATTGAAGGGTATTCACGCCGCACCAGGAGAAAGGGGAGCTTCTTTTTATTTATTTTTGGATCCAATTCAAGCCACAACTGCATCAAATTTTTTCTTGAGACTTTCCATTTAACGTCACACAGAATTATTAATTGATAGAAGAGGAATTGCAGAGTCGTTGAAGAACTCCTTGAGGGGTCCAATTGTTGCTACAGTCCAGCCTCCTTCACTGCTTTCAATCTCCATCTCCATTCAATTGGCTTGCTTTTTTCATTCACTACTTTTTATTTAATTTCAGTTTTAAGTTTATGGAATATTTTTGAGATTTTTGGCTTACAAGTTTGGACAATTTATTTGCTGTTTATTTATTTCGTGTTATTTATTTTTCTCGCTTCTTTAAGCTTTCATTTAATAGTGATAACAATTGGTATGGATTAATTTTGAGAATTTGTGATTTGAATACAAGGATGAACTCTAGAATCTTGGTTTTGGGGCTTTTCAATTTTCAGTTCGTATTTTGTCAATTACTTTCCAATCTAGTTTAATTCTTAGCTTAATTTTATTAATCTCTTAGTTCCATTGTATATTAGATTGATTAAAGTTTAATTAGGACTTAAATAATTTAAGCTTTATTGTTTAATTTTCAGATTAATTAAGATTGTTTAGTTTAGTTGATTTTTTGATTGTTAATTTCAATTTGTTAGTTTTTTTTACATTTCATTTCGACACTCAAAAATCTAAAAATATGAATCTAGTCTATGACTAGTACCCTTTTCATTCTTGTTGCACTCTTCCATCCATTGCACATACCATCATCTTTATTTTCTCTTTGTGAAGATTTTCACCATTTTCAACGAGTTTGAGTTTAAGTAGCTTTCCCTGATGAGACGATTTAGGAATTTATTCCTAATTATTACACGACATCCTCCTACCCTTGGGATAGCGTTTGTACTACTCATTTTTGAGTGAGTCAAGTTTTTGGCGCTGTTGCCGAAGAAAGTATTTTAACTTAAATTAAACTCGTTATTTTTTTTTATGCTTTTTAAACTGATGTTTCATGTCATGGGTGAGAGACAGTTCCAATAGGTTGCTTAGAGTCACATCGAGTGTTGATAGTATACACAGCTTGGAGATAGATAGCTCTTCTATCTTTTCTATGAGTGAGTCAGGTGAGGATATTGAAATTGAACCAGAAAATATGGCTGCACCTGCACCACGCATTCTTAAGAATTATTTGCAACACACTCGCACCACTACACCTTCATGCATTGTTCTACCCGAAAATGCACCTAATTTTTCTATTAAGCATGGTAGATGTCAATGATACCTCAATTCCATGGGATGGATTTTGAGAGTCCTTACCAGCACTTGACAGATTTTGAGTTGGCTTGCACTACTTTTATTACTAGTGCCATTACTGATGAATTTATTAAATTTCGTTTATTTCCTTTCTCTTTAAAGGATAAAGCAAAGATTTGGTTTAATTCTTTGAGGCCTAATTCTATCTCTAGTTGGTCTGATATGCAGCGTGAATTCTTATAAAAAATTTTCCTTTTCAGAAAACTCAGTTTTTACAAGAGCAAATCAGCTAATTCAATCAGAAACCTGATGAGACTTTTCAGGCCAGTTGGGAAAAATTTTTAAATTTGGTAAACATCTGTCCACATCATGGTTTTGAATCTTGGAGGTTGGTGAGCTATTTTTACACTAGTCTCACTCCAGAATGCAAGCAGTTTGTTCAGACAATGTGCAATGGAGAATTCTTTAGCAAGGAACCTGATGCAGCACTATCATTTTTTGACTATCTTGCTGAGAGCACACAACAGTGGAACACTCGTACTAATCGAGTGCCGTTAGCAGCATAACCACTGAGAGCTATTTCTGGAGGGGGCAGATATGAGCTTAAGGAAGACACTGATGTTCAAGCCCGAATAGCTGCATTGACTAGAAGACTGGAGGTCATGGAAATGGAAAAAGTGAAGGTTGTGAAAGTAGTAAAGGCATGTTCTATATGTGCTGATTCGAACCATAAGACCCAAGACTGCCCGATTATGCCAGTATTTCAAGAAAGTGGGTCTGAGCAGATGCAATCAGCTAACTAGGTTAATAGAGCACAGAATCAGCCTTTTTCCAACACATATAATCCGGGGTGGAGGAATCATCCAAATTTCTCATGGAGAAATGATCAGCCTGGCCGATCTCCACCACCTTAGCAGCAGCCATTTCATCAGGGTGCTCCTCAACACCAGTATCAGCCATATCAGAGTTCTCAGAACTATCCTTTTGTAGCTCCTCCTGGATTTCAGCCTCATGTAGCTGCACAAAGTTCTCAGCCTTCATCATCTGCAAAGAAGTCTCTAGATGACAGTATGGCACAAATGGCCAATACACTTCAGCAATTCATGCAGATTCAGGCCACCACAAATAATCAGAACACTCAGGCCATAAATGAGTTGCGAGGCACTATTAATAAGATGAGCATAACCTTGAGCACCCTAGAGAAAGGGAAATTCCAGCACAGCCTCAGCCTAATCCTCAAGTATACAGGGAACAACAACAGCAAGTGCATAATGTCTCAGGGAATGTTATTGAGACAGCGAATGTAGTTCTTACTTTGAGAAGTGGGAAGGAAGTTCCCCAACCAGAGATGACTATGGACACACAGGTAGTTGCTCCTACACCTGAAGATGTAATAGAGACTAATGAAGTTGATAAAGAACCAGAGGTAGTGAGACCAGAGCTGAAGAAGCTTGTGAGTGCAAATGCTGAAACTAGTAAGGGGTACCAACATGTGGTTCCCTATTCTCAGAGATTGGCAGCTGGCCAAAAGAACAAATATCATACGGAGATTCAAGAGATTTTCAATCAAGTAAAGATTAATATTCCACTCTTGGATGCCATACAACAAGTGCCTTCATATGCAAAATTTTTGAAGGACTTGTGCACAGTGAAGATGAAGTTGAATGTAAAGAAGAAAGCTTTCCTAACGGAGCAAGTCAGTGCATTGATATTGAGCGAGACTCCTCAGAAGTTTGGAGATTCCGGCTCTCCCAATATTTCCATTATTATCGGTGAATCATGCATTGGGAGAGCTTTACTTGATTTTGGGAGTAGTGTAAACTTGCTACCGTTCTCAGTATATGAGCAGTTGGGATTGGGTGAGCTGAAAAAGACTTCCATCATGCTACAATTGGCTGACAGATCAGTTAAGATACCGAGGGGTATTGTAGAGGACATGTTGGTCCAGGTGGACAAATTCTACTACCCAGTGGATTTTGTGGTTCTTGATATGGAGCAGCTAGTCTCCACTTTTACCAAGCTCCTGTCATCTTAGGAAGACCATTCCTAGTTACATCAAATGTTTTGATTAATTGCAGAAGTGGAGTTTTGAAGCTTACTTTTGGGAACATGGCACTTGAGTTGAATGTCTTCAATGCTTGTAAGATGCCAACACATTTTGATGACACAAGTGATTTGAATGCTGTGGAGAGTTTGACACCAACATAGTTTATTTGCTCAACTTCTCCCTTCTCTGATAATGATTCTATTTTTTAGACACCTGAATTTATACTTGATGAAAAAATTGATCATATCAATGAAGATGACTTTGAATTTTTGGATTGTTTTGCAGATTCTTATTTACCACTTTAGGTACAATTTCCAGGAGCAAGATGGAAACCCCAGTTTGAAGTTCTACCACCACCAGACATGCTTAAATCTTTAGAAAAAGAAATTCCCCAGTTGGAACTGAAACCACTTCCTCAAGATTTAAAGTATGTATTTCTTGGTCATGAAGAAGACACTTTTCCTGTGGTGATTTCCTCAAAGTTAAATCAGAAGGATGAAGGCCAGTTGATTGAAGTCTTAAAAAAACATCGAGGCGCAATTGGTTGGACAATAGCCGACATCAAAGGTATTGATGCTGTTGTGTGTACCCACAGAATCCATCTTGAAGAAGATGCTAGACCGGTTCGTGATGCTCAACGTAGGCTCAATCCTACCATGAAGGAAGTTGTGAAAGAGGAAGTGCTTAAACTGCTCGCAGTGGGTATCATTTACCCCATCTCAGACAGTAAGTGGGTAAGTCCAACTCAAGTGGTACCAAAAAAATCTGGTTTAACTGTTATAAAAAATGATAAAAATGAGTTGATTCCTACTAGAATGGTTACTGGCTGGAGAATGTGCATTGATTATAGAAAACTTAATTCAGCCAGTAGGAATGATCATTTTCCTTTACCATTCTTGGATCAAATTTTAGAAAGAGTAGCTGGTAATGCATATTATTGTTTCTTGGATGGATATTCTGGTTATTATCAAATTGTTGTAGCGCCTGAGGACCAGGAGAAAACCACTTTCACCTGTCCTTTTGGCACTTTTGCTTTTACTAGAATGCCTTTTGGTTTGTGTAATGCTCCAGCCACTTTTCAGAGATGCATGATGAGTATTTTTTCTGACATGATTGATGATATTTGTGAAATATTCATGGATGACTTCTCTGTTTTTGAAAAATCTTTTGATAGTTGTTTGCATAATTTGGCACGTATTCTCCAGAGATGTGAGGAAAAAAATCTTTTACTTAATTGGGAGAAATGCCAATTTATGGTTACTCAGGGCATTGTATTGGGACATATTGTTTCTTCTGAGGGTATAAAGGTCGACAAGGCAAAAATTGAATTAATATCTAAACTTCCTATCCCTAGGACAGTTAGGGATATTATTCTTTTCTTGGTCATACTGTTTTTTATAGGCCGTTTATTCAAGGGTTTAGTTCTATTGCAAAACCTTTGTGCACTCTTTTACAAAATGATATTGAATTTGTTTGGACTGATGAGTGCCAAAAAGCTTTTGATACCCTTAAAAAATCACTTACCACTGCCCCTATTGTGCAACCTTCGCAGTGGGACCTTCCATTTGAAATCATGACAGATGCTAATGATTATGCCTTAGGAGCTGTTTTGGGGCAGCGTGTGGATAATAGAGCTTTTGTGATTTATTATGCCAATAGAATCTTGAATGATGCCCAGAAAAATTATACCACTACTGAAAAAGAATTGCTTGCAGTGGTTTTTGCACTTGATAAATTTCAGACTTATATTCTTGGTTCTCCTGTTACTATTTTCACTGACCACTCTGCTCTTAAGTATTTGTTGGCTAAGAAAGATGCAAAACCACGCTTAATTTGCTGGATTTTATTATTTCAAGAGTTTAACATCAACATTAAGGACAAGAAATGAGTTGAAAACGTGGTAGCTGACCACCTCTCTCGATTGCCATTATCCTCCTCTTCAAATGTTAGCCTTCCTCCTGATGATAGTTTCCCGGATGAGCAGCTGTTTGTGGTTAATAGAGCTCCATGGTATGCTGACAAAGTCAAATATCTAGTGACTAAGCGAATGCCTTCTGAATGGTCCACCCAAGATAAGCGTCGATTTCTCTCTGAGGTACGACACTTTTACTTTGATGATCCATATCTTTTCAAATATTGTTCAGACCAATTGATTTGAAGATGCATTCCTAATGATGAGTTTTCTTTGGTGTTAAGATTTTGTCATATGGGTGCATGTGGTGGTCATTTTTTAGCAAAGAAAACAGTCGCTAAAATTTTGCAAAGTAGTTTTTACTGGCCTTCCATGTTTAAAGATACTTATAATTTTTGTAAGGCTTGTGAGCCTTGTAAAAAATTGGGATTCATTAGAAAAAGAGACATGATGCCTCTTTCCTCAATTCTTACTTTAGAAATTTTTGATTGTTGGGGAATAGACTTCATGGGACCTTTTCCAGTTTCCTTTAGAAATACAAATATTTTATTAGCTGTGGATTATGTTTCAAAATGGGTGGAGGTCGTCACTTGCAAAACAAATGACCATGGTGTTGTCCTAAAATTTTTGCAATATCTATTTACTCGTTTTGGCATGCCCAAAGTTATCATAAGTGATGGGGGTTCTCATTTTTGCAACAAACCATTTTTTACATTCATGAAGAAATATGGTATCACACACAGAGAGATAAAAATCATTTTAGAGAAAACTATCAAGCCTAATAGGAAAGATTGGTCAGTTAAGCTTCTTGATGCTTTGTGGGCTTATAGGACAGCTTTTAAAACAAATCTAGGGATCTCTCCTTATCGATTAGTTTATGGTAAAGCTTGTCATTTACCTGTTGATATTCAGCATAGAGCTCTTTGGGCAACATGTCACTTGATGAAGATTCAGGGTTGAGAAAATTGCAGATCAATGAATTGGATGAAGCTCGTCGGAATGCTTATGACAACGCTCAGCTGGCAAAGCAATGCATGAAAATTCTACATGATCAGAAAATTCCACCAAAGTATTTTACACTTGGCCAAGAAGTTCTTCTTTACAACTTTCGCTCGCATATTTTTCTTGGTAAGTTGAAATCCCGATGGAGTGGGCCGTACATTGTAAAGAATGTTTATCCTCATGGACGGTAGACATTGTCAATCTGAAAAATGGTAATAGCTTCACTGTCAAAGAACGTCTAAAGTCATTTTTGAAGGTCTTTGATCCACAAGATCCCAGGGAAGTGTTTTGATTTTTTTTCCCTCTTTACAGTTTTCTTTATTTGCATTTTTTTTAATTATTATTTGTTATTTTGTTTTGATTTTATATTTCATGTTGATTTTTTTTTTTGCTTGCTTATTTTTGTACACTTTGTTTTCTTTCGTTCGATTCATTGAGGATCATGTCTCTCACTAGTTGGAGGGTAGCGTGTGTGCACAGTTTTAAAAAAAATAATAAATAAATAAAAATAAAAAAATAATATGATGTGCATCGATACATATTTGATGGAATTTGAGCATCTTAGTGGAGTAGTTGAGCGGAATCATTTTGCGAAGATTTATTTTCAAGCTTAAATATAGAGTATGATTTTTGATGCATCATATTTTGTTGATGTATAGCTTGAAACACCGGGATGATATACTTATTGAGATGAGACTTGATAAGATTTTTGTAGAACGAAGGGCAAATTTTGAAGGACATTTTGCACATGCTTACGCTTGTAATGTTTCTTATTTACTATTCATTGCTTTATTACAGGAGAAGTAAACTGCAAGACTACCGAGCCATGCCTAAAAAAAAAAAAGCAAAAACAAAAGAAAAAGAAAAAGAAAGAGGGATTTGAAAAGATTAGAAAAAAAAAGAGAGAAAAAAAAGGAATGAAGGCGACTTAGAGAACTTTTCTAAGTAAAAGGGCTAGAAACAGTTATCCAAGACTTTGGGGGTTGAGTGTTCAACCTTTAAAAGCAGAGCTGGCGTGAAAACTGCTAGTCCCTTAGGCTTTGAGGTAGTTAGAATCAGTAATAATTAATCTTAAGGTTGAAAAATCCTATGACAAATCATAGCTAGTAATGAGGAACACACAATCAGTTTAGCTCCACACACACATTTGAGTTCTGAGACATTTGCCGTAATTCTATGTGAAAGATTGTTGAGATAGTCTTGGTGGGTTTAACCCCTGGGGTTAAGTAGTAACGTGTCACTTTTGTGAGAATTCAGAATTGTGTTTGATTGTTTCTGTTTGAATTTCGATCTTTATGCAATATTCATCTCAATTAATTTTCACTATTTTGCTCAAGGATTAGCAAAATGCTAGTTGGGGGGTGTGATTGAGCTGAGTTATTGGATATTTTAATACATTTATAACCAATATATTTTAATTCTTTCATTACATTATTATTGGTTTTAGATGAAAAATGATTAAGATGCATAAATCCGAGTTGTGATTTAAATTGATTAATAGCATGAATTTATGCTTAATTTTATAACTTGTGATTTAATTGGACAATGTTTCTTTACATGCATAACATATTTTTATATTTTATTCTTTATTTTTATTTTATTTTATTTTATTTCTAATTCTTATTTTTATTTTTTTATTATAGGTTAATAAATGAAAATGAGACTTTGACTTGGTCTTCATGGAGTTGGAAAGAGATTCATTGAGTGCCACATGTCAATTGGTAGTGGTAGGAGAAATTCAAATCACATTAGAACTTTTGACCTTGGGCTCTTTAATACATGGCAACATTTTATTTTCAAAAGGACTTGGATTTCAAGAGGGACCGCACACTACTTTTTATGGAGGAATTTAATGAATGCTGCACACATTGAGTTGGAGGGGTATTGGGTCTTTCGTATACATACGCCACATGGGATAAAAGTGATTTATTTCCTTGGGAGAGTGGCGCCGCATGCATAGATATATTGAAGGGTATTCACCCCGCACCAGGAGAAAGGGGAGCTTTTTTTTATTTTTATTTTTGATTCAATTCAAGCCGCAACTGCATCAAATGTTTTCTTGGGACTTTCCATTCAACGTTACATGGAATTATTAATTGATAGAAGAGGAATTGCAAAGTCATTGAAGAACTCATTAAGGGGTCCAATTGCTGCTACAGTCCAGCCTCTTTCACTGCTTTCAATCTCCATTTCCATTCAATTGGCTTGCTTTTTCATTCACTACTTTTTATTTAATTTCAGTTTTAAGTTTATGGAATATTTTTGAGATTTTTGGCTTAGAAGTTTGGGCAATTTATTTGCTGTTTATTTATTTCGTGTTATTTATTTTTCTCGCTTCTTTTAGCTTTCATTTAATAGTGATTACAATTGGTATGTATTAATTTTGAGAATTTGTGATTTGAATACAAAGATGAACTCTAGAGTCTTGGTTTTGGGGCTTTTCAATTTTCAGTTCGTATTTTGTCAATTACTTTCCAATCTAGTTTAATTCTTAGCTTAGTTTTATTAATCTCTTAGTTCCATTGCATATTAGATTGATTAAAGTTTAATTAGGACTTAAATAATTTCAGCTTTATTGTTTAATTTTCAGATTAATTAAGATTGTTTAGTTTAGTTGATTCTTTGATTGTTAATTTCAATTTGTTAGGTTTTTTTACATTTCATTTCAACATTCAAAAATCTAAAAATATAAATATAGTCTATGACTAGTACCCTTTTTCATTCTTGTTGCACTCTTCCATTCATTGCACATACCATCATCTTTATTTTCTCTTTGTGAAGATTTTCATCATTTTCAACGAGTTTGAGTTTAAGTAGCTTTCCCTGAGGAGACGATTTAGGAATTTATTCCTAATTATTACATGACATCCTCCTGCACTTGGGATAGCCTTTGTGCTACTCATTTTTGAGTGAGTCAATAACTCGACCGCGCTGATTGTGTGAGTGGAGTCACTCAGCTGTGAGTGTAGCGGAAGGATGCCTCGACCGCATAACTCTTGAATGAGAGTGTAGCGTGGGATGTCTCGATCGTGTAACTTTAGGTGATGAAGTGTAGCGGGAGGTTGCCTTAACCATGTAACTCTAGAGATGAAAGTGTAGCGGGAGGATGCCTCTACCGCATAACTTTGGCGATGTGAGTTAATGGAGGGATGTCTTGATCGCGTAACTCTAGTAATGAGAGTTTAGCAGGAGGATACCTCAACCTCGTAACTCAGGCGATGTGAGTGTAGCAAAAGGATGCATCGACCGCATAACTCTTGATGATGAGAGTGTAGTGGGAGGATGACTTGACTGTGTAACTTTAGCGATATGAGTGTAGTAGGAGGATGCCTCGATCACATTGATATTAAATTTGAGCTCAATCACTTTGTTCTAGTGGGAGACAAAGCGTGACCGTACTCTATGGCGGAAGCTGGAGCTTGATCATACTAACAAAACCAAATAGGTTAGATTAGGTAATTCAAATCACAAGTTTGAGATTTGCAAACTTAAGCCATTTCACTTGAGTGTGGTGAAGGCTGGTGACACACGAGTAATGCCCGTAGGCAATCATGCTTTGGCATCAATGAGGACACAGGATGCCTGTGATACCAAATGATCTATTCTGATGATAACAAATTAAGATGCATGACCAGTGCTTGAGAGGCAACTAGTGTTTCGTGCCACGTAGGTGATTTCTAGTGAAGTATATTCTAGAGGAGTACAGACACTAAGTATTCGTGGAACCTTGAGGAATTTTCTGGGGAAATCTTCCAAAAATAAAATTTGTTAGTAGAAATAAATAGCAAGTTTGAAAGAGATAAACCATAGCAATTTAGTTGCTGCTTTCCATTTTCCCATACTAAGATCGTTCATTGCTGAATTATTTTTACACTGGGAAATTGTTCGTCGATCTTGAGCGCTTTTGTAGCAATGAAGATTGTTCTGTCTCGAGATGATTCTTGTTCGTTCACTCTCTTAGAGGTGAGGTGATTTCAACTCCGATTCAAGTAGCTTGACTCTTTCTATTCTCTTTCTTTTTTCTTTATCAAACTGTATTGCCAAGCAAGATTCGTGTGTATGACGAGGAACATCTTGTGTATGGCAAGGGACACTTTGTGTAATGAGAAACTAGCGAGGAACTCTTTGTGTGGTGAGTAATTGGTGAGCAACATTCTCTGGTGAGCAAACTATGGACTGGAATCACTGGGGCCAAGAATCACACTGGCAGTAAGCTTGTAATGGCAAGGAACGATTTTGGTGGGCAAAGGTGAGCAAACACGGTTGGTAACCAATTTGATATGGGCAATACAGTAGAGCAATTATGGTGCAACTGTGGTGCAGCGGTGTAACTGTGGAATGGTAGTTTAATCGAACTGTGTGCCGGGGCTTTCATGTAGATGCTCAACTAGACAGAAATGATGGGCATGTGAGCACTTCTCATGGTGGAGCTAGGCAGGAATCAACATGGTGGTGAATGCATTGTCACAATGGGGTACTCTGTTTTTGGTATCATGAAGCAGGGGCTTTGTGGATCACTTTGACAACATGCTGAGGGTTGTGGGTCTTGCAAGGGCAGCTTCACAGCGGCACAATCGTGATGGTTTGTACCTAACTGGGGTTGAGGGAGGGGGTATGGTGGAGAAACCGCGGTTAAACCTCACCAATTATTGCAACTTGCATGGCTCACGAACAGCAATGGTGGCGAGGAATTTACTACAGACTCGGTTGGTGGGCGAAGATCATAGTGATTGCGACAGAAAGCGTTGGTGGTTTGTGGCATGGCCATGGGTGGCACCACAAGCTCACAGTTGGGCTGCATCGGCAAACACATTGGGGTGTTGATGTCGAGTAGTTTCTTGTGGTGTGCACTAGTGAGAATGGTGTGGGACGATGGTGAGGAAAGCTAGTGTGGTCGAGAACCATCATGCCGATAATAGAAGAAGCCAGAGAACTAGGTGATGACCGTTGTTCAATTCATCAGCTCATGATCGTCACAGGAGCTTGTACAAAACCATGCTTGGTGATGAGGGACTGGTAAGGAACACTCTGTGAGCAACTAGCAAGCAAAACCATTTAGGCGAGCAACTGATGCTAGCTATGAAGAACTTCTGTGGGCTAGCACTAGTGGCAAGTACTGTGGTTGGAGACCACTAGGCCGGGACAAAAGACTCTGGTATCTTAGGTGGTGGCTAGCGATGGTCCTACTGGTGCATGGACACTTGGCTTTTGGCCTTCGGCAGTGTACATGGTGTGGTTGATGGCGACTTATGGGGTGCTGTGATGAGCTAAGCTACAGGGTAGAGGACCATTATGCTGGTGACAGAGGCGAGTGGTAGCTGCTAGCTGTCAAGTTGCCGATGGGTGAAGTTGCATATAGTGTGCATTGTGCACAAATCCTTTGCCCGCCTTCGTTTGTCGAATTTGGACATGCCAACGGGAGGGAAGCACCCTGCCAGCAACAAACAACAACGGCAGGCCCAGTAGTGGCCGCAGATGGTCTTAACAGCCCCTGGGCAGCTAATGGGTGATCTCCCATTAGTTGTTGGGTTCTTGGCAGTGTGATATCAGCGGGCAAACCCCCGTTGGCTCTATCCTGGTTCTCGACCTAGTGGTCGGGATTGTGTAACACCACACACGAAGGTGGCGGGTAGCAAGTCCACCATGCACGACGATGCTCAAAGGTGTCGTGCAACTGCATTGAGCCACGCACGAGCATGTAATGTGCATGGCATACTTTGCCTAGTGCTTGGTGCATATTCACAGTGCACACTCCATTTTATGGGTCCCTTCATATATATACATATATATATTGATCCATTATAACAATACTGATGAAATAAAATAATAAGTGCAAGATTGAGGAACTTATATGACATTTTCGAGAGAATATCTTGTGAGTTGGAGAATCATCCTCTTACTGTTATCGAAAATAATGAAAAGTCGAATCCTAGAGATGACGCCAACTGTTAATGCCAAATATTGCACAACAGGCTAGAAGGGAGAAATGAATTATCCCTGGCCCATGATGGTGATTCGGGCTTCGATACGGTGCTCTTTACATTTATCCATAAAATAAATAGTAAATACGTAAATGAAAATAAATAAAGAGAGACACATATATTTACGTGGTTTGACATAAAAGCCTATGTCCACGGGTTGTTTAGTGGCAAAATCTACTATAATAGGTGATTTTATAATCACTCATGGTCTCCCATATCGATTAATATAATAGAGAAATTTAAGATTTTGAAAGGTTAAGACAATGCCTCCCTTGAGAGAGATCTTTTGGAGTCGCTATGTGTAGTAGAGTTTATACGCAGGGAGATTGTGGAAAGTCCCCTCATTTGTAGAGATCTCCTCCTTATATAAAAATCTATTTTCTTCTTTGGAGTGGTTGAATACTTGCCTTCTGAAACTCGTTCATTTTAAGAGTCTGAGCTAACTTCTTTTGGTTTATCTCTTCTCTACCTTATCTTTTGGCTTTATATAACTCTTCCCTTATTATTAGTGATAGGTTTTCAATGGGTTGGACCCAGTCAATTTGTCTCTAACAATGATAAATAATTTTCCAATCATTTGATATTATTTTAATGTATGATATGAGTTAATAATTAAATATTTTTCAAATCCTGCATAGTCAAAGAATGACTGTTTTAATTTAAAATTGTATCATTCCTAATTATATTGATTAATGTATTGCATTTATATGACTTTTTGGTCAATTGGTTAATTTATAAAACTACGTAAATAAATTTCACTAGTAGATGAGATATAAAGTTATAAAATTCGATATAACAATGAAGACTAATACCGAGTTTTGTTCTAGTCATTCTAGAGGAACAACAAAGTTAGGGCAGTGAAAAGGAAAAGCAATGATTGGTGCTGTGGGTGGTTAGTGGCGAAGGAAGGAAGTTGCTTCTTTGGAAGCAAATTTGGATAAGCAAAATTCTCCAATTCATTCAAAAAGAGTAAATGATTTTGGTGTTTTCAATTTTAAGTCTAATGGGGCTGATCCTAAGAGATTTTGTCTTATGGATGAAGAGGATCTTGTGGAAATTATAGTGTTATTGACAGAGACTAAGTCTTAGTTGATAACCATGAAACTTTTAGAATGGAACTCCCATAGGCTTGGGAACCCACGGGTGTTCGTGTGCTTCATGATGTAATACAAAAAGAAGTTCCCGATGTTGTGTTTGTAATGGAAAACAAATCACTGGGAGGGGAAATCGAATATCTAAAATATTAACTGGGTTTTTATGGATGTCTAGCTATTAGTAGTGAAGGGCAGAGTGGTGTGATTGCGTTGTATTGGTGTCAAAATACTAAGGTAGACGTCATCTCTTATTCTAAACATCATTTTGATGCTTGGTTTGTGGATACAAGTTTACAAACAAAATAGAAAATTACTTCTATTTATGGACACTTTGAGGTGAGGAGTCGAAAGGAGATTTGTTGATGAAATACATTATCTGTCTGTTTAGGGGCCATGGCTTTGTTTCGGTGATTTTAATGAGATACTATCAAATAAGAAAAAGGGAGGAGGTAAGAATCGAAGTGAAGAAGTTATTGATTCTGCATGGGGTAACAGCTCTAATGAGGCATCAATTGATGATTTGAAGGAAACTATTTTGTGCTGTGAAATCTAACTCAACTCTTGGAAGTTTAAACAGTTTGGCAATATTCAGAAATTATTGGCAGAAAAGAGGGCTAAGCTAAATAGTTTAATTTTTGATCTTGATAAAATTGCATAGGTTAGGGGGGTTAAATTTGATATTAATTTGCTGTTGGAGAGGGAGGAAATGATCTGGAAGCAGAGATCTAGGATATTGTGGCTACTATCAGGTTATAAAAACACTTAGTTTTTCCATCATGTTGCCCAGATGACTAATACAAGAGGGGGGTGAATTGAGTTGTATTTAAAAACAAACAATTATAAATCAAATACATAATATAAAATATAAACAAAATACGAAACAACAGTAAATATAAAGAGTAAGGATAAGATAGAAGCAAACTCAGTATGTTAACGAGGTTCGGCCCCATTGCCTAAGTCCTCGCCTCAAGCTACCCCTTGAAGATTCCTAAATTCACTATTCAACCTCTTTCAGGTGGAGATAGAAACCTATTACACCTTTGAACAACATCGTTACAAAGGATCCTTGTAAAACACCCTCTACACTTGCAATCACCTTGTACGTGGTGATTCAACTATTCTTTGTGTAGAACACTTTCTACACGCACAAGGGTTATATACACCCTTTTACTAATACAAGAGCTGATAGTGGGTAGGTTATTAGAAAACACTCCTTAATGAGTGAAATAAGAATAATACAACGTAAACTATATATCTCTCAAAATGGACAAGGGTTAAGACTCAATGTTTAGAGAAGAGAGAATAAAAGCATTGAATGAATGTTGTATGCTCTTGGTGTTGTAAATGTGAAGCTCTCAAATGATATATTTAAAGGCATATGAGACTTCATATTCAAATTTAAAAATATTCATATGTTAAAGACAACATCAAAAAATTCAAATAAAAGTTTCTTCATTTTCATTTGTTAAAGACAACATCATTCACTTTTCAAAAATTTCAAACCTAATCATTTTACTTTTCGCATATGACGAAAGGAGTACAATTTACTTTTTAAAATTTTCAAACAAAATCATCTACTTTTTGCATAAGTAAAAAAAAGGATCAATCACTTTTGAAAATATTCAAATAAAGCATACATATGTGAAAGATGACAATCAATCATCTTTAATATTTTCAAAATTTTTAAACAAAATCATTTATTTTTTGCATAAGTAAAAAAAAGCATCAATCATTTTTAAAAATATTCAAATAAAGCATACACATGTGAAAGATGACAATCAATTATGTTTAATATTTTCAAAATTTTTAAATAAAATCATCTACTTTTTGCATAATTAAAAAAAACATCAATCACTTTTGAAAATATTCAAATAAAGCATGCACATGTGAAGGATGACAATCAATCATTTTTAATATTTTCAAAATTCAAATATTTAATTATGTCATGCACATATGAAAGATGACGATCAATCATATTTCAAAATTTTCAAATTTAATTTTCAAAATATTTATGCACATGTGAAAAATGTATTTTGATGCTTTATAATAAGATATTAATTTTGAGTCTTTATCTTAATTTCAAAATTTTAAGAGATTTAAAACATTATTCTATGAGTTTTAATGTGAACTTATTTCATTCTTTCTTATGTTTGGTTCCTTAATATACTTGACTCCATTGTGTAGACAACTTGAGTTTGAAACTCCTTTATTATTTGAATTCATTTGTTATCATCAAAATCCATGTGTAGATATATAATTACACGAATCTTGAAACCTTTGGTTCAACAATCTCCCACTTTTTGATGATAACAAATCCTTGATAGAACCTGAAATCTGTATTAATATTTAAACTCCCCCTGAGAATGTGCGTTAGTTTTTTAAGTAAAAGTATAAATATAATTCCAAACATATATAACAAGTTTAGCAATTCAAACAATATTAATGTTCCAGTCTAAAACTTCTCCTCATTTTGGCATCATTAAAAAGGATCCGCAGCAAGTAAATGGATTGAAGAAAATGGTGTGTTAGTAAAAACTATAGATAGTTGAAGATTTAAAAACGCCCGTGACCTGACAAGGGTGGTTGGAGATTTTAAAAATCGCCTGATGTTGTTGAAAAAATTATCATTTTCATCCATTAGATACCAAAAAGAAATCACATTGCTTATTGACTTGAATGATAGATTGTTTTGTTCTTTATGCTATCTCTATAAAATCAATCTTAAAGTTCATCAAATCCGCAACAAATTTTCTTCTCATCTCTATAGCTCATCTGCATTCGTTCAACATTCTCGCTTTAAGCTTTCAATTCTTTTCTTAGTGGCTTATTCTTCTAACATTCCTCTGAATTCATCCATGAGGTAATCTACACCCCAATCTCTTGTCTTTTCTGCAACTACAATTAGTGTCATGTTGCAGCAAGAGAATAATAATTTTGCTAATAAGTCAGACTCCGATGCTATTTATGACTTGGTGAGTCTTGGGACTCGCTACTACTGTTTTTAATTTCGTACCATACCAGCAACTAGTCCGGTACAGAAATTGTACCTGTTTCGTACCGGTCCAAATACCGGCTTACGTACCGGCCGGTATTTCAGCCCGTATTTTTTTATTTTTTATTTTTCATTTCTTCAAATTACAAGCTCATTTTTTGACTCCCAATTTAGACCAGATTATTTATAATTTATATATATGTATTTATATATAATTTATTCAGAATATTATTTTGGAATATAATTAATATATATTTATATATATAATTTATTCATATATCGATTATCTCGAAACGGTACACGAAACAGTACCGGTACCGAAATATTTCGTTCCAGTGCCTTGACCGGTACGACATCCGGTACGGTATTCAAAACATTGCTTGCTACTCCTCCTCTATAGTTGCTTTTTCCCAACAACTACTAGGCAGAAACCATGAGGTTGAAAAGCTTAAAGAACAAATTTTTTTACTTCAGTGAATTGTTCAAGAGTCTTATATAAGGGAAGGAATCATTCGGTAGAAGAATAAACAGTTGAAATCCCTATTGGATTCTTCATTCCGCTTACCAGTTCCCATGGATAGGGATGTCATGATATTGTATGAAGAGAATGAGCGTCTCAAACATGAGGCTAAAAACCTCAAGTTTATGTGAAAGTATTTAAAAAATCTCTCTATATTTTTATTGACTCTAGTCTATCTTTTAAGAGACATTCATAGCATGCATCATACCTATTTCTTTTCTAATCATACATAATCTATTTTCTGATAAAGGTTTTGTGAAAATATCTATTAACTGATCATGTGTGTTTGTGAATTTTAGTACTATATCGCATTTCTGCATATAATTTCGAAGAAAATGATATCTTATTTCAATATGCTTAATTCTAGAATGTTGTATTCGATTTTTTGAAATATTTATAGCACTTGTATGATCACATTTGATTCAAATGTAATTATACATAAGTTTAAAATCTTCAAGTTGTTGATTCATGTAAAGAATTTGAGCACAACAATTACTCGCAACAACATATTCTGCCTTAGCAGTAGATAATACAACATAATTTTATTTTTTATCAAACTAGGAAACTAGTGCATGACCTAAGAAATGACATGCTCCACTAGTACTTTTTCGATCAATTTTGCAATCAGCATAATCTGCATCTATATAGCTGATTAGATCGAAAGATGTGTGCTTAGGGTACCATAACCTTAGGTCAATTGTATCACTAAAATATATAAGAATGCGCTTAACTGCAATTAAATGAAACTTTTTTGGAGATGATTGAAAGCGTGCACAAAAGCACACACTAAACATAATATCTGGTCTACTGGTTATCAAATATAATAAGCTACCAATCATATCTCGATATACTTTCGAGTCAACTGGCTTACCGGATTCATCTTTATCAAGTTTAGTGGATTGGCTCATTGATATTCCAATTTCCTTAGCACATTCCATCCCAAATTTCTTGAGTAATTCTTTAATATATTTTGACTAATGGATGAATGTCCCACTTTTTGCTTGCTTAATTTGTAATCTAAGAAAGAATGTAAGTTCTCCCATTATGCTCATTTCAAATTCTTCCTGCATAGTTTTAGTAAAATTTGGCACATATTTTCATTAGTAGCACCAAATATTATATCATCAACATAAATCTGAATCAAAAGAATATTATCATTTTCGTATTTAATGAAAAGAGTTATGTCGATTTTTCCTCTTGAAAAACCTTTTTCAATTAAGAAACCAATGAGTCTCTCGTACCAAGCTCTAGGAGCTTGTTTGAGTCCATATAATACTTTTGTGAGTTCGAAAACATGATTTGAAAAAATATAATTTTCAAAACCTGGAGTTTGCTTAACATATACCTTTTCATTTATAAAACCATTTAAGAAAGCACTTTTAACATCCATTTGAAAAAATTTGAAATCTTTATAACAAGCATATGTAAGTAGCATTCGAACAGCTTCTAATTTTGCGACTGGTGCATATGTCTCATCATAATCGATTCCTTTTTCTTAATTGAAATATTGGGTTACAAGTCGAGCCTTATTTCTAGTAATGACTCCGGACTCATCTTTCTTGTTTCTAAAAACCCATTTTGTTTCAATAATAGTATGATTTTTGGGTCTAGGAACAAGTGACCAAATATTATTTCTTTCAAATTGATTCAACTCTTATTGCATAGCTAGAATCTAAGATTTATTAATAAGTGCTTCATCAATATTTTTGGGTTCAATCTAAGATAGAAAAGCAGTATGATTGCAAATATTTCTAAGAGATGATTGAGTGCTTACATCTCGTGAAGGATCTCCCAAAATTTGTTCCACTAGATGATCTTTCACAAATTTTCACTATTTGGTTGCACTTTGTATTAAATTTTGATGATCTTTCCTGATGTCTCCATGTTGGACTTCCTTTATTTTGCTCTCTTTGTTGAGATTGAGACTTTTCGTGTTATTTATACCTCCTGTTTCTTCATCAATGGATTTCTTGGAGAGTAGAGAATTAATTCATCAAATACTACATGCATAGATTCTTGTACAATCAAAGTCTTTTTATTGAATACTCTATAAGCTTTACTATTAGTAGAATACCTAAAAAAGATACCTTTATCAGATTTTGCATTAAACTTGCTTAATGACTCACTCAAAAATGAGTAGCACAAAGGCTATCCCAAGTGCAGAAGGATGTCGTGTAATAATTAGGAATAAATTCATAGATCGTCTCCTCAGGGAAAATTATTTAAACTCAAACTCATTGAAAAATGTGAAAATTTTCACAAAGAGAAAATAAAAATGATGGTATGTGCAATGGATGGAAGAATGCAACAAGAATGAAAAAGGGCATTAGTCATGGACTAGATTCATATTTTTAGATTTTTTAGTGTTGAATTGAAATGTAAAAGACTAAGATATTAAACTAAGAGATTAATAAAACTAAGATAAGAATTAAACTAGATTAGAAAGTAATTGACAAAATACGAACTAAAAATTGAAAAGTCCCAAAATCAAGACTCTAGGGTTCATCCTTGTATTCAAATCACAAATTCTCAAAATTAATCCATAGCAATTGTAATCACTGTTAAATGAAAGCTTAAAAAAGCGAGACAAGTAAATAACACGAAATAAATAAATAACAAATAAATTTTCCAAACTTTTAAGCCAAAAATCTAAAAAATATTCCATAAACTTAAAACTGAAATTAAATAAAAAGTAGGAAATGAAAAGATCAAGCCAATTGAATGGAGATGGAGATTGAAGATAGTGGAGGAAGCTAGACAGCAACTGGACCCTTCAAGGTTCTTCAACGGCGTTGTGTGCATCCCACAAAAAGTGAAATTTGATGCGGTTTGAAATATACTCCCCAAGAGAAAAATAAGTGTGTGGCTGAAAAAATTGGGCTGAAAAAAATAAACAAATCCTTCTCTTCTTCCCCTTGGTTCCGTGCGGCGCCCCCTTGCAATTAAAATGGAAAGAAAGTTCCTTCTAGGTCAAAGTCGGCGTCCCTCTCTTGAAAAATGCTCCACCCGAGATAATGAAATGCACTCAAATGAATTAATTCTCCATTTTCTTGCCGCGTGTCTAATTGCCTAGCACATAAAAGTGTTGTCGTGCCCTTTTCAAAGTCTTAATGTCAATTGAATTTTCCTTGTGCGGCACTCTTCAATCTAGAGAAAAAGGAGTCATAGGTAAAAAATCCAATACAAATAAACCTCTCTATTCATACCACGTGTGAAATACCAAAAAGTCAAAAAGCAACTCACATTTAATCTTCTTCAAAAGTCATATGAGGTCTCTTACGGAAAGAAAACAAAAAAACAACCCACATTCTTTTACTTTTTATATTTTTCTACCTACATGCTTCATCTATTTATATATTAAAAAAATAGAAATAGGAAAAAAATAAAAATAAAGAATAAATATCAAAGATGTGTTATGCATGTAAAAAAATATCTAATCTAATTAAACCACAAGTTATAAAATTAAGCATAAATTCATGCTATTAATCAATTTAAATCACAATTTAGATTTATGAATCTTAATCATTTTTTCATCTAAAACCAATAATAATGTAATGAAAGAATTAAAATATATTGGTTCTAAATGTATTAAAATATGTAATAACTCAGCTTAATCACTTAAATTATCTCTGTCATTCAAAATAAAACATTTGCATTCAAATACATGAAAGTAACCAATGTTGGGTTTTTTCTCTTTCCAAAACTCATAGAGGGTTTTATCTAGTTTAGACCTTAGCATAACTTTATTTATAACATAACATGCAATACTTACAAATTCGGCCCAAAAGTAACTAGGCAAGTTGTTCTCATTGAGTATTGTTCTTGCCATCTCTTGAAGAGATTTATTTTTCCTCTCTACTACCCCATTTTGTTGAGGAGTTCGAGGAGCAAAAAATTATGCACAAAACCATTTTGAAAGTAACTGTAAATCCTTTATCATATAATTGACTTATACTCAAAAGATTATACTTTAGACCTTAACAAGTAGAACATCTTCAATTATGAGAGAAGATTCATTACAAATTTTACCTATTCCCACGATCTTCCATTTTGAGTTGTCTCCAAATGTTACGTATCATTCTTCTTTAGATTTAAGATAAAAAAAAAAAACTTAGTCTTATCTCCCGTCATGTGTCTTGAATATCCACTATCTAAAAACNAATAAACCTCTATTCATACCACGTGTGAAATACCAAAAAGTCAAAAAGCAACTCACATTTAATCCTCTTCAAAAGTCATATGAGGTCTCTTACGGAAAGAAAACAAAAAAACAACCCACATTCTTTTAATTTTTATATTTTTCTACCCACATGCTTCATTTATTTATATATTAAAAAAATAGAAACGGAAAAAAATAAAAATAAAGAATAAATATCAAAGATGTGTTATGCATGTAAAAAAATATCTAATCCAATTAAACCACAAGTTATAAAATTAAGCATAAATTCATGTTATTAATCAATTTAAATCACAATTTGGATTTATGCATCTTAATCATTTTTTCATCTAAAATCAATAATAATGTAATGAAAGAATTAAAATATATTGGTTCTAAATGTATTAAAATATGTAATAACTCAGTTCAATCACTTAAATTATCTCTGTCATTCAAAATAAAATATTTGCATTCAAATACATGAAAGTAACAAATGTTGGATTTTTTCTCTTTCCAAAACTCATAGAGGGTTTTATCTAGTTTAGACCTTAGCATAACTTTATTTATAACATAACATGCAGTACTTACAACTTCGGCCCAAAAGTAACTAGGTAAGTTGTTCTCATTGAGCATTGTTCTTGCCATCTCTTGAAGAGATTTATTTTTCCTCTCTACTATCCCATTTTGTTGAGGAGTTCGAGGAGCAAAAAATTATGCACAAAACCATTTTGAAAGTAACTGTAAATCCTTTATCATATAATTGACTTATACTCAAAAGATTATACTTTAGACCTTAACAAGTAGAACATCTTCAATTATGAGAGAAGATTCATTACAAATTTTACCTATTCCCACGATCTTCCATTTTGAGTTGTCTCCAAATGTTACGTATCATTCTTCTTTAGATTTAAGATAAAAAAAAAAAACTTAGTCTTATCTCCCGTCATGTGTCTTGAATATCCACTATCTAAAAACCTTTTGTTTTTGCTTGTGGAGGACTTCATGCATACATGTAAAAACAATTGAAATGATTTTTTTGGTACCCTATTTCTTTGAGTCTTTTATTTATTAGTATTAGAAGAAACAAGATTTTTAGGTACCCATATAGTCCTAATAGTCATTGTATGCTTTCTTCTAATAAGACACGCATCATAATTATAACCATTTTTATTACAAAAATTACAAATAACATGTAGTATATATAAAGAACTTGAGTGATTGTAATAGTATCTTTCTTTGACAAAATCATTTTTATGAAAAAAGTTTTGAATACTGCATTTTGATGTAGAAGGATTATCAAAATTTTTTTTATAAGATTTGTATTTTTGTTTTGGCATATAACCCAAGCCTGCTTTGTCAAAAACACATCTTTGACTACCAAAAAGTTTTTCAAAATTTCTTTTTTCACTCGTGAAGTTTTCAAAAATATTTTCTAAATTAGTTATTTTCTTCTTCAACTCAATATTTTTATTTTTCAAAACGATGTTTTCTTTTCTTAAAACATCAGTTTCGTTTGTTAAAGAAGAATTTTTCTTTTTCAAAGTAGTGTACTTGATACCTAATTTTTCAAGTTCCTCATATATATCTTCTAAAATATTTTACAATTCTTCATATGAAGGATGTTTAATATTATCAACATTTGTTACCTCAAGGTCATCTTTAACCATAAGACAAAGATTTGCTAATTCTTCATTGCTTGCTTCACTATCTGAACTATTTGAATCATCATCCCATGTAACTTTCATTGCTTTCTTGCCCTTGTTTTGATCTTTCTTTAGCAGAGGACAATCTGGCTAGATATGTCCATGTTTATTGCATTTATAACAAATTAAAGAGTCATTTTTATCTGAATCTTTATTGGAAAACTTTTTGAAAGATTTCCTCGAAAATGTTTTATTTTTCTTTAAAAATCTCTTAATTCTTCTTGTTAACATCGCAACTTCTTTATCTTTGTCGTCATTTTCCTCATCTTCATCACTTTCACTTTCTTAAGGAACAACTTTAAATGCCAAACTCTTCTTTGGCTTTCCTTCTTCTTCTTCTCTTTTCTATGTGTACTCATAGGTGATAAGTAATTCGATGAGTTCATTCACTTTAAGTTTCTTGAGGTCTCTAACTTCAAGAATCGCTATCACTTTTACTTCTTAGTGTTTTGGTATAAAGTTGAGAATTTTTCTTACTATCTCCACCTTGGAATAAATTTTGCCAAGAGCTGTTAAGCTATTTATAATGTTAGTAAAACGAGTGTACATACTATAAATAGATTCATCATCATTCATCTTAAACATTTCATATTCTTGAGTAAGAATATAAATTTTTGATTCTTTGACTTGCAAAGTTCCTTCATAAGTAACTTCCAAGTTATCCCAAATTTTCTTTGCCGTAGCGCAAATCATTATTCTATTAAACTCATTTCCATTGAGAGTATTATATAATAAATTTATAACAATTAAATTCAATGTATAAAGTCTATCGTCTTCACGATCAAACTTTTCTTCTTCCTTTTTGACTTTTACACCATCAACTACTTTTGTTGGAATATAAGGTCCATTTACAATACATTTTCAGATTTCTCAACCTTGAGCCTGAAGGAATATTCTCATTCTAACTTTCCAGAATGAGTAATTATCTCCACAAAAGAGTGGAGGTCGATTGCTAAATTGACTTTCACCAAATGAAGCTGCAATGTTAGTCATAAGATCTTAACTCAAAAGATAGTTAATCTTATAACAGAGCTCTTGCTCTGATACCAATTGTTGCTCTGATACCAATTGTTGCCCAGATAAGTAATACAAGAGGGGGGTGAATTATGTTGTATTTAAAAATAAACAATTATAAATCAAATACACAATATAAAATATAAACAAAATACGAAATATCAATAAATATAAAGAATAAGAACAAGAGAGAAGCAAACTTAGTATGTTAACGAGGTTCGGCTCCACTGTTTACGTTCTCGCCTCAAGCTATCCCTTGAGAATCCCTAAATTCACTATTCAACCTCATTCAGGTGGAGATACAAACCTACACCTTTAACAACACTGCTACAAAGGATCCGTGTAAAACACTCTCTACACTTGCAATCACCTTACACGTGGTGATTCAACTATTTCCTGTGTAAAACACTTTCTACATGCACAAGGGTTATACACACACTTTTACTGATATAAGAGCTGATAGTGGGAAGGTTATCCGAGAACACTCCTCAATGAGTGAAATAAGAACAATATAGCGTAAATTATATCTCTCTCAAAATGAATAAGGGTTAAGGCTAAATTTTTAGAGAAGAGAGAATGAAAATTTTGAATGAATGTTGTATGCTCTTGATATTGTAAATATGAAGCTCTCAAATGATTTTTTTATAGGCATATGAGATTTCATATTCAAATTTAAAAATATTCACATGTCAAATACAACATCATTCACTTTTCAAAAATTTCAAAACTAATTTTTTTACTTTTCACATATGACAAAAGGACTACTATTTACTTTTCAAAATTTTCAAACAAAATTATCTACCTTTTTCATAAGTCAAAAAGAGTATCAATCACTTTTTAAAATATTCAAATAAAGCATGCACATGCGAAAGATGACAATCAATCATTTTTAATATTTTCAAAATTCAAATCTTTAATCATATCATGCATATGTGAAAAATGACAATCAATCATCTTTCCAATTTTTCAGATTTAATTTTCAAAATATTTATGCACATGTGGAATATGTATTTTGATGCTTTATAATAAAATATTAATTTTAAGCCTTAATCCTAATTTTGAATTTTTAAGAGATTTACAACATTACTCTATGAGTTTTAATGCGAATTTGTTTCATTCTTGCTCATTCTTGGTTCCTTGATATGCTTGACTCCATTGTGTAGACAACTTGAGTTTGAAACTTTTTTATTCTTTGAATTCATTTGTTATCATCAAAATCTATGTGTAGATATATAATTACACAAAAGTTGAAACCTTGGGTTCAACTCTTCATAAAGCTTCTCAGTGAAGAGGCAGAAATCATATTGCTAGACTTCAAGATAAAATGGGTGTTTGGAGAGAGGGAGAGGATTTGGTGAGGGTCATTGACTCGATCTCAAATGTGTTCTTCCAAGTGTAGAAGCGTCAAGTTGTATTAATGATAAGTCCAGGATCGTATTCCACAGGGACAAAAGGATTATCAAAATATTTGTGAAATTTTTATTGTAAAAGATGTATTGATTATAAGAGATGAAAATAAATATGAATCTATGTTTTTAAAATTACCAAGAACCAAGAGATTTAAGGAAAATGTGTAAAAGTTGAATTAAACTTGTAAGAAGCAATAAAACAGACACTTGGGATGCAATTTTCGCCCATTTTTAATTTGAAATTGGATTTACCTCTAATTTCATCTTCTCTCAACCATTTTCTTATTCCAAAAAATTATGATCGGCTAATTAAATAATAAGCACACTTTTCAGTATAATCAAAGTGCATGACAGATTTTATAACAAGTGTAAAAGTGAAAGAAAGTCATCAAAATCTTGTTACAAGTTCAAGCATCAATCATGCCTTTATGCCTACGATTGATCAAGTTCAAGAACATAGAACTTTAATCCTTCCCATAGGCAAAATGAAATACAGTCTATCAAGTTAATCATTCAAAATTCCATAACCTTGAAGAAAATCCAACCCAAAACAGTTATGAGTTATTCATTGAATCCCAAACTAAAAATCTAGCCTATCATTTCTAAATTAACAAAATGCCTGAAAATGATGAATCCTAACATTTCAAGTTGCTGTATGAAAATAAATGCAGAAGAATAAAATTAACTAAGTGACAGAGTGCTTAAGGTCTGAACCAAAAAGCCGAAAACATGAAAATAAAGTATGCCGAAAAGTAAAAGTCTGGAACCCCAGAAAAAATAAAATGAAATACGCCCAATAGCAATTCGTAAGATTAGCAAACGGAAGCCACTAAGAACTAAGAAGTAAAACTTGGAAAACGAAAAAAAGAAAAAGCTAAAAACAAGAGAGAGGGCCACGCCGTCTACACCCAGTTCGTAAACCCAGGGAAAAGAAAATAAAAATCCAGCTGACTACCACTAAGAAACCAGAGAAAAGAAAAACTGCGGAGCCAAAAAAAATAAAAACTTGAAATGAAAACCAGTCGACTAGCAAGTTCTGCAAATAAACCCAAACTTAAAAGTAAAATGAAAACGAGCCACTGAATGAAAACTAAAAAGAAACGAAAAATAAAATCCAAACCACCCGCCGCTCCCCTTGTTCTCCTTTGAACAAAACTAAGACAAGAAAAAAAAATAATAATTCCAAAAGTGAGAGAGTCCCCAGCTCGTAAGGTTTCCAACCCAGAACAAAAAAGAAGCAAAAATAAAAGAAAGAAAAAAATAACCCTGTGAGAGAGTTCCCCCCTTACGCCGTTTGCACCCAATCCGTAAAAGCCAAAAAATGTCTGCGTTGAGCTCGTGCTTGAGGTCTGCTGCTGAGTGTGTGAGTGCCCCTCTATCCGTGCTGATTTCCTTTGCGTGACCTGCTCCACATCCAGCCCCTGCATCTTGCTCTACCACCAATTTATTCGTACATAGTTGGGTATTTCCAAAAATACCCATTTGTTGTAATATTTTTCTATTCTCAAATGGGGTGTAGGCAGCTCATGTATTTTTTTAGTAGTATCCTGCAACATTTAAGTAAGATACAAAATAAGTAAAATTGAGGTATTAATTTTGATGTGAAATAGCTGCATTATAAATCTTTTTAAGTACAAAACAAAAATATCAGAATTTATTAATTTCCTCAAATGTCATAATCTACTCCATAATTAAGTGCTTAATTCATTTTGGTTAAACAATTTAGTCACTTTAGCAACTTAATTATGTAGTTTTAACACCTCATCAATTATAGTCCCATACTTATCAACGCTATTTTCTACTGCTTGTCCAAATATGATGGATCTAGTTATTAATGTTTTACAAAGAAAAGTTACTAAAGAGATTAATCAATCCCTTTTATAACCCTATTATGCCGTGGAAGTTAAAGAAACCTTATTTCAAATGCAACCTATGAAGCACAAGGCCCCGATGGGATGTCGTCGATTTTTTTTTTTCCAAAAATATTGACATATGGTGGGAAGCAAGGTTAACAATACAATTTTATTTATTTTGCATCATGGGATAATTCCAAAAGAGTTGAATGATCATTTTATTGTGTTTATTCCAAAGAAAAACAAGCCTAAAAAAGTTCAAGATTTTTTACCTATTAGTTTATGCAATTTAATCTATAAGATAATTTCTAAAATGATTACTAATAGGTTGAAAATCATTTTGCCAACTATTATCTTCTCTATNAATAGTCATTGTATGCTTTCTTCTAATAAGACATGCATGATAATTATGACCATTTTTATTACAAAAATTACAAATAACATGTAGCATATATAAAGAACTTGAGTGATTGTAATAGTATCTTTCTTTGACAAAATCATTTTTATGAAAAAAGTTTTGAATACTGCATTTTGATGTAGAAGGATTATCAAAATTTTTTTTATAAGATTTGTATTTTTGTTTTGGCATATAACCCAAGCCTGCTTTGTCAAAAACACATCTTTGACTACCAAGAAGTTTTTCAAAATTTCTTTTTCCACTCGTAAAGTTTTTAAAAATATTTTCTAAATTAGTTATTTTCTTCTTCAACTCAATATTTTTATTTTTCAAAACGATGTTTTCTTTTCTTAAAACATCAGTTTCGTTTGTTAAAGAAGAATTTTCTTTTTCAAAGTAGTGTACTTGATACCTAATTTTTCAAGTTCCTCATATATATCTTCTAAAACATTTTACAATTCTTCATATGAAGGATTTTTAATATTATCAACATTTGTTACCTCAAGGTCATCTTTAACCATAAGACAAAGATTTGCTAATTCTTCATTGCTTGCTTCACTATCTGAACTACTTGAATCATCATTCCATGTAACTTTCATTGCTTTCTTGCCCTTGTTTTGATCTTTTTTTAGCAGAGGACAATCTGGCTAGATATGTCCAGGTTTATTGCATTTATAACAAATTAAAGAGTCATTTTTATATGAATCTTTCTTGGAAAACTTTTTGAAAGATTTCCTCGAAAAAATTTTATTTTTCTTTAAGAATCTCTTAATTCTTCTTGTTATCATCGCAACTTTTTTATCTTTGTCGTCATTTTCCTCATCTTCATCACTTTCACTTTCTTAAGGAACAACTTTAAATGCCAAACTCTTCTTTGGCTTTCCTTCTTCTTCTTCTCTTTTCTATGTGTACTCATAGGTGATAAGTAATTCGATGAGTTCATTCACTTTAAGTTTCTTGAGGTCTCTAACTTCAAGAATCGCTATCACTTTTACTTCTTAGTGTTTTGGTGTAACGTTGAGAATTTTTCTTACTATCTCCACCTTGAAATAAATTTTGGCAAGAGCTGTTAAGCTGTCTATAATATTAGTAAAACGAGTGTACATACTATAAATAGATTCATCATTATTCATCTTAAACATTTCATATTCATGAGTAATAATATAAATTTTTGATTCTTTGACTTGCAAAGTTCCTTCATAAATAACTTCCAAGTTATCCCAAATTTTCTTTGCCGTAGTGCAAATCATTATTCTATTAAGCTCATTCCATTGAGAGTATTATATAATAAATTTATAACAATTAAATTCAATATATAAAGTCTATCGTCTTCACGATCAAACTCTTCTTCTTCCTTTTTGACCTTTACACCATAAACTACTTTTGTTAGAATATAAGGTTCATTTACAATACATTTTCAGATTTCTCAACCTTGAGGCTGAAGGAATATTCTCATTCTAACTTTCCAGAATGAGTAATTGTCTCTACAAAAGAGTGGAGGTCGACTGCTAAATTGACCTTCACCAAATGAAGCTGCAATGTTAGTCATAAGATCTTAACTCAAAAGATAGTTAATCTTATAACAGAGCTCTTGCTCTGATACCAATTGTTGCCCAGATAACTAATACAAGAGGGGGGTGAATTATGTTGTATTTAAAAATAAACAATTATAAATCAAATACACAATATAAAATATAAACAAACTACGAAATATCAATAAATATAAAGAATAAGAACAAGAGAGAAGCAAACTCAGTATGTTAACGAGGTTCGGCTCCACTGTTTACGTTCTCGCCTCAAGCTATCCCTTGAGAATCCCTAAATTCACTATTCAACTTCATTCAGGTGGAGATACAAACCTACACCTTTAACAACACTGCTACAAAGGATTCGTGTAAAACACTCTCTACACTTGCAATCATCTTACACGTGATGATTCAACTATTTCCTGTGTAAAACACTTTCTACACGCACAAGGGTTATACACACACTTTTACTGATATAAGAGCTGATAGTGGGTAGGTTATCCGAGAACACTTCTCAATGAGTGAAATAAGAACAATATAGCGTAAATTATATCTCTCTCAAAATGAATAAGGGTTAAGGCTAAATGCTTAGAGAAGAGAGAATGAAAATTTTGAATGAATGTTGTATGCTCTTGATATTGTAAATATGAAGCTCTCAAATGATTTATTTATAGGCATATGAGATTTCATATTCAAATTTAAAAAGATTCACATGTCAAATACAACATCATTCACTTTTCAAAAATTTCAAAACTAATTTTTTTACTTTTCGCATATGACAAAAAGACTACTATTTACTTTTCAAAATTTTCAAATAAAATTATCTACCTTTTGCATAAGTCAAAAAGAGCATCAATCACTTTTTAAAATATTCAAATAAAGCATGCACATGCGAAAGATGACAATCAATCATTTTTAATATTTTCAAAATTCAAATCTTTAATCATATCATGCATATGTGAAAAATGACGATCAATCATCTTTCCAAGTTTTCAAATTTAATTTTCAAAATATTTATGCACATGTGAAATATGTATTTTGATGCTTTATAATAAAATATTAATTTTGAGCCTTAATCTTAATTTTGAATTTTTAAGAGATTTACAACATTACTCTATGAGTTTTAATGCGAATTTGTTTCATTCTTGCTCATGCTTGGTTCCTTGATATGCTTGACTTCATTGTGTAGACAACTTGAGCTTGAGACTTCTTTATTCTTTGAATTCATTTGTTATCATCAAAATTTATGTGTAGATATATAATTACACAAAAGTTGAAACCTTGGGTTCAACACTTCATAAAGCTTCTCAGTGAAGAAGCAGAAGTCATATTGCCAGACTTCAAGATAAAATGGGTGTTTGGAGAGAGGGAGAGGATTTGGTGAGGGTTATTGACTCGGTCTCAAATGTGTTCTTCCAAGTGTAGAAGCGTTAAGTTGTATCAATGATAAGTCCAGGATCGTATTCCACAAGGACAAAAGGATTATCAAAGTATTTGTAAAATTTTTATTGTAAAAGATGTATTGATTATAAGAGATGAAAATAAATGTAAATCTATATTTCTAAAATTACCAAGAACCAAGAGATTTAAGGAAAATGTGTAGAAGTTGAATTAAACTTGTAAGAAGCAATAAAATAGACACTTGGGATGCAATTTTCGCCCATTTTTAATTTGAAGTTGGATTTACCTCTAATTTCATCTTCTCTCAACCATTTTCTCATTCCAAGAAATTATGATCGGCTAATTAAACAATAAGCACAATTATCAGTATAATCAAAGTGCATGAAAGATTTTATAACAAGTGTAAAAGTGAAAGAAAGCCATCAAAATTTTGTTACAAGTTCAAGCATCAATCATGCCTTTATGTTTACGATTGATCAAGTTTAAGAACATAGAACTTTAATCCTTCCCATAGGCAAAATGAAATACAATCTATCAAGTTAATCATTCAAAATTCCATAACCTTAAAGAAAATCCAACCCAAAACAGTTATGAGTTACTCATTGAATCCCAAGCTAAAAATCTAGCCTATCATTTCTAAATTAACAAAATGCCTGAAAATGATGAATCCTAACATTTCAAGTTGCTGTATGAAAATAAATGCAGAAGAATAAAATTAACCAAGTGACAGAGTGCTTAAGGTCTAAACCAAAAAGCCGAAAACATGAAAATAAAGTATGCCGAAAAGTAAAAGTTTGGAACCCCAGAAAAAATAAAATGAAATACGCCCAATAGCAATTCGTAAGATTAGCAAACGGAAGCCACTAAGAACTAAGAAGTAAAACTTGGAAAACGAAAAAAAGAAAAAGCTAAAAACAAGAGAGAGGGCCACGCCGTCTACACCCAGTTCGTAAACCCAGGGAAAAGAAAATAAAAATCCAGCTGACTACCACTAAGAAACCAGAGAAAAGAAAAACTGCGGAGCCAAAAAAAATAAAAACTTGAAATGAAAACCAGTCGACTAGCAAGTTCTGCAAATAAACCCAAACTTAAAAGTAAAATGAAAACGAGCCACTGAATGAAAACTAAAAAGAAACGAAAAATAAAATCCAAACCACCCGCCGCTCCCCTTGTTCTCCTTTGAACAAAACTAAGACAAGAAAAAAAAATAATAATTCCAAAAGTGAGAGAGTCCCCAGCTCGTAAGGTTTCCAACCCAGAACAAAAAAGAAGCAAAAATAAAAGAAAGAAAAAAATAACCCTGTGAGAGAGTTCCCCCCTTACGCCGTTTGCACCCAATCCGTAAAAGCCAAAAAATGTCTGCGTTGAGCTCGTGCTTGAGGTCTGCTGCTGAGTGTGTGAGTGCCCCTCTATCCGTGCTGATTTCCTTTGCGTGACCTGCTCCACATCCAGCCCCTGCATCTTGCTCTACCACCAATTTATTCGTACATAGTTGGGTATTTCCAAAAATACCCATTTGTTGTAATATTTTTCTATTCTCAAATGGGGTGTAGGCAGCTCATGTATTTTTTTAGTAGTATCCTGCAACATTTAAGTAAGATACAAAATAAGTAAAATTGAGGTATTAATTTTGATGTGAAATAGCTGCATTATAAATCTTTTTAAGTACAAAACAAAAATATCAGAATTTATTAATTTCCTCAAATGTCATAATCTACTCCATAATTAAGTGCTTAATTCATTTTGGTTAAACAATTTAGTCACTTTAGCAACTTAATTATGTAGTTTTAACACCTCATCAATTATAGTCCCATACTTTTCAACACTATTTTCTACTGCTTGTCCAAATATGATGGATCTAGTTATTAATGTTTTACAAAGAAAAGTTACTAAAGAGATTAATCAATCCCTTTTATAGCCCTATTATGCCGTGGAAGTTAAAGAAACCTTATTTCAAATGCAACCTATGAAGCACAAGGCCCTGATGGGATGTCGTCGATTTTTTTTTTTCCAAAAATATTGACATATGGTGGGAAGCAAGGTTAACAATACAATTTTATTTATTTTGCATCATGGGATAATTCCAAAAGAGTTGAATGATCATTTTATTGTGTTTATTCCAAAGAAAAACAAGCCTAAAAAAGTTCAAGATTTTTTACCTATTAGTTTATGCAATTTAATCTATAAGATAATTTCTAAAATGATTACTAATAGGTTGAAAATCATTTTGCCAACTATTATCTTCTCTAGCCAATTGGCTTTTATACTAGGAAGAATTATTACTGATAATATTATTCATGTATATGAAGTTGTACATTCCATAAAACAGAGAATGAGGGGGAAATTGGGTGTTATGTCGATTAAATTAGATATTAGTAAGGCGTATGATAGGGTGTAGTGGAAGTTTCTTTAAAGTGTGTTGGTTAAATTGTGGTTTGATTCAAAATGGATAGCACTGGTTTTGTCATATATCTCTTCAGTCTCTTATCAGATTTTAATAAATGGTGTTGTCAATTGTTCCCTCAAGGGATATAAGATAATTGTTCCCTCAAGGGATATAATACAAGGAGATCCGTTGTCACCCTACTTGTTTGTGTTGTATGCGGAAGGATTATCTGCTCTTATACAGGATGCAATTCAAATGAGGTTTATAACAGGAATTAAAATTTGTAATACTACACCTGTGATTAGCCACTTGTTCTTTGCTGATGATAGTTTATTATTTTGCAAAGCTAATGTGACTGAAAATGAAGCTCTTATGAGGTTGTTACAGATTTATGAAGGGGTTTTAGGACAACAATTAAATCTGAAAAAAACTGAATTACTGCTTAGTAGAAATGATTTTACAGATGTGGAAGCTATAAAGGATATATGGCATGTGTTTTCTATTTGAGCACATGATTGTTATTTGGGACTACCGTCTTTTGTGGGGCAATCCAAAATAGCAACTTTTCAAGATTTGAAGTATCGTATATGGAATAAATTATAGGGGTGGAAAGAGAAATTGTTATCACAAGCGGGTAGAGAGACATTGATTAAAGATGTGGATTAAGCTCTTCCTATCTTTACTATGAGTTTTTTCAAGTTGCCCAAAGTGTTGTGTAAAGAATTGGAACACATGTTTGCTCATTTTTGGTGGGGACAAAGAAAGTCAGAAAATGCATTGATTCAATTGGAATAAATTGTGCACTTCTAAAATGTATGGAGGCATGATATTTCAGGATTTGGAGGTATTTAATTATGCTCTTCTTGAAAAGCAAGGCTGTAGAATCATGACCGATCTAGATTCATTGGTGGTAAAGGCATTGAAAGTAAGGTATTTCCCACATACTTCTTTTTTAGAATATGATATTCATGCTAATTCCTCTTATGTTTGGAGGAGTTTATGTGCTACAAAGGAAACTTAAAAAAAAAGGTGTTATTGGAGAATTGGGTGTGGGGAAAATATTAATGTATGGTCGAATTGATGGATTTTCGATAGGTGTAGAACCTCTTAGGGTTCCATGCTCTAATGTACTGCCTTTAGATGCTTTAGTGAGTTTGTTATTTGATGCACAAACTAAGCAGTGGCATGCTGATCTAATACAAACAATATTTTCTAGGCCTAAAACCTGACTTGGACAAACTAGGTTTGGATTCAACCCGACTTGGGCCGAATCATTTGAGTCAGGTCGGATTTTTAAAAACTACATTCGTGTAATGCATTTGGGTAGTATATACAGTGATGGGCACAATAGTGTAATGCATCTGGAATCTTATAGAACTTTCCTTCTTCTCAACTTTTTCTCCTTCTTTTACCTTTTCTCACAGAGGGCTCCCCTCGAAGATTCGAGAGCAATCCACTATAGCATTTCACAAGCACTTGGGGTGTGTTCTAGGAAGCAGAACATAGAGGCATGGGTTCACAATGGGGAAAATACCAAAACAAGATTCGCTTACCATGGAGCACGAGTTCTGGGAGATGATGAGTGAAAGCTGACAACCGTGCTTACCATGGAGCATGCGAACATCAGGAGGCTCACATGGACATATTGGGTGAGAGATTGGCTTCGATTTCTTTCCACCGAAGCCATGAAACCATCTCTTTCTCTCTCTCTCTCTCTCCCCAAACATATTTTCTTTCTTTTACAATTTTTCTTCCCATTTCTCCCACCTAGCAAATTCAGAAGACCAAGACAAAGGAGGTAGTAAAGGAAACAGAGCAAAAACCCTATAAAGGAAGTACGAGAAATAGAATTGGGGCTTTGGAAAAGCCCTATCAAGTGGTAGATTGTTGGGAGTTGGAACTTTGTGGCTGAGATGTCTACATTGGTTGCAACGGAGACTGGGTTCCTGAGGATAGAAGGGAGGGGGAGCTGGTGGCTTCTTTGGCCTAGGTGGTTTCTTGCCCCTCTTGCTCATTTTCTTATCTTCTGTAGCCAAAATTGTCAATCCATTGCACTCACTTCGTCCCACACTCCATGGGTATGCCAGGAAGGGGAACAAAGCATAAATGACAAGGAGAAGATAGGGGCAAGGGCTAGGGTTCGATGTAGAAGTGAAAGAGATAGCCGTGTTCCAAATTACGCTCGACATTCATCGGGTTTGATAATATCAAACCGACTTTTGATGTCAACCCGACTTTATCGGGTTGGATCCATTCGGGTTGCATGGGTTGATTGACCCATTGGACATTTTGCACAGGCCTAGTATTTTCACTTGATGTGGCAATTTCTATTTTAAAAACTCCTTTGTATTTTCGGGCTGTGGATAAATTTGTTTAGGGAGAAAATAAGTGTGGACAATACATTGTAAAATCTGGTTTTCATTTTGGTTTGGGCATTCATTCTCAATTAAATCATATGAATTGTTTGGAATCAGGAAGGTGTTCAACGTTTTGGAAAAAATTGTGGCAGTTGGATCTTCCACCAAAGGTCAAGAATTTTGCATGGAGGGCTAGCCGAAATTGTTTACCCACAAGGTTCAACTTGCTAAAGATGGGTGTTTTGACAGACAGTTTATGTGGGATGTGCAATATTGAAAGTGAGGATTAGCTTCATGCTTTGTGTTTATGCTTAAAGGTAACTTCAATTTGGCAATCTCGTTGTAGATAATTGTTTCCTTCTTTTTTTGCTGCAAGATACTTTGATGGATTAGTGTGGAATCTTATAGAAAATAATGTCTTTGATTCCATTATTTATTACAATTGCTTGGGGTGTGTGGAAATTTAAAAACCACAGCTTATTTGAGACAACCAAAGGCCCCATCGAAATATGTGTTGATCATTGTATTGAGTATGTAGTTAGCTTTAATTGTATAAAGCATGTTGGTGCAGTGATGAGAAAAGAAAATATTTTGTCATGGAAATTGCCCCCAGTAGATTATGTAAAACTGAATTTTGATGGAGCTCTCTTTAAGGAGATGGGTACTGCTGGAGTGAGGATAATTCTTAGAGATAAAAATGAACTGTTTTGTTTGCTTCAAGTAGGAAGGAAGTTGGGTATTATTCCATGGATGATATTGAACCTTTAGCAGCATTAAGAGGGTTACAGATGATTTACATGATTTGAGATTTAGAAAGTTACAACTGGAAGGGAACTCTTTAACGATTGTTGAAGCCATAACTTCCCGAAGTCGAAACTTTACATCACAGGAACCTTTGATAATGGAAGTTTAGCGTTTATTACACTGTTTTTAGAGGGTTGATGTTCTTCATGTAGGAAGACAAGGAAATGAGCCAGCACACCTCTTAGCCCAACATGCTAAATGGATAGAAGATACGAGTCATTGGTGGCATTCTTATCCGGATTTTGTTTCTAATAGGGTGCTTATAGACTTTGAATTGTTGTAATTAGTAGTATCTGTTGTAAGGTTAATATTCATTTTATCCAAAAAGAAAATAAAAAGAAAAAAGAAAAGTATCACGGCATCTTCAAAAAGCTAATTTGCTTCTTGCATTACAAACTCTACGATGTATGGTTAACTAATTATAATTGATACTAATCAATGTCATAATTAGAACCCATTAAAATTATTATTGTTGGATATAAAGTCAACAATCAAAAATTAAGTAAGAGTTAAAAAAGTTATAAAAAGAATAAAGATAAATATTAGAGAAATTAAAATTATCAAGATATTTTGAAAATAAATAATTTTATTTAAATGAGTTTATATCACATACCATTCACATCACATAATTTGATTTAGGATATAAATTTTAAATATAAAAAATAAACATAGGAAATTATATAATTATAGAGTAATGCTACTCAAAATCTATTTTTTCATCATCCTATGATGTGATATTAAATGATTAGAGACTATTTATTATATTTTAATTACATGCTTATCATTTAATATCATATCAAGAAATGTTGAAAAGTTGATAAATAGATGAAAACTGTTACATATATACAAATAGATTACACAAAAATAAATCTACAAATTGAGATAGCTTTATGTGATTCATTAAATTTACTTTATAATAAAAATAATTTTACAATCTGATTGGTCATATAAAAGCATATCAGTTTGTGAATTTATTTTTTTATAATTCATTTATATCTTAAAGTATTTTCCTAAATAGATTTATCCATAATTATATGAGTAGTGCTAGCGTGCCGCCCAGCTTTGACTGTTGGGCGTGCCCGCTAGCATAAAGTTTACTTTTTTATTTTTATCTTCTTTTCTATTTTATACTTTTTTAATTTATTTAAATGTTTCTAAGAAATAAAAAATATCAATAGATTAAAAATTACTTCTTTAATTATTAAAATAAATTAAAAAAAATAATTAAGGATAAACTCAGACGACATTGAATGCTCTTGTGCGTGTCATGCAGCAGATGCGCTCGCGCGTGAGTCATCAGTGAACTTGAAATGCTGCGGAAAATCCCCTCTCTGTGCAAAAGCTCAAAGTCCGCAGTGCAAAAGCTGCCGCCTTGAATCTGTATCACAGTGATTAGGTTAATTCTGATAAGAAAATAAAAATAAAAATCCATGTATTTAATTTATTCTATCGTAACAGCAACAGTTCTCCAAAAATAGAACCTGTTAAGTTTTTTGTATTTAAATATATTTTCAAAAATATTCTTTGATGTTCTTGTTATTTGCGTTTAACACAGATCCTGTCTCCGTCAGACCTTTCTGTGTATTAAAACTCTCAATAAAATAATATCGAATCTTTACTCAACCTTGTAAGCCACTTTGCTCTGCCGTCTAATCTTGCACGCCAACGCCCCCAAGCTAAGACTTTCTTGCTGCAGACTTTTTGGGCCATCATTGAGCTTGTTGCAGGTAAAGCAATGCTCTTTACGCTTCTCTTTCATATTTTCGTCTTGAATTGGGTTTTGCGTCTTTGATGCTTTCCGTTCTGTGTAAATGATCTTTTGTTTCTTCCATCTGGGTGTTTTTCAATTTTTTGTGGGTTGGCAGAGATTGGAGTTGGGAGCTGAAATTGTTGGTTGATGGCGGAATTGATAGGGCCGAGATTGTACAGCTGCTGTAATTGTCGAAACCATGTTTCGCTTCACGACGATATTATTTCCAAGGCTTTTCAGGTGAAGCACCTCAATTCCCTGCATACTGTTTCCTATTTAGTCACAATATCAAGCATATTATTAGGTTTTTTTTTTGTTGACATATTATCGTTGGTTTCAAATCATTCTTGTAAATGGGAAAATCCCAAGCTGAGATTCGAGTGTAGAGGATTATTCTTGAGAATTGTGAGGTACCCTTGAATTGAAGGCTCTGAAATACACACACCGAAGTGTTTTAGATTGAGGAACATATCTCTGAGGATCTATATTGAATTCAAACCCAAATAAAAACCAAACAGAAAAGGGCTAAGAGAAAGAAATGAACCCAGAACTGCCGTTCTTTTATGGGTAAATAGGTTTGTTGGACGCCAAGAGAGGAATTCAGGTCCAGTGCAAACTACAATCTGAAATAAAGGAGAGCAATTGGATCTATACTTGTCATGGCATAGAAGACAGCTACACCCAAACAGTTATAGATCATGAGAATAACTGCCTTGTCATGGCAAATCTCTGTATGAGCCTTTGCGATGCCACCGCCATACTGATTACTTAGATAAAGAATTCATAAACACACACATATGTTGCTGATTATGGCTTGGTGTTATTGCCATCATTTTCATATCTTTTACGAGTACTCCTATTGTTGTTTTGATTTGGGGTAGATCTCCCTCTATCATTCTTTTCCACGATTATTGTTATCAGGGAAGACATGGCCGAGCATTTTTGTTCTCCCACGCAATGAACATCGCTGTTGGGCCAAAAGAAGACAGACATCTCATGACTGGTCTACACACTGTAGCTGATATCTATTGTGCCGATTGCCACGAGGTGTTGGGATGGAAGTACGAGCGAGCGTACGAGGCATCACAGAAGTACAAGGAGGGAAAGTTCATCTTTGAGAAGTCAAAGATTGTTAAGGAGAACTGGTAGCATGCCTGCATTAGGTTCCTCATCCCATCAAATTTCCCACCTTGAAGTAGCTTATAATGGTTCATGAAGTTCATCTTGTACAGGAGGAAGTTCTACCCATCTGAAAAAATTGTCATTGTTTCTCAGTTTTTCAATCTTGCAATGTGTTCATTTCTGGAAGTTGTAATTTGAATCTTCAACTTCTGTGTTAATAAACTGTCCTCCTTGTTCAAGTGTGTGATTTCCATATTCCATGTAGATTCATGGGTATAAAACCTTATCAACAGTTCTGTTTAGTTGTTTGAAAGACAAAGGAAAAGAAAAAAAAGAGGGAAAAGAATGGACGCTTTTTAGGCTTTTCTTTATTGTCTTTCGAGAAGTACTACTAGAGTTATAAAGAGATTTCACAAAATAAACTCACAAACTGACGTGATTTCATGTTATACATTAATTTGTGGGTTAAATCTAACGTATTATGTGAAATATCGTTAGTTTGTGAGTTTATTTTATAAAATTCTTTTTGCGGCTAAAGAATCTTATCCTAAATTACAAAGTCTGATTAGATTATTTCTTTCTTTTTGAAGGGGATCAAATTCAATTCTTATAAGCTTTGATGGGTTTCAGTTTTATAAAGCACCTCAAAGAGAACCGTTTGCTGGGGATGAACACTGAACAGGGCCTGGAAGGACTACTTGTTAAATCTATACCATATTTATTTGTTGGAAACTACCAAACACAACTCCAAGCTTTTATTACAGAAGTCTTATAAATTAAGTTGGGGCCATGGCTATAACATCATCAATGCAATAGTTTGGCTTGCCTTTTCATTTTCTCAATTTTTGACACCTCAATTGTGAAGTCTATATTGTAAAACTTGTAATTTTCTTTTGAGTTTGGGAAGTGTAGAGTGGAGACAGGCGGTGACTGCTTACTAGCTGAGTAGAGGAAATGAAAAGAATACGACGTCGTATTAAGTCTCATCGTTCATCCCGATTCCCGATTCCCCACCTAGCTGTTTAAACGTGGCTATTAAAACGGGACGTTTTAATTACCACGGAAGACGGCTATTTCTAGAGGGAGAAAGCGAGAGAGAGAGAGAGAGAGAGATGTACTTGAAGAAGGCCCTTTGGGCGGAGGAGGTAGCTGCGAAGGTGTCGCCGGAATCGGAGTCGCAGCAGGATTCTGCGGCTATGGTAGTCCAGGAACTGGTTGATTCGCTGAACCGACAGCGGCTGTACCGTGAGATCACGCTGGCCCTGAAAACCGGGCTCCGTGACGCCCGAGCAGAGTTCTCGTTCCTCCGCATTCGCGGCCTCCGAAGCCTCCTCAATTTCCTCCGATCCGTTGCAGAGTCAGACTCCACCATCCAGCTCTTCTGCCTTACTCAGTCCGTCCCCGAGCTTCGAGGTTCCTTTTGTTTCCTAAATGATAATCTCATCTTAGAGAGCTCTGCTTCTGAATTTGAAGTTTCTCGTTCTAATTCTAAAACGAAGACGTCTCATGCGTTCATCAACTAAACGCCAGTAAAAAATTAGGGACAACTCTAAATTTGGATTACATTGCCTTAACAAATTAGACTAGATTAGATTACCAAAATGCAATTGTGATTCTTGTTTGTGGGTGGATGACTGTTGTAAGTTCGAACTTGAATTGATAATATTGGTTTACGGTGTAATAGTGGTTCCGGCTTTGTTCCAACATTCACTAAAAGAGCCACAAGACGAGAGAGTAGCAAATTTGGATCATTTATTTGGCGTAGAGCCTTTGAAGATAACTAGTCCCTCAACTGATGCCGAAGTGGCACTCGCGCTGCGGGTCTTGGAAGGTTGTTGCCTGCTCCATAGAGAGAGCACAGCTTTGGCCCATCACCATAAGGCAATTCAGGTATCCTCCGATATTTATGTGTCTTAGCTTGTCATTGTGTTATCATTATTCGTGTTAAGAGTCAGAAATGATAGGAAGATTGTTATATTGAAAATGATAAATCCATGTAAATGTTTTTGAAATAATAAATATAGGAGCACTAAAAGGCCATTGCTCTGATCATAACCCAAATTAATGGTGCCCTGCTTCCAGTTCTGACCGGGGGAAACTTCTTGCACTTCCTTAAATCACAGATTCCACATTATGTGGCTTTTGATATAAAGCTTGTTGCATTTTCATCCTTCTACTTAAGGAGGACCAGGCATACCACAGGCAATCCTACTTGTCCAAAAACAGGAACTTAAATTGAGAACGGGACTCACAATTAAATAAATGAAGAAAGTGAAACACAGATTAAATTTGCATCTTTTGGGTTACCCATTTGGCACTTTATTAATCATCTAATCAGCCGTCTAAACTTTAACCATGGTTATTGACCCAAAGAAGAAAGCTAAATGGTAGATGCCTTGTGTGATTTTCATTGGACATGGTTACTATCACAGAGGGGTTCATAGTTCAGATTTTTTATCTCCATATTTTTCAAACTGATTGTCTTGTTGAAATCTTACATTCTTCCTGTGCATTTTGTTGATCTGGTTAAAAATACTTTTACCACCTGTCTTATGAAATTCTATATTATGGCATTTTAAGTTATGTTCTTGGCTGTTCAAGTGTGCCAATGTTGGTGGGAATCAACTTTGAGTCCTAAATACCAGACTTAGAACTAGTTTTCTATTATGCAGGTTTTAATTAACATATTATCAACTCGTGGAGTACTTGAACAAGGTGCATGCTTGGATGCGTTAATCTCAATAATGCTGGATTCAACTGCCAATCAAATGGTATTTATATTCTTATAGCTAGTCGTAATTTATGTATCAAACTTTGGGTACCACTATTGAAGATCTCACCACAACTTCTGATTGTCTATCTCAAAATTTATTGGCTATAATTTCTTTTGTAGCTGGTTTCTGATTAAAGTTCATTGTACCTTTTTTAGATTTTCTTTTTAGTTAATTGAAGTGCAGTCAGTATTTTGTTATTTCTATCAATTTTGGTTAGGCTGTGATATTGGTTTGAGTAGGCTCAAATGAGGAAATGAGATTTTGGAATATGACTGATAAGATTTAGCCAATCAAGTTCACCTTAATGCCCTGCATAAATTTTGGCATAAATTTTGTCTGGACCTTGTAGCCAAAGAATCATCCCAGCATTTTAAAGTGAACTTTGAGTGGTATAGTTTTTTGTATATTCATTATCGTGTTTGTACTTCGGTTTCTATTTACAAGGATTTTGAGGCATGTAATGGCATCGAGGAAGTTGCAGAGCTCATAAGAGACAAACAATTGGATGAAAATCTCAGGTATTTTCCTTTTCCTCGCTTCAATGCTTACAGCATCTGTTATGTAAGGTGATGCAGTTCCTCTCTTATGGCAATACCAAATCACCTTTTTCTTCCATTATGGTCAATACTATGTGCTCTAGATTTGCTGTTGACACATACGGTAACAACTTCACAGATGGCCAGCTGGTTTAGATTCTATGGAAAAGAGTTGGACATGAAGAATAGTTTTCTTTACTTAATTTCTCTCAACTTTGAAGCCTTTTCTACTGCATTCCTCCAGATTTTTCTAACAAACACATTAGAGAGATTATCGCTTTATTATATAATAAGTTCTGTCCTTGTTCCCCCATCTCTCTCGTCACGAGATCCACTCCCTATTCCTTCTCTTCTCCAGTGACCCAGTGGTTGGGTCAATGTGTGTTCGTTATTCATCCAACTCAGCAAATTGGACCATTTTAATCTTTGGAGCTGATTTTTTTGTTCTTTCCAAATCATTGTATTCTTATTGAGTTAAACTTGTGTGATACCCCCTTCTAATAAGTGATAAGGTAGGTGGTGTATAGGATCCCATATTGTTTGGGAGTGATAAGTTCTTGCTCTTTATATTATTCCAATGGGGCTCCAATTGTATTATTAAATATTCATTTTCGAGTATAGGCTATAGGCCATGTGGATTGCAGCGTTACAAATGGAATCAGAGCTTATACCAACTAGAAATGTGGGACTTTAGTCGTGCTACCTGTGAACTAAACCGACGAGAATATTGGGAATAGTTGGGGGGGGGGGGATTGATACCCCCATTCTGATAAGTGATAAGGGTAAGTGATGTATGGGATCACACATTGCTTGGGAAGGAAAAGTTCTTACTTTTTATAATACTCAAATGGGACTCCAATTATATTATTGACTAGTCATTTTGGAGTATAGGCTATATGGTTTGGGCCTTCCACTGGGGCGCTACAACTTGGCATTTTATAAGTGAGTCGAGACTCGAGATGAGACAAATGTAGTGAGCTGAGAGTATAAATTTTTTAAATTCCAATGGGACTTTAATTATATTATTGACTAGTCCTTTTGGAGTATAAGTTATGTGGCTTGAGCCTTCCACTGGGACGTTACAACTTGGCATCTTATAAGTGAGTCGAGACTTGAGATGAGACAAATGTAGTGAGCTGAGAGTATAAATTTTTTAAATTCCAATGGGGCTCCAATTATATTATTGACTAATTCTTTTGGAGTATAGGCTATGTGGCTTGTTCCTTCCATTGGGAGGTTACAACTTGGCATCTTATAAGTGAGTCGAGACTCAAGATGAGACAAATGTAGGGAGCTGAGAGTATAAATTTTTTAACAGTATGGCAGTCGGGGAGATCTAAAATTGGGGGAAATGGAATATTTACCTAAAGCAAGTTTCCTTTGAATTGTTCTCGACTAACTTTTGAAGTTTTTGAAATAAAATATTTACAGCTCCTCTTTAAATGGTAGTCACATGATTGCAGGCTGGCGGTATTTCCTGCTTAATTTTTCTAGACAACCCTTTTTGTTGTGCGGCTAATCAGTTTTAACTGGAGCATTTGATGACTCACCTTAACTTGTGGTTGATCTAAAAGATAAATTCTCGTCTTCTTACCTTGTGTCCGACGTCTCATACCCTAGTTTATTTGATTAGATAAGCTTTTTGGAACCCACTGTGGTCAATAAGACTTGTGAATGTACCTTTGACATGTAAATAGGAGATGGTTTATTGGTGCTTAATTTTCCATAATCTCACTCTTGTTCAACCCTTTTTGGCGGGATATTTTATTTATCACTAGTCCAATACATGGCAAGAATAAATATCTTTTTCCTGTGATTAGGTTGAAATGTGGCGAGTTCCTGTTGCTACTCATAGGGCATGTAAATGGGAGGGAAAAGCCTCCCTTGGCAGCCATACACGAAGACATAAGCCGACTTCTAGGAGAGAAATCTGCCTCCTTGATATGGGCAGCCAGCCAATTTGGCTCCACACTGGATCCCAAGGAAAGACTGACGGCTTTGCACATCCAAGCTGGAAGGGTGCTTGAGTCACTCGATCTGTACTAAATCTTGACATCACTATGCCTGTGCTGAATTTAACATAGGAATGTTGCTTTCAACCATTCTGATGCTACCAGTGGTATTTGCCATTATTATGTTGAAGATACAGATTGAAAAAGCACAATTTTTTTTTTCCCCCTCCGTCTGTATCATGTTTTACCATTGGGTGAAAAGGCTAGTAATCGAGGAAATATGTTTCAGAAGCAACCTTTTGGAATTTTATCCTTACATTCTGTAGGTACAGGATAAAGCATGGAACGTTTTTTTTCTGTTTCAAATTCAAATTTTTGTTGCACTAAAGAGAAGTGGAGAACCCTCTTTTCATCTGAATGGTCAAATTATCTAAAATAGAATAAATTTCTTCAGCTCGGTTGTGAGATTTATCACTTGCAAGAAACACATGAATCTCATCTCTCTCCTCAATCCAACTGCATCCCGGGCTCTTCTGCATTCCTTTACCGTTCATCATTTGTCTTGTTTTAGCTAGATCATCCCATCTCCCGGCATAAGCGTACAAGTTTGCTAATAGAACATAGTTTGCAGTGTTATGCGGTTCCAACTCTATGAGCCGCTCTGCTGCCATTTCTCCTAATGCAACATTACCACAAACAACACATCCTCCAAGCAAAGCACTCCACATCACCAAATCAGGCTCCATGGGAATTTTCTTGATTAGTTCATAAGCTTCGTTAACCTGACCTGCTCGACTTAAGAGATCAACCATACAAGTATAGTGTTTTAATGTGGGTTTCACTTTGTAATAGCCCATCATATCAAAGATTTCATGACCCGTTTCGACCGATCCGGCATGGACACATGAAGAAAGAACTGACAGAAAAGTCACCTGGTCTGGCCTAAAACCCTCTTTCAACATTTTCCAGAACAATGCAATTCCCTCATCCCCATGTCCATGCATGGCATATGCTGTAAGCATGGCATTGTGAGAAACCAAATTTGGGTTCTCAATCCTGTTATAAGCCTGCAAAGCGTGTTTTATACTTCCACATTTTGCATACATGTCCAAAAGTGCCGCTCCTATGTGGATATCTGATTCGTAACCGAATCTGATTGAATGTGCATGAACCTGCTTGCCTCGCTCAATTGTGGCCAACCTTGAGCATGCCGTTAAAATCATTCCAACGGTGTATATATCAGGCCTCAAATTTGAAGTCTGCATTTCTTCGAACAATTTCATGGCTAAATCATAATGGCCATTTTCCACATAACCGGCGATAATACCATTCCATGTATATGCATTCAGCTCAAAACCATCTGCTTTCATCTTTGGAATAAGATCTTGAATATGTTCTTTCTCATTGCAGTATGCATAGCCGGAGATTAGAGCATTCCAAGTTGGCGTATCCCTTTCATTTACTTCATCGAAAGCCATTTGAGCTGCTTCTAAGTGTTGGCATTTACAGTACATTTCCACTAGAGCTCCACCCACAAAGGTGTTAGATTGCAGACCTCTGACAATGGCATGAGAATGTATTTCCTTCCCTAGTCTCAAATTTGCCATATCGGCACAAGCACTAAGAGTGCTTCCTAGAGTAAATGAATCAGGTTCAAACCCTTCCATCAGTACATCTCGAAACAAGCTCAAAGCTTCATCAAACATGAAGCTATCTACATATCCTGATATCATGGAGTTCCAAGAAATTATGTCCTTGATGCCAGCTAGCTCCATCTGATCAAACAGTTCCTTGGCCTTGGAGATTTCCCCATTCTCGGAATACCCGACGATCATTGTATTATATATGACACAATTTTTAACGGAATGCTTTGAAAATATGTTGGAAGCACTCACCATATCAGCACACCTCCTGTACATGTCAACTAATCCATTCACAGTGAACGGGTTAGACATAAGCCCATGTCTAGTTATATAGCCATGGAGTTCTTTGCCAAGGCTTAGCTTTTGTAGTCTAGCACAGGCTGGAAGAACACTTGCTAGGGTTCGCGCATTTGGTTGAAATCCAGCAGCCTGCACCATGTAAAGCAGCTCAATGGCTTGCTCATCATAACCATTCTGCGAAAACCCTCCAATAACTGCACTCCAAGTAACAAGATTCGGCATTAAATTATCCAAAGACATTCTTTCCAGAAACTCCAATGCCTCGTACACCAAACCGTTGGCAGCACAAGCTGCGACCAAAGAATTCCATGAGACACGGTCCTTCTTGGGCATCGTTGCTAAAACCTTCTTGGCATCATCTAAGCTGTCACATTTGCCATACATATCTATCAGAGCATTACCCACATAAATATTTGAAGCAAATTGATTCTTCACCGCAATCCCATGTAACTGTCTTCCTAGTTCTACCATGCCAAGACCACTGCAAATCTTATAGACCACCGGAAACACGAAAAACTCTAAAGCAATGTCCGCGAATTGTAGTTCTCGAAAGAGCAAAAGGGCTTCCTCAAAGAACCCATTATCCACATGGACACTAAGAATGGCAGTCCAAGAATACATATTTCTAAGCGGCATTGTTTCGAACAACCAATTCGCGTGTTCCAAACAACCACATCTCCCATACATCTGAAGCAGCTTGGTTTCCACAAACTCATGCCCATGAAACCCAGATTTGACTACGTGGGCATGTATCTGTTTCCCCAGAATTGGGCATTTACAATATTCAAGAAGCGACGCATATGCGTTCGAATCCACCGGCTTATCAAGGGTGTGGAGGCGAGTATGCTTGGTAGGGAGAGTAACGTGCCTGTGTCGGTGGGCAGGTTCAGGTGTCTGAAACGAAAGGGTAGACGCTTTGATAGGGCTGTTCGAATCAAGCAGTGGTGGCGACGGTGGCAGTGGATGAGCAACGGATTCCAAAATGTGAGAAGACATTTTCTTTTGGGAATCGCTTGTGAATCGTGTGAAGTGACAAACGACGGGGAGAGGAAAGAGATTTTGGATTTTCTCTGGGCTGACTTCACCTAGACCGGTCAAAGAGAATCATCGCTCAATGGTAATAAAGACAATTAGGAAGAGATTCAATGCAATTCCGTATGATCTGCTGAAAATTTACTTGAATTACAATAAGCATGAAGAAGTATTTGCGAATGGGACTAGGTTGGTGAGTATGGTTATTCAAATAATACAATGATCTAGTATTGGGTTATCCCTTATGAGATATAGAGGATATCAAATTGAAATAAATGAAGTAGGAAGAAGAAACAGACTAACCACACTGCTGAGAGAACCTGCTAATGGAATGAGGGTAAGAATTATATTGGTTGGTAGATATACATATTGTTCTAAACACCAAATATTAATGCTTGGTTTCCTTACTATAGGCCTGTAGTTGCAAGGCGAGACTTAGAGTAATTTGGTTGACTTTTTTAAAGATGTGTGGTGGTCAAAGAAAAAATAGAAATTTGTGACTCCCATGACATAAGAGATTTATATGAGTGCATAAAAATTTGGTAAGAAGTGTAGCCATTTAATTCCATTTTATGTCAATAATAAATTATTTTGCAAATTTGGATATAGAACTTGATAGTTGCTAAGTTGTCTAAGCTAGAGCCTAAGAACCACACTAAAGAGGCAGTACAAAAATATTTAGAGAGGTCTTGGGCCATAAGTCAGAGTATGCAAGGGGTTGGGAGAGATGATTATTCTTGAGTCATCCGAAGATAGCATTGATGAAACAATTGCAGAATTAGAAGCATCTGTAGAAAGGCATGAGAAAGATGTTCAGTATTACAAGAGCCAATTGGATGAATTAAGGGGGAATGTAAGGGTACTCTTAGAGAAGTAAGCTGAATACGATGAGTTTAGGAGTACATACATGTAAGAAAAGTCCAAATGAGAATCTCATAAAGAGACTCAAGGAGTTGCATAGCCATCCTTGGACCAAAAGAAACCATTTTTTTTGCTATTTTGGGTCTGGAGATGACCATGCTATCAAACTATCAAACCAGAATCCCTCTTCAGTCTAACATATATGGTTGATCATTCAATTGTTGTTGGCTTGTGCATGGTGTTGCCATTGATCAATAAAGGAGAGAGTCCCCCAATTTGTGTGATGGCTACGTTTTTGAACCTGAGTTTGCTCTATATGTATGTAAAAGAATCTTCCTTCTAGCATGTTCTTTCAAATGCATTATTCACCAATTGAACATGGTAAAATCATTTTAACAGTCACAATTTTGATAGATTAACGTATTGTCTGTGCCTAGACTTGTTCACATGTTAAAATTACTCAAGGATGTTGCAGTGTTAGATACTTGTGGGATACTCATTGCATGGTATGATTATTAGGGACTTGGGTATCAATGTAACTAGTATGATTGTACTAAATATTCTGTTTTACTAGCAAATATGATTAAAATCACATGTGGTGGCACTAGCTAGTATTGGAAAATTTACATACTCTAATTAGTGGTGGGGAAATGGGATACATCGTAAATGGATCGTTGTAACATACTAGTGGTGGCTAACGTCAGAGGTATTTCTCAGGATTTTTCAGAATGAAATGTCACTCAATTTAGTTTAATTAGATTTACTGCTAGTGTAAGATAGCAGTAAACAAAGAACTTGCAGTCGAGCAAGAGAAGAAACATAGAGCAAAATTAATGGAGGAAAGGTTGTTCTTCCATTCCATTCAAAAAGATGATTATAACGCATTCTGCCAAGAGATGATATATACAGAAAATATTCTAACAAACAAACTAACTACACCTATAGCATTGTGCTAGCAAGCCAAGTGAATAAAAGAATTACTAATGTATACGACAATTATATACAAGAAGCTATGGAAATAAAACGACTAGTAGTTTAGTCTTGACTGTATCCGTTAACATCCTCCCGCAAGATCGAGAATAGAAATTTACTATTCCCATCTTAGATAAGTGTGCTTGTAGGAGATAAAATGGTAGAGCTTTGGTGAATGTATCGGCCAACTATGTTTGAGAAGAGACATGAGTAGTATTGACACTTCTTTCTTGAATTTTGTCTCTCATCAAATGGCAATCAAGTTTGATATGTTTGGTTCTCTCATGAAATATTGGGCTTTCAGCAATGTGGAGGGTTGCCTGATTATCACAAAAGAGAATGCTAGCTTGTGTATGAGAAAGACCAAGGTCTTGGAGAAGATATCGAAACCAAGTAAGTTCTGAATAAGTGGCAGCCATGGATCGATATTCAGCTTCAACTGATGATCTTGAGATAACCATTTGCTTCTTGGATTTCCATGAAATAAGAGAGTGGCCCAAGAAGACACAATAACTTGTACTAGATTGACGAGAGTTTGGGCAAGAAGCCCAATCCGAGTCACAATAAGCATTGAGTTGAAGCTAAGATGAAGAGGCAAGCAAAATGCCTTGAGCAAGTGTAGTTTTAATGTATCTTAAAATTCTGTATGCTGTAGCCATATGTGATGAAGAAGGTTGATCCATAAATTGACTCAACAACTGAACAACAAAGCAAATTTCTGGTCTAGTTATTGTAAGATACAATAGTCTACCAAGTAAACTTCGAAAGATGCTAAGATCAAGTAGTGGTGTGCCTTCAGCTTTGCTGATTTTGAAGTGTTGGTCCATAGGAAGTTTAAGTAGTTTGCATGCAAGCATACCTGAATCTGCCAAAATGTCTAAGGCATATTTCCTTTGACAAATGTGTATTCTTTTGGAGGATCTAGCAATTTCTAAGTCTAAAAAGTAATGTAGAAAACCAAGGTCTTTAATCTTGAACTTGTTATTTAGAAAAGTTCTTAGGGAGGCAATAGAACCATTGGAATTGGTAGCAACCTAAAAATCATCAACATAAACCAATAAAGCAGTAAAGCTGTCCCCTTCTTGTTTGGTGAATAAACTATAATCAGACTTGGATTGGATGAACCCGAAAGCAAGAAGGGAGGAATTGAGTTTAGAATTTCATTGCCTTGATGCTTGCTTAAGGCCATAAAGGCTTTTAAGCAATTTGCAAACCTGATTTGTTTTACCCTTGTTATATCCCGGGGATTTCTTCATGTAAATCACTATTAAGGAATGCATTATTTACATCAAATTGATATAAATACCATCCTTTATTGCAGCAATACTAAGTAGGCATCTAACAGTGACAAGTTTTGCAATTGGTGAAAAAGTCTCGGTATATATACCTTCTTTTTGGGTATAACCTTTTGCTATAGGTCTAGCTTTAAGTCTTTCTATATTACCATTAGACTTGAATTTAATTTGATAGACATACTTACAATCAATTGCTTCCTTCCCTTCAAGTAAATAAGTGATGGTCGAAGTATGGTTGTCTTCCAAAGCTTCAATCTCAGTCTCCACAGCTTTGCACCACTAAGGATCCTTGATTGCTTGTTTACATGAAGTAGGCTCAATTTGAAGAGAAATTGAGGAAGAAAAGGCTTGAAAAGCAGGGGGTTAAAACGCTTATAAGATAAGCAATCAGAAAGGGAAAAAGACTTACCATTTGATAGAGGGTCTGCTGTGGAAGCCGATTGGTGAGGTAGTGGTGCAAGCAAGACTTGTTTGCAATGGAAGTCCTTAAGATATTGAGGAGCTGTTCTGGCTCTATTTGACCTGTGAAGTGGAGGGGCAGTGGGCAGAGAAATGGTAGTGTTTTGTGTATGAGAAGAGGGAGAATGTGGTGGGAGAAGAGGTGAAAGTGAAGGTGAAGTGGAGTGAGTAGGGGAAATGGAGTTGATAAGATTTGAAGGGGAAGAAGAGATGGGAGCAACAAGGGTAAGGGATTGAAAGATTGATGGAGGAGGTAAGGAGGGAAAGGAGATGTTTGAAATGGAAAAACAAATTTATGAAATGTAACATCCCTTTAAATGAAAATGGTGCTAGTTTTGAGATCCAAAAGTTTGTAACCCTTGGTTCTAAAAGGATAACCAAGGAAACCACTTGCTCGACCTCTAGGGTCAAATTTCTTTCTATTATTAAGAAGTGTGGCCGCAAAACATAAGGAATAAAAAATTTTCATATGAGCATATTTGGGTTTTTTATTGAAAGAAGCCCAGAAGGTATTTTATTATTTAAAAGGGGTGTGGGAAGCCTGTTAATGATGTAAGTGGCTGTTAGAATTGATTCATTCCAATATGTTAAAGGTAGACTAGCTTGAAAAAAGTAGAGCACAAGCCACGTTTAATAGGTGTTGGTGTTTCCTCTCAACAATGCCATTTTGTTGAAGGGTAGGCACACAAGTTTTGTGATGGATGATTTCTTGTTGATTAAAAAATTCGTGCATGTTAAATTCAGCACTATTGTTACCCCTTAGGATTTTAATTTTCACTTCAAATTGTGTTCCAACAAGGTTATGAAAGGCTTCAATGCATTTTCTGGTTTTTGTTTTATTTGCAAGTAAATAAAGCCACGTAGTTCTTGAGAAATCATTTACAATGGTCAAAAAATACTTTGAAACGTCATGTGCAATTGTGGAGCAAGGGCCCCATAAATCACAGTGGATAAGCTCAAAGATTCTTGAAGAAGAATGAGAACTAACAGGAAAAGGTAAGCGATGAAATTTTGCCAAGGGAAAAATCTTGCAAGAGTTTTCATTAATAGATGAGATCTATTTTTGTACAATGGGATTAGATATGAAATGTAATCTAGGAAATGATAAATGACCAAGGCAATAATGCCATAGGTCAATATTGGAAATAGAGTTTGTAACTGAAGTAAAACAAGTGAAATTTTTATGGTTTTTGTTTGAGTATGCTGAGAGGAAATTGATTAGAGCTTAGGGAAGAACTTCTGTGCAAATGAAGTGGTACAAGTCGTGCTTGAGTTCACCCTTCCCAATCGGTATCCATGAAGGCATGTCTTGAATAAAACAGTGAGTGGAAAAGGAAAGCAAAAAAAAAAATTAAGGTAGATGTTAGCTTGTTTGCTGAAATTAAATTGAAAGAAAATGATGGAACACAGAGAACATCTTTTAAGATGATGGAATTTGTTAATGGAATTGTTCCAATATGTGTAACAGGTGCTAAAGTGTCGTTTGGAAGTTTGACGAAGTATGAAACAGTGGATGTTATGAAGGTAAAAAGTGTGGTGCTACAGACCATATGGTCTGGAGCACCTGTGTCTATTATCCAACTGATAGAAGAGTGATTTGCTGAGCTCTGTGTGTGTGTAGACAAAGAAGTAAATGTACCAGAATTTTGGCACAAGATGTTGTATGAAGGAAGGTTTGAGGTGGATTGTTGGAGTGAACAGCAGAAACTGAAATCGGAGGATCCTGAGGTCGAAGTAAGGCAATAAGCTTATGATATTGTTGCTTGGTCAAACCAAGCTTGTCGTTACCATTGTCTTCAGGGTCAGTAGCAAAAGAAAGGGTGGTCTGATTTGTAAGGAACCCAGATTGTTGCTATTGCTTAGTGTGATATTTGTGGCTTGGAGGATATCCATTCAATTTGTAGCATTTCTCAATGGTATGACCAGTTAAGTGACAATGTGAGAAAAGAGTGGGCTTAGCATTGCCAACTTCGAAGTAAGTCTCCAAAAAATGGCCTGTAATTTTGCAATGGCTACAATAGGGACGACCTTTCTTGGATGATTGGTTTAGCTTGGGAGGAAATTTGGAAGGGGTGTAGGGTTTCTTAACTACCATAGCCATGGTTTCAGAAGATGGAGTATGTGAGTTCATTTGATGGTGTCTTTCCTAGTACTGTTGCACAAGGGAAAACACTTTGGAAACAGGGGGAATGGGAACCATTAGCATGATTTGGTTTCGGATGGGGGAATAAGAGTCATGTAGACCCATTAAAAATTGAAGCACACAATCTATTTGGTAACGATCCAGTAAGGTTTTCATTTTGCCACAATTGCAAATAGGGGTGGGATCATACACAGAGAGTTCATCCCAGAGAACTTTTAACTTGCCATAGTAAATGCTTACTGAATCATGTTCTTGAAGCAGGGTAGCCAACACCTTCTTGAGTTGGTAAATGCAGGGACCATTCTGTTGAGAGAAGCGATCTTGAAGATCCAGCTAGATTTCTCGAGCATCATCAATAAAGAGAACGCTAGATTGGAGAGAAGGGCTTATATAATTTTGGAGCCAAGAAATGACCATGTTGTTACATCGTTCCCAGAGCTCAAGCAAAGGGTCATTGGGGTCAATGGGTTGGGCAAGCGAACTTGTGATGAAGTCGAGCTCATTTTTCGCGCGAAGAGCACGGCTCATTGAGCGAGACCACGTGGCATAATTGTTTGTTGTGAGAAGGGTAAGGGCGGGGCTATCACCATGGTCAAGACGACATGGGTTGGCTGGATCACTTAGATTGAGATAGGGAGATAAGGTGTTCGAGTTAATGGCAAAGTGAGTTTTGGAAGAATTGGGACTAGGGTTTGCCATTAAAAATTGCTCCAAGGTTGTGATACCATGTAAGATAGCAAGAAACAAAGAACTTGCAGTCGAGCAAGAGAAGAAATAGGCCGGGAGCTAAACTAATGGAGGAAAGGTTGTTCTTCCATTCCACTCAAAAAGATGATTACAATGCATTCTGCCAAGAGATGACATATACAAAAAATATTCTCACAAACAAACTAACTACACCTATAGCATTGTGCCAGCAAGCAAATTGAATAAAAGAATAACTAATGTATACGACAATTATATACAAGAAGCTATGGAAATAAAATGACTAGTAGTTTAGTCTTGGCCTGTATTCGTTAATAGCTAGATCATGATAATGTCTATTTTGTTAACCATGCTAATGTGTTAATTTCTATTTAATTTTAACTAGTAATGACTGCATATTCAATAAGTTTCCATTACTGGCACCGTGGCACGTGGTGCATAACTCATATTTGAGTTGGTACAGGTAGACTGTTATATATATTTTTTCCTATGACTCACTTGGTTTGCATAAGAATGAGTCATAAGAATTAATATATCTCCTACTGCAAAATTTTCGTAGGAATGATCTGAATGAGTGAGTATGCTTTTTGTAATATGCTTGCTAGCTAGTTTGTACTTCTTTCACTTGCTTTTTCAACGTACTTATTAGAATATTTTCAGCATTAACACTTGGTGTCTCTAAATATATTTATTAGCAAAAGAAGGTATTTTTCAAAGAGGAAATCTGTGGGGTATCACAGAGTTTATCCTTTTTTTTTTTTCCTTTTTTTCTTTTTTTGAAATTTTTTTTTGCATGGTCAATTGTTTTACTTTACTCAAAATTTGCATATATAGATAAATATGGTAACTGTTAATCCTATATTTAGAGTTTTTAGCTGGTTGATTTGGATTACAAGTTTTGACATTTGCATTTGCATTGACGTGTTTCATTTGGCATGCAGTTTGTGCCACCATTACCGTGATATTTCCTAATAATATAGCTTTTTTTTTGTAAATATTTTGCATGTCTTGAGTCATAAATTGTGAAATACAAGTTTTGACATCTTGCATGTTTTGGTACGTTGTGGGCTAGTATTCACTACAAGATAAATCACATGTTGCCATTGATCTATGGAGAAGAACTTGGCATATATATATATATATATATATATATATATATATTAGATCAAAGCAACGTGCAAAGCATGTTTGCCTAGTTGGATCAAACAGGTGTTTTACAAAAATAATATGTTCTTTTACGAAAAATTGATTAATTTAATGCATAGAAAAAAAGAGCAAATTTTAGCAATTATTTTTAGATGATGATAACTTAGTGATAGATTAGAAACCAAAAAGACTTGTTGGCCTAATCAAATCCATAGTTTTAACCCTATATATTTGTGTCGAATATAATGTTTTTGAGTAATATGCAATAAGTAAATTAGTAACAATACAATGCAAATCTACTGAAGGGAAATATTATATTTAAAAAAGAGCATATCCTCATTGTTCTAGTTCTGGGAGTTCAATCAACACATCCTTCAACTGTGTTAGTACCTTAGCATAAGATCATAAGAGTTAGATTATCCTTTTAAGTTATATGATTGTGGATAATATCACGATGGTAGAAATTATCAATACAAATTACAGATTGAGACAATGATATCATATTCCTGAAAACAAAAATTGTTAATCACCAACTTCTACTATTCCTTGATCTTACTAAATACAACTACATTCAATCCACGAATACAACTGTTATAATTAAAGAAAGAGGTTTAAATCCATATAGAAGAATTTTTAAATTCACTCCCAAATTACTCAAAGATTATTATCATTAAAATATAAGCACCAGTGTCAAAACTAGCAAAAGTTATACATAATATACAAAAAAAGGCCCATGAACATAGTTTGAACTATTTCATTTGAATCTAACATAATAAGCATAATTAAGGGAGTAGCAATCACTGCTATCAAAGAGCTAGGATCTAGAATAGTCATCATAGCTTTCTTTCCAAGAACTGGTCATTTGAAAACACTTCATTTCTTACAAATCTTGATGCTCTGAAGGAGCAAGACTATGCATGAAAAACAAAAAAGACTGAACATGCAATAAGAAAGAAAAGGATCAATTACCATTACAAGCTCAACAAAAGCGATTCCAATGGAATGCTTGTAGTCCCCTGGTAGCCTCACGCGATAAACCTGCATTTATAAAAAATAAAAATAAAATAAAAAATAAAAGAGGTTATTCCCATTAGCACATTTCTTGCAATTGCTAATCCAACTATTCAAGCATCAACAAGAAATAAAATTTCTTTTTACATATGGCTTTCAGTGATAAACCATTCCTTCAAACCCAATTGCACAAAAAAACTTCACCAAAAGCATGCTAGGATAGTAAAAACAAACTTTCTTATTGATGAAATTAAAAAGAAGGTTTAGTTTATTCGGTGCATGTTGACACCATGAAGATATAGTTCTAAATTATCATGCATAAAAAAAGACCCAAATCTATCAGAAAATTATTTCCCATCATCAAACTACAGCGCCACAACCTTAATCCTTCCAAACACTCCCCATTCTAAAAATAGCCCGAAATCATTGCATTCCAGGAAATCCTATCCTTTCTCGGCATTCATATCTTAAATCCATATCTTATGGAGAAGACACCAAGAATCGAAACATCTCATAATTAGTTTCTATATTGAGAGCGACCGAGAAGATAAGGTGGTTCGACCGAGTCGAAGAGAGCCCTTGCAAATGCCCCAACGAAGTCCCGAAGCTTGAAGAAAGAGAATGCATTTCTATACAAATGCGCCACCTAGGATGAGGGAAATGAAGAAAGAGAATGCATTTCTATGAAATAAAGACGAAAAAGTTGCAACCACCCGTGAACCAGGTCTGCCAGGTCAAGAAGGGGATAATCGTGAAGCATTTCGGTGCACAGAAGACGAAGCATGGCAACACCTAGAAAACCAAGGCGCAAAGGATCTACAGATAACAAAGGATGGAGAAGAAGGAGGAAGGGGAGGCCTTATATAAGCAAACGTGATGGTTGAAATTCAGGGTAGTTGGTGCCCACACACTTGATCTGATCGACATAGAGCACGCGATTCAAGCAACATGCACCCTATGAAACAACGTGTGTAGGAGTAACTGACAGATGAATTTAATAGCAGAAGACTCGAGGGGTGCTTTAAATGTGAAGCGAAACCATCAGATTTAGCTAAGATTACAAAAGCTCAGCAATCGCCAATAGTGCATAAGAAACAAAGAATGGCTCAGTCAGCACAGTTAAGACATGCGGAGGGAACACATGGAAGGCGCTGAATGAACAACCGAGTATCCGACAAGAAAGAAAAGTGCGAAAGCTCAGTAGAGTAAAAAATTTGATTAAGGGTTGACCAGGAGAGAAGACATAGCGCTCGACGGGGTATGGCACTGTGTGCAGCTTGACAAGTGGACTGTGGCAGAAGAGTGGGAGCCTAGATGAATCCTTATAGTGTGTGCACAATAAAATAAAAATAAAAATAAAAAAAGAAAGAGAGAAGGAAGAAGGGAGCCAGTCATAAATCAGTCGGGAGTAAACGATTGGACCAATGCACTTTAAATGACGAAGAAATCTATTTCATTAATGTTCAAATGTTTACATACAAGATGCATAAGGGCAGTACAAAGAGAAAAAGAAGAAAGGAAAAGCTAAGGAGCAGTTGCATCGAGTTTCAGCTCAGATCTCTCGGCCTTTGAAGCATTAAGTGTTGGAGTAGGCGGGTTTAGGTCAACTAGGCCCATGAAGGCATCTAGCATCGAGTCCATCCCCAACCAACGACCACTCTCAATAGCATCTTCATCAACAGGGACATTATTGAGGTCAAGGCTGTGCAGAAACTTCTTATACTCCTGCAAAAGTGGCTGCAAACTCTCCAAAAGATAGTCCCGTAATGACTTAAGGCCCTCTACGCACCCCTTAGCCCACGCGGCATTCCAGATGTCTACGACCATCTTTAATTAGCTGTTTAAGCGAGAGGCAACCCCTTGTGCATGAGAAAGACCCCTCTCGAGGTATGCAGCCAGCTGTCCCTTAGCTGAGAGGCTCCTCTAAAGATCGGTGACTCGATCTCTCAGTTCCTCAATCAGTCTGGCGTCCTTCTTCGCTTTCTTTTTCAGCTCCCTGTTGCGACTTTCAAGCTTGGATGACTTCTTATTGGCCTTCTCTAGAGCTAAACGGGCAGCATCCAGCTCCCACTTTAGTAGCTCTCGCTCCTCCCTCTCTTTACCAGCACACCGGAGGGTCATCCAGCTCATTGCCCAAAGGGTCAAGTTTTGCCCCACAACAACTTCCTGACTATCCACCACAAAATGCTGTAAAGGGAAAAGCAGGATAAGTCGCGATACCCCAGTAGCCAACAAAGGAATAAGGGAAGGAAAAGGAGAGAATGAGGTGGCATACCTCACGGAATATGCTAAACAGGTACCTAACTACCTGATTGATAGCTTCCTCAGGGTGCCCCCCCATGGCCCATTGGGTCAAGGGAGGGATGACCTCGACTGAACCTTCTTGGCTGGATCCTTGTGTGGCTGTCTTATCCCGATGAGCATCATTGGCATCCCACCTAGTGGAAGGGTCAGGGGATCAATGTCCGAACTCGTCAGCCTTTGGCCACACTCCCCTCCAGCTGGCGTGCTCGAGTTAACCACCAGACTATCACCAAGGCCTTCTAGGTTGTCGTCGACTACAAAATCCAGAAAGAGCCCACTCACTAATAGAAAAATCGACCTCATTCTGGATGTTGTAGTCAACAGTAGTCAATCCTTCACTGGCTAGGTCTGGGCTCCCAAGCAATTCAAATACCTCAGCGCCAACGTCGGGGGCCTCACTACTTCGTTCTCCGGTCATGCGCTGAGACACCACGGAGGGGGCACCTGTAGTGTTAGCCGTCTCTGGGTGGTTGTGGCCACCTATTGCCAAACGTGCTGACAAGACAAGGGTAGCTGCTGAGCCAGCATTGAAAAGATGCCTACCAGCGTCAACGCGTGTAGGACCTCCAGCCGCCAGAGCTCCTCACAGTAAAGCTACGAGCCCCCCTAGCTCTCGAAGTTGGACCATGATCTCCAAGACATGGCGATGGTCCTGTGAAAGCTCTGACTAGAGTATTCCTTGCTAGCGACTCTGAAAACCCTGAAAAGGAAGAGCTTGTGGTCACTTCCATAGGATCGGTTTGAGGAATCGCTCTCGTTGAACTTGGTGGATTCTCTAGATGACCAATCTCGGCATTGGCTTGCACCTGTCCCTCCAAAACGAGAGACTTTGGTATGGAACAACCGCCTAACCCCACGCCTTCCAAGCAAGGTTTCTTCCCTACAAGCATTGCTAGAGGATGCTGGGGCCGCTTCTTAGGGGGGTTGGCGCGTCGATGGGCCGGGAGAACCTCTGGGCCAAGGCTAACTCCCCTGTAGGGAGAGAGATAGACCCGAGTGTTCTCATCCAAACTAAGAGCCTTTGACCGGACACTGTGGGTGTGATTCTTCGCCCACTCCCCAATGGTAGCAATGCATGCCTCCTCGACCAGGAAGGGTAAGAAGCGAATTGCCCTGTCCTCGACCAAGAAGGGTAAGAAGCGAATTGCCCTGTCTTCAGGGACATCATCCAAGCCGATCGGATAGGAAATGTACGACCGTTTGGCCGACACTTGAGGGATTCCAGCCTAGAGCCAGACGCAAAGAAGAATTTGGAGGTCCAGTCTTTCACCTTGCAGTTGATAGAGTGATAATAATGTATTAAATAAGCATAAAGTTGAGGAAATTGCAGATTAAAAACATGTTACATGCTTATTTAATACATTAAAATAGAAGTAAGAAAGGCTAAAATATGACTAAAATAAAAATAATATATTTTTTTTCTATCTGTTCAAGTCACACGTAAGGAAACGGTAGCACATTTCAGAAATACTCTTAAGTATTTCACTAATATCCCCTGCTCTTGCCTTGTTCTATTTTCATTTCCAGCCCTAGCCTACAGTGATGAATCACATGGAATAAGAGGGGATAACCAACAACTCATGGAAGATTCAGGAAATGAAGTGGAGGAGAGGCAAGAGGACAAGGATAAGAAGGATAGAATTTAGAGAGCAGACACATGGGAGAAGTTTTTGATTTTAGAGTCGAGTTTGGAGATTTTCATTCCTTTCTAAAAATGGTAGTCTGTTATGCTTTGTTTAGGTTTTTTTTTTATCACTTGAAATATACTATGTGTAAGTAATTTCCTAAACCTAGGCTCAGGAGTCCTTTGAATGGGTCGTGTTTCCTAGGGTTTAAGATTTCTCATCGTGTTTAACAAAGTGATATCTAGAGAGGTTCCTACCATCTGTTTTTTGATGCTGTTTGAGAGTTTGCTTACTCACCCTTGGTTTATCATCGACTGAAAGGGTACGATGGATTCTTGGGTTGGGTAAGATCTTAGATTCTTTTAGCACACTTAACGATAGTTTGGTATTAATTTGATGGAGGTTATTTCAGAGTAGATACATTGTTCCAATTGAAAGAAAATAGAATTAAGATAAATATAATTTTCATTCATGTGCATACTGAATCAGACTCAATAGCCGAGGGCTTGTTTTCATTCTTTGAACCTTTTTCCTCAACAATCTTTCTAAGTTTTTAAACGATAAGTACGTCCTCACTTTAACTGCAAAAACATCTCGGTTCAGTTATTCAAAACTTTAATCCCTGTGAATTCGACCTTGGGACTCTCCTTAGAAACAACCTTACACCTTCTGCACTTGGGAGGCATTTTAATTGGAGAGACAGAGGTATTTCTTCTTCATGAAAACCAAGGGCTGCTTCAACCTAAAACTATAATGGTGACCATGGATGTCCAGAACATTGTGGGTAAGAAGTAACTCATTCTCAATAAGATTGGCACGTCCAAGATGTGAGCTCTGCAGGGCTAGGCGCCAAAAAACACAACAGCAGGTCAGATGCCTCCAGGCATTGGGATGATGTTGTGATGGGGCAAGGACTAGAAGTTCCAACACCTCCCAAACTGGATGGGAAAAAGGCAAGCTTAGGGCGTTAGTAAACATGGCGGAGAAGAGGGCAACCTTGGATGAATAGCCCTAGGAGTCAATGGCTCCTTCATTCGAGCATGGAATCTCAAAAATTGCCATGTCAGGAACTTGGTAAGTAGCAAAGATGTTCTCCAACCCATGACGATTGAGAGTCGAACACCAGCCACTACCGGCAAAAGGCATACCAGTGTAGCTGCTTTTTACAGGGGTCGCGGACTATGCAGTTCTCTCAAGAGCCAATGGAGGAAACAGGAAAGGTAATGAGTAGATAATGCAGAGGAGACAAAAGAGCAAGGAAACTATACTATGAGAAAAGAAGATGGGTGATGGCCTCCCATTTATAAACAAAAGAGCAATCAGTTAGCAGAGACACGTGGAGAGAGGGTGAAAATGGGGCGATTCGAATTCTGGGAATCGAGAACAACGAAGTGACAAGAAGGTGAAGCGCCATCCAATATGATTGAAAGGACAACAACATTCATCACCTTTAGGAAGCATACTGTTGGAGCCCAATGCCGAAGCGACATCCACGCCATTTCCCCCTCCCCCTCCCCAATGTACGACTAGAAGCACAACGACAGAGCTAGGTGCAATGATGAATTTCCATCGGCCTCACCTGATGGAAATTAGCAGGAAAACTGTAAGGGGATTTTTCCCATTTTAGCCTTGGGCCTGGCATTAACCCGACTAGGCAGGAAAGGGGCAAGGCCCATGGCTCAGCAGAAAGGATTCCCATAAGCCCGACCCACTACACATATAGGAAATTCCTTGGACAATGTTTGACCTTCGAGTACCTGACTACCTAGACAAATGTGAAGTAAGGGGAAAACCTTAAATCTTTGACACTGCTTCATCAACGAGCCACAGAAGAAGCCAACAAGGCCAAATCAGACAAGAAACAGCGTTGCATTAATGACAACCCAACTCGAGCCAATTGTGCATTAATGGTGCCACCACTGAGGCACACTGGATTAAGAAGACCGAGTAAGTAATCATGAGAAAGGCAAAGGTCCAAGGAGACATAGAGGATTGGTCCTCCCCCCCTTTGGGCACCAGTATAAATAGCCACCTTCAGCTATGAGGAAAGCTCTCTAATTCTTCTCATCTCCCTCTAAAACTTATTAACGAACACTCTGCAACTCTTACTGACTTTGGCATTAGAGGCTTCCCAGCCCCAGATCGCCCTCCTCAAACCTCTCTTTCTTAGTATTGTGTAGGCTCAATAACGAAGGCTTGAGTCCCTGGAACCTGACTAAAGGTATACGAAACCAGTGTTTTTAACTTCGTACCGTACCGGCCTATATGGCCGGTATATACCATACCGGCCACTGGTCCGGTATAGAAATTGTACCTGTTTCTTACAAGTCCAAATATCGGCCGTACTGGTCGGTACCGGTCGTACCAGCCGGTATTTCGGCCTTTTCTTTTTCTTTTTTTCATTTCTTCAAACTACAAGCTCATTTTTTTTAACCTAATTTAGACTAGGCTATTTATAATTTATATATATGTATTTATGCATAATTTATTTATATATAGATTATTATTTTGGAATATAATTAATATATATTTATATATATAATTTATTCATATATCGACTATTCCAAAACAGTACCGGTACCAAAATATTTCATTCTAGTGCCTTGACTGGTACGACATCCGGTACGGTATTCAAAACATTGTACGAAACACAACTTTAACATATATATATCAAGAGAGAGAGAGATCAGAGTGATAAGTGAGACTCAATCATCATAATTATAACATGGTGCATATATGTTTATTTCCTTTGTTGGATAATATATACATATATATATGTATGTATCTACGTATATCCATGATAATGAAAAAATGACAACATAATATTCATGTGTATGATTTCCAGAAGGAGAGCATCATTAGAAATATACTTCTGCATGCTTGGAAATGAATTCTTTAATTAAATTACTGAATAATACAAGATAAACATGATGAGCAACAATAGATGCAAACCCTCATGTAGATCAAGTACTTACCCTAGAAAGCCAACTTAATTGTAAGAGGAGATCCATCTAAAAAGCCAAATATATCTATATATCATATCTGATCAACTCAACTTGGTGCGAGAGAATCTCTGATGTCAATTGATATATAGCAAGCACTCTTACATGCATGCATGCACACACACACGAACACCCATACACACGCAACATGCAACACCAACACACACACACACACACACACACACACACACACATTACCAAAGAAAGGTGGAAGTAATAAAAAATGTGTAGTAGTAAAGAAAGAGACCAAATGACTGGAGTTGAAGTAGAGACCAGATAACTGGAGTGATAGTGCAGGTAAATAAAATCTGAAAATGAAAGCAGGACCAGATAATTAGAATTAGATGAAAATAATGGAAATAATGATAAAAAGAAGATGAATATAAGTAGAAATAAAGAAATAGTCATTTATTCCAAACAACTTAAATGTATCAGGAAGGTTGGATAGGAAACATGTGGTATCAAAAAGAGATGGGAGAGAAAGAACTATTCTTCTTCTGATGCCGGGTTCCCCTCTTATAGATCAAGGAGGCATCTTTACAACTATTTCAATAGTAGTGAGTAGTAGTTAACAGTAGTGAATAGTAAATACAAGTACTATTCACTACTTTTAAACTTGACTTTTAAAAAATAAGAGTTCAATCAAAAGGAATCTTTGCTTTTGTGGGAACCATCAGCGGGAATCAAGGGGTCATCATCAGGTTTTTTCGGCATTGTTGGCTTGTACCAACGTCAATAATTTCATCATTTTTCATGTGGATCAATCATTAAATAGCCTTGGGGTAGTTTTTGGATCATGTCCAAATATGTTATCACAATGATCAATATTATCAATAAACGTTTCAGAGGATGTCTTAGACTCATCATTAGAATTAACATTGTTTTTTTGGAGGGACTTCTTCAATAAATAAATCAAATATTTTTTCGTGAGTCCTAGGAGAACAGACTTGATGGGCACCAAGATGGACATAGTCTTAAAGATCCATTGCAAATTCCAGATGGACCAATTACAAGATCAAGAGCCAAGAAAATTAAAGAGGCAATGCAAGAATTGGTGCAATCCACTTGGGATGAAACTAGCAAGAGCCCAACATTCAAAATGGGCATGAAGGAAGGAGAACCAATTTTGATCAATTTGATACAAGTTATGGAAGAGACCAACAAAGCAACATGACTTGAAGGCTTTCAACTATATTAATTCATTTAAAGGACTCATTTTATTATTTTATAATAATTGAGTTTAATATGAGAATGACTTAAGGGCATGTTGGAAAATGTTGAACTACGGTTTTAAGGAGTTACTGTAGTGCAGCACTATTCACGATACTGTAGCGTTGAACTGTTCACTTAAGGGTATTTTTGGAAAGGGACCTTATTTTTGGCCTGGGGTTACTTTTGTTGTGGAGTATTTAAACATCTTGTGGCTACCCACTTCAAATTAGACAATATTGAATTTTCATTGTGAGTTGAGTTATCTCCTCTTGTTCTTCTTAAATTTTTGAACTTATCAAAGGTAAATCACAAACTTTGTGGCGTTCCTCCTTTGTAATCTGAGTTCTTGAAACGGGTTCTTTAATGGGTCTAGATTTTAATATAATCTAAGTTCTTGAAACGAATTCTCAACGAGTCTAGATTCTTCATCCATTGACTTGATTTGGCTTTCTTGGGTGAGTTTTTCAAATTGATTGTGGGGTCAAGGGATTTCAATCCAACAGGTTCACATCAAGACTTCTTCTTGGACTTAGAAGATTTATTTGGTTTATCATATGTAAAAGAGGAAATAGCAGGTTTAGCAAGAGTGTGTCATCTCTAGGGTTTGGAATAACATGAATTTGAACAGGTATCAACATAATCATAATAACAATAAAAAATATTAGAATGGGGGAGCTTTTTTGAAGTATAGGGATGGGTTCTCCATTTTTTTTTAGTAACAATATTCAAGATGTAAGCACTATAATAGATCAATTTGGTTTTATCAATCTTATAATAAATGAGTTTAATAATAAGAGATTTTGTTTGGAAAAGGGTAGCAAAGTAGTATTGAAGGTTTTTTTGTAGGATTCTCAAGAATCCAGGGAAAAATAACTAGAAGCAGTTTTAAAAGGATCTGTATACATAGATATTTGGTTCAACGTAAAACAAACTCTAGGCAATTTTTTTTTAAAAATATAATCAGTGTTTGAAGCAAGGTAATATTGGGTGGAGGTAATGGGCATAGCATAAGGATCATAAGGTGTACTAGTAGATGAAAATGAAGCAGGTTTAATAGTAGGAATACTACCAAAAGTAGCAAACCTATTAGCAATATCTAATGAAGTAGAAGGCTCATTTTTAATAAGCTTAATGTCAAGAATTGGGGGAGGAGTGATAATCTTCTTCCCCTTGTTTTTTTTCTTGCTCATGGTTGCCACAGGAATTCATGAGTAAGAAAATAAGTAATAGAATTATGAGATCCTTTAATATATTTAATATCAAAATCAAATACACTTAAAATAACTTGCCATTTGACAAAAATGTACTTAGAAGAAATGTTTTAAACATATTTTTCTAATACATATTTTTACAATCAATATGTAATAAGAATTTTTTATTTAAGAAATCACTTTGAAATTTAGACTTACATAGTATTATAGATAAAATTTCCTTCTATATAGTACTATAATTAAGCTGTGCATTATTCCAAACTCCAGAATGGAAACCAACAATTTGTTCGGGTGATTTTGGTGAAATAGTTTGTTTCAAAATGCCACCGTAACCAATGTTTGAGCATCTGTTCCAAGAATTTTAAAAGAAGCAAACGTAGGAATACTAAGACATGGAAGAGTTTTAACATGTGTCTTAATCTGTTTAATAAGATTAATGAAAAATTTCAGTCCTAGGATGAGGGTCAAGGACGAGGGTTGGAATGTAGTCACTCAAAGAGTGGATGCCATTGTTTCCTTATATCCTTGTAGCTGCAACATAGTTAAGAGAACCAAGGAATCTTTGCAACTTGGTTTTATTAAGAATAACATTGGAAAATTTGTTAGCAAGTTCAATAGCATGGCTAATTGGTCAAATTTCACTTTAAAAAATATCATAACGAAGGAATGTAATCTTTGTTTGGAACAATTTGATTTTCTTAGTAAAGACAACAAGACCATTTTGTCTAATAATATCTAAAAATGAATTCAAATGTCTTCAATGTTCATCAATAGACTTTGAGTAAATAAGAACATCATCAATGAAAACAATAGTGAAATGGGTAAATGAATTGAAAATATCATTCATAATGTTTTGGAATTCAGTAGGGGTATTTTTGAGTAAAAAAGGCATTACATTCCACTCATAATATCCAAATGGGTAATAAAGACAGTCTTATATCTATCCGACTCATAAATCTTAATTTGCCTAAATCCTAATTTGCCTAAATCCTAATTTCAGGTCAAACTTAGAGAAGACTACTGCGTTACTAAGCCTATGAATCAAATCATTTTTATTAGGGATAAGGTAGATATGAACCCCTGGGATTGAAATCCCTTGAACCCAAAATCAATTTGAAATCCAACCCAAGAAAGCCAATAACCAAGTCAAAGAGATCTAGACACATTGAAAACTTGTTTCAAGAACCTAAATTGCAGGGAAAATGCCACAAAAGTCTTTATTTTTAATAAGTTCAAAAGTTCATTCAAGAACAAGAGGAGAAAACTCAACTTACTATAAAAATATTCATTCAATGTCTAACCTTGTGATGTGCGGCTACATGGGAGTTAAATACCCATCCCCAAAAAACCCTAGGCCAAAAATAAAGCTTTCCCCAAAGCCCTAGGCTGGTGGCCCGACTAATGCCTAATTCCCTTGAAACCTTAGTTTATCAAAATAAAACATATGTGGGCCGAACATCCTCAAGCCCAAATAATCTAGACTTATTTATATAACTAATAATACAAGTCTTTTTAATGAATTAAATAGGCCCAAAACTTTCAATCACATAAACATAACATTAGGCCTATATAAGAAACCCTAAGTCATATCACCCTCTTCCATAGTTTGTATCACATGGATCAAAACTGGTTCTCTTTCTTTGAAGCCAATCTTAAATGTTGGGGTCTTGCTAGATTTGTCCCAAATGGATTGCACCAATCTTGCATTGTTTCCTTGATCTTCTTAGCTCTTAACCTTGTGATTGGCCCATCTGGAACTTACAATGTATCTTTAAGACTCGGTCCACCTTGGTGCTTATCAGTACCTAATCTACTTTAAAACTTTGTTTAATGGTTTGTAATTAATAATAGGCGAGGTGTCCCTCTCTCAATCTTTGCATTTTTTTGGACATAAAATGAAGCACAAGACTACGGAGATTTATTATGCCTAATAATTTTCTTAGCAAATAAATCATGTATCTCAGTTTTTCAAAATTCTAAACTTTCATATTCATTTGAAAAGGTCGAGCTTTGATGGAAATATTTTTCTCAACAAAATCTTTAACATTAGGTAAAGTGACAATATGTTTCTTCCAATGCTAAAAAGCATTTGGAAGATCAAAACAAACGTCATCAATCAATTTTTTGTTAAAATCACTAATCTTTGACTGTAATAATTTACTAAACAATTGTTCGACAATATTTTTATATTTGATTTCCTATTTTAGGAAATTCAAATGTTTTATTTTAGCAGATATTGTAAATGTCAAACTTTTATCAATATCAAAATCAAATTTAGAAGCAACTTTAAATTTCACCTTTTGTCCAAAAGGATCAGTAGTAATACCATCTTTTTCCAAAAGGAATGGATATAAAATAGTAATAAAAAAAATTCCTAATATAACTTTATTGATCATATTTTTTACAAGTATAGAAGGAATTTTAAAACAAACATTATCTTGACAAATATGAGTAGTGTTAAGCTCATATTTGATCTTCATCTGAGATCCATTAGTTAAGAATAATTTTTTAGTAGATTTTTCATAATATTTATTAGGTATTATTCTTTTCTAGATACACTCATATCCGATCTGAAACCAATCATAGCGATCACAGTAAATTTATATTCATGATAAATGTCAAACAATAGTAGTAATTTTAAAAAACCACTTGGGAGGAATAGTATGATGGATCAAGCAAATTTGATTGTTGATAGAAGGAGAAGCTTTTTCTTCCAGCTTTTGACTCAAATATGAATAATTTATGTGCTCATATTTATCTGAAGGAGTATCTTGATTAAAATGTTTATCAATTTTTAAACACAATAATTCTTGTTTAAAAGAACCATTTTTTTTAAAAATGGAAGCTTTTTGTTTCTCTCTTCTCTCTAGACTCTCTCCCTTCTCTCTAAACAAACCCTAAATCCACAGGGCCGCGACGGGGGGTGGGAGCTTCGGCTCCCCTCCTCTTCCTTTCCCCCTCCCCTTCTCTTTTCTTTTTATGCTTCCTGTGTTTCCGTTTCATTTTTTTTTTCCTGTTTGTTGTTGTGTTTTGAGGTATATAATGGTGGAGTGCCAACCGGGTCGTTCTAACCGCCGTCCGCCAATAAGCGCCCCGCCTGGATGTTGGCCAACCGCCGATCATCAAGTTTACCGAACGCGGCGCCAAAAGGAGTGGCGCGTAGCCCACACGCGCGGGACGAAGTCTCGGACAGCTCCTAAGCGTGGTCGCCATGCACCACCGGGGAGCCATCGGCTGTTTCAAATCTTGGCTTTTCTGTGACCTCTCTCTCCAAGAAAGCATAGACCGACCGTCGGCTCTTCTCCATCTTCCCTTGCACCACAGCCTCTAGTTTTGTTTTCCGTCCCTCCGTTTCGTTGATGTTTTGGTTTGTTCTTGATCTGTATTTTATCTGAGCGGGGTGAGGAATGTTTTGATCAGTCACAATCTAGGGCTAGTGCTAGTCGAGAGTGGCGGACGTTGTTATGGCTGGTGGATGTACGGCCAACCTTTGGTGGAGGTTTTGTGGTCCGTACACGAACTGGGTACATGTGCCGTTCCTGGGCTCGTGAGGCCGATGCCTGCGGAGGGTGTGCCGTCGAGGCTTTTGTCGGTGTTTGGTTTATGTTTCAGTTGTTTTGTAGTGTAGTTTTATGTAGTTTTTTAGTAGTTGGTAGTATTAGGCTTTTGGACTTGGTGTCCATAGCTGTTTCGTCCCATACTCCGCCTCTTTAGGGGGTTTGGAGGGGCTTTGTCACTCTGTTTATTCAGAGTGCGTTCTTTCTCTTCGGAGAGTTATAGAAGTTAAGACAATGTCCACCACTTTGTGTGCGAGGATGCTCCAGAGCAGTTGCGTAGATTGGCTTATAGTCGGGTTTTTTCTTGTATTGATAAGTCACATTTGTAACTTCGGTTTGATGAATAAATTCATCCTTTCAAAAAAAAAAAAAACAAAGAACCATTTTTAGATTTGAGATTGTTAATCTTAATTTTAACTTCAACAATTTCTTCTTTAATAAAAACAACTTCATGTTGTAAATTAGTTGTACAAATCTCTTTGGATTTTTCTTTGCAAATCTTTTAAAAGTTTCTTGAAAACTAATTTTTAATTAGGAGTTTCAGGTTCTTGGTGAACCATCATCTTATTGAACTTATGAAGATATTCTTCTTTGAGCTCAGGATTAGTGATCTGACTAATCAAGGTTAATAAAAGATTTTCTTGTTCTTCAACTTTGGTTCAGATATTGATTATTTTACCCAAAAGTTAGCAACAAAAATCATTACAACCAAGAAGATAATCAGATGATTGAAAGGATTTTGATTCTGAAATTTGAATCAGTTCCTCATGATCATTGTCATCAAGTTATATTGATTAACTTGTTTTGAAATTTACTGGGTTTTCTGGTACATTCTTTGGAGAAGTGACCTTACTTGCCACAGTTATAACATTTTCCTTTTGAAATATTGTTGGAAGTATTTTTCTTATAAAAAGGTTTTTTCTTATAAGAAGAAATAGGTTTCTTATTGAATTCATCACAATTAGTATAACTTTTCTTTGTGTGAGATTTGTAAATACTAGATTTATCAAAACACTCGTGCTTCTGTCTAAAAGGAGCAATAGGAGGAAGGCCAAATTGTTCATAGAAATTACCCATTTCATATTTGGCTTTCTTACTATTCTTCATCCATTGATGAAGCAATTTTTTATCATGGCACATGCTAATGTCAAGATTTTTAGTTGTATTGATAATATTACCATAAGTGTAATCATCATAATGAAGAAGTCCTAAGATATTAGTAAGCTCATCCTTAACTTTGTGAACAAATAAATGAGGTAATCCATCAATGAACTTTTCTTTCTAGTAGGGTTTGTGACTATCATCCCTAAACATAATTCTAGAGAGAAAAACATCTTGATACCATCTATAATCAAACATTCGATGAAATCTTAGATTATTCAAATAATCACTAAGACGATTAGTAATATTAGAGGGAGTTCCAACAAAATGTGTAAGAATAGTATATATCAAAGTATTAATACCATTAGGGATACCCATTCCTAAGGTAGTATAAAAAATAAGTAAACCTTCATCATCATGCTTGACTACATTCCGAATGATTTCTTTTGCTTCTCTTTGGAGATGCTTATCCCATCAATGTCGAAGCATACCAAAAAATCTTGTAGTTAATAGATCAGTAGTCCTAGTTTGGCTAAAAGTGTTGCACTTAACATAGGCATTTGAAATCAAGGACATTTTATTCATGGTATTGAGAATTTCTTGTTCAGAGAATCCATCAATATTCCATTCATACAATTTATCATAAAAAAATAGAAAAGTGGGTTTGAAAAAATCTTTCTTCAAACTGTAAATCAGGAAGAGTAGATCTGGGATACCAATTCTTCGTTTGACTCAAGATACTGATTTTAATCTCGGATGATTCATTTGTAGAAAAACCAGAAGCAACTTCTTTACCATTGCTATTTAAAGCATTGGTAGATGGTTGTTCTCTTTTTAAATCAACAAGTATTTGATTGATTTGATCATGAGTGTTGGCCTGTTTGGTTTTAGGACCTTACCTATGCTCTGGTAAAATAATAAGAGGTTTTTCAGGTTTGGAAGTCGAAGTAGAAACAGGACTTTCAACGTTTTCTTCAATACGATCCTATTGTTGACCTATAACATGAAGAGCTTGATTGACAAATTGTTTTGTTCAATAATTTTCTTTGTTTTAGTTAAAGTGGTAGCTTTAGTATCAGCATTGGGTACTTTGAATGGAGAAGCATTTATATCTGCTCCTTTATAGGAAATAATAGTTGTCTCTAAAGGAGGATGACTAGATTTAACCACCGTCTTTCCTTCTTCCTTGACAAATTTATTTTAACAACATAAACTATGCTTAGAAACATAATAGTTTTCAAGAAAATCAAATAAAAGTATATGCTTTTGTAGGGCATATATTTTTTCTTTCTATTTTATCTTAACACGTGATTTTTTAGAATAAGAAAAAATAGCATGATAAGATTTTCTCTTATTATGATTTTTAGCAGAACTATATTCTTTATCCAAAGCAATTAAATCAATTTCAAAAACTTGATTAATCACAGTAAGCTAGCTGTGATGAACAGGAGCAACCATATCCAAAACTATTGGAGATAAAGATGAAGCATCTTCTTCTCCTTTATTAGCTTCTTCCTTTATTAGCTTCTTCCTCTGGATACGTCAGTATCTTTGGTAGTATAATAGCTAGAAGTAACATGAGAGGATGTAGAAATACTTTTCAGTTTTAAATCTAGTTTAACACTTTTTATTGAATCTTCTAAAAAGTTTATGAGATTTTGGTCTCTGTTTTCTAGGTTATCAGCCATAGATTCAACAAACGAACTTCTAGTTCCAGCAAAAGAGTTTCTTCTTTCGTTGTTTACTAGAGGTTGATCAAAACTAATTTTAACAGTATCATTCAAATATTGTTGAATATAACCAAGGTTAAGTTCATAAGAATTAACCTTAGCAAGAGGAACCTCATGTTCCAAAGCCCATTCATCAGGAAGAGGTTTGCAAAGTTCTTCTAGTGAACCATTTTTAAAACTTGAATATAATCATCAGGAGTATAACTCTAAATTAACAAAGTTTTATTTCCTGAAGTTTTTAAAATAGTTTTATGATTTCAATTAGTTTTTAATATCCGATAATAAATACGGTAAACTAGGACAAGAGGTTTGCTACCTTCTTCCATATCATATATAGACGTCAAAATATTTAAAGTCAAAACTTTAAGAATATTAGGATCATCCAAAGCAAGAGTTAAATCAGGGAAACAATCAGAGTGGATTGGACCACTAAACAGAGAAGATTGAATCAAACAAAGTATACTAGTTTCAAATTTCTTGAATTTAACATCACGCAAACAAAGAAGTATCGAAGCATTGATGTCTTTCCTCGTAAGAGGTTTAATAGCAATTTGAATAGAACCAATATGTAGAAATTTCTATCCTTTTACCAAAAAATTTTGAATTGATTTTCAGTTAAACATGCAACATTTCTCATGGGTTTTAGAAATAACATAAGTTTGTTCAACAATTTTAACATTGAACTCAATCTTCAAAGCATACTGAACCCAACTTTGTATATAGATTTAGCATCAATCTTTGGAATACTTCATTTATTAAAATCAATATTATCAGTTTCTTCAACAGAAAATTCTTCATCATTAATGATATTAGGAGGTATATTAGATCTAAAACTAATATATGAATTAGATCTAAACATCATATTGATTATGAAATTAATCAAAACCAAACTTAATACTCACTAACCTTGTCTTTACTCATGTACCTATTACATTTCATAATACATACCCTAGGGTCAACCATCTACCCACTAAAGCCCTAAACGCTCTTAGCAAAAAGGGCCTTACAGACACAGTTCTTGGTATTCTTTACAACTAGGGTGACACAACAGAACAAGAATTGAACAAGATTAATAGAGCACAAGGCAAAGAATTGAGAGATGACACAATAGACTGGATGAACAGATATAACAAGGGATCCCTAAGGGGGGGAAGGGATTGTCCCACATCGACTAGTAGTGATCCTGCTAGTGGCTTTATATTGAGAAAGGCACACTCTCATTCACAAGCACTTTTGTGGGATCACTACAAGAAATTTAATTTTTAGGGATGAAATTTCTTAGGGACGAAATTAATTTCTCCCTAAAAGTACTTTTTTGAGACGAAATTTTTAGTCTCAAAACATGGAAAACCTTATAAATCCGTTCGAACTAAAACATAGTTGTTCGAACTGGAGATTCTGAGACGAATTAGGTCGTCTCCAAAAATCTATACCGTTCGAACTAATAAAATTTAATTCGAACAAAAAATTAATGAATTCGAATGCAATATTTTTTGTTCGAATGAGTATTAACGTGTTCGAACAGTATTATTTAATTGAAAAGATATATTGTTAAAATTGTAAAAATACATATTTTTTCTATTAATTTTTTATCATTTCCAAAGTAAATAAAAAATTCTATATATTATATATTATGATTTACAATGAATTAAAATATTTACAAATTCATAAATTAATTTTATGTAATTAATTTTAAAATATTTTAGTTAACTAAATATTAATTTAAAGATAGTGTCATTTTTTCAATTATCGTGAACATTAAGTATAATGAGAAGAAAATATAATTAACAATAAAGAGGCTAGCAAACACTAAAAATAAAAACCATACTACATTAATTACATCCCAAAATGAGTTAGACGTTCTATACAATATAAAAAAAGTAAAATAATAACTAACAATATTTATTTATTGAATAAATCAAAATCTTCCTGTAAAGTTTGCAAGCGTCCTTCTAGGTCCTTAAGCTTCTCCATCATGGGCTGAATGAAGTCCCTCAATATAATGTCCCGGTGCTCTGCCAATATAGCTCGTACCTCATCCGGAGTAGCCCCAGCAGGGAGTCTCTCAATAGGGGCAGCAGCAGTAGAAGCTGGATCAGTAGGCGGAGGCTGATGCTGTAGGACTGCACGAGTCTTCGGCAAGTGACTCTTGCTCTTACTGAATGTGATCTTGTTAACGGGCCCCATCTGTGGCGACCTCCGCTCAGTCGAAGTCACTGTAACCCCTGAATGGAGTAAGAGGTTAGATATCAATAGTGCAAATGGTAGACTACCTCCACCCGAATAGCGTGCCTCTGTGCGAATGCGGAAGAAGAAATATAATGCCAGATCAATTGGCTCCCCCTGTGCTAACCGTAATAAAAATCTGGCCCGCTCGATCCCGAAATCAGTCTTATGTTTTTTCGGATCAATGTTATACCCGACAATAAAATTAAGTATTCTGAAAAATGCTATACAGTCGGCCTGTTGGATCACTTTACTCCCATCATATGGAGGAGCCGAAGGGTCTCGCACTAGGTCACGAACCTGATCATCTGTAAGATCATCATCAGGTACCTCATCGCCGCTCTCACTATCATCCGAGCCAGCATCCAGCTCTGCGGTCTATACATCCGGTACTGGCGATGAGGATCCGACTGTTGTGTCCTCTCCAGATGGTGCAGTCGCTGCTCTCGCTGTTGCTGCTGCAGGATATGCACCCGACTCTCGCCGCAAATCAAGAAACTCAGCAATAACGCGGGGAGAGAAGATAATACTCACTCTCTGAACAACTAAGTTATAGCACAGAGCATCACCAGACTGCTCACCCATGGCACAGTAAAACTCATCGACCATCTCAGGATATGATGTGCCCCTCTGTTGACAGATTGAGGTCCATCCACGATCGGTGATGATGTCATGTATGCTCCGCCCCTCCCAAGTGAGGTCAAGGAAGTCACCCATAATGATCTCCCGCTCAACTAATATAGGCCTCACGGCCGGCTGAGAAGGAGTTGCGGAGCTACTTTCGACTGTCTGGGGTCGGGAACTTTTTCTTCCGCTGCTGCTTGCCATTAGTATACTGTTGATGTAAAAAATATATTTATGTAATGTAATTAAAGTGAATTAGAGGAATGATGATGTTGTGCTGCCATGTTTGGCAACTGCTTATTCGAATGGATTCTAATAAGTTCGAATAAGGGCTGCCAATAGGTGATATTTAGTTCGAATGGCCTTTAATTCCATTCAAATGAAATTTAAAGTCATTCGAATGAACATAAAATTAATTCGAATGACCTCAAATAACTCCATTCGAATGAGCCTAAAGTCCATTCGAATAAACGTATATTCCATTCGAATGAACCTAAATTCCATTCGAATGGCCTTGACTTTTCATTCGAATGGAATTTATCTTCATTCGAACGGAACTGAGCCAAACAGACATGGCTGAGTCAACTCAGTCCCGAATCGACACACTCATTTTTCAACCCGAATCCAAGATTTTAATCGGTAGAAATGATTTAGGAGTAAATTCCCATCATTTCTACCGATTAACGTTGTGTCATTTGGCCCCAAAACACAACAAAATGGGGTCGGATTGATTCAAAATCCGACCCTCCCAAAACTATTCAAAAAATCAATAAAAATCAAACTCATTTAACTCATACCTCTTGTTCTAGGAGATTTGAGGACTTGGTCGGAGTTGGTGGCGGCGTTGTGGCTGCTAACGGCTTACGATCGAATGAGAGGATGCACGAAATGAATGGAGAAGAAACTGCATTGCGGCTTATATTACGTAATTTCGTTTGAACGAACTTGTAATCAGTTCGAACTAAAAGGGTATAAGTTCGAATGAATTATATAATACTTCATAAAAAATATATATATAAGTACAAGAGGTAAAAGGACTAGTATTATATTATTAATACTAGTATATAATACTAGTATTAGTACTAATAAAAAATTTCCCACTAGTATATATAATATAGTATATATATAATATATATTATAATACTATATATATATAGTATAGAGTTTTATACTAGTTACTTATATATATTGTAAGTAACTAGTATATATATATGTAATAGAATATATATTATGCATTAGATGAGTATAAAATAGTATTGTGTAAAGCATTGCATTATAAAGTAATATACTAAGTATAGTAAAACATTGCATTAAATATAAGTATAAAATACATATTTCTAATATATTAAGTTTGTATATTAGTAATAAACCAAGTACTTAGACTATATTATAAAGTATTACAGTACTATTAGTTTTCATATTTTTATGCTATCTATACTTTAATATCACTTAGTATTATACTATTAGTGATACTTAGTATTATACTTATAGTGATACTAACTATAAGTATAACACTATTGGTGATTGTAAAAAAAATATTATACTATTTTAAATACTTAATATTATAGATTGATAAGAAACTTAATATTATGCTGTTAGTGACACTTAGTATTAATTTATACATATACTCATAATAATATTGGGTATATTATGTGTATAGTTATATATTTCTATAATTATCTGTTCGAATGAATATAAAACAGTTCGAATAGAGATAATTCTTGTTCGAACGAATTTTTTTTGTTTGGAGGGAAAATTCGTGCCAAATTATTGGTATATGCTGGAGAATATTCCTTTTTTTTGTTCGAACTGCCAAAATATTAATTCGAATGGGAAATTATTGTGAGAAAAATTGGCGGTTTTTGTTTTTTCGCGTTCGAACTTCTAAAAAATTAGCTCGAACGGAAATGCACATATTATTAATCCGATCCTTTTACTTCATTTTCACTCGGATTGAAGTTTGAGAAAGAGAGAGAGAGAGCGTGGCAGAGGCTCTGAGAGAGTGTTATGGAGAGAGAGAGAGCTTGAAAGCATTGAGAGAGAAGAGATTCTTGAGAGAGAAAGAAGAAGGAGAAGAGGTAATATGTTTTTTTTGTTATTTTTCATTCCGATTTTCGTTTACAAGTATTTTGTTGGGATAGAACAGCACCTTAATGTGTTTTATGCATATATAGGTATTGTGGATTGATATTTTCTTGAGAGAGAAAGAAGAAGGAGAAGAGGTAAGTTTTCTTAGTTTTCTAAGTTGTTTAATAATGATATTTAGGGATAATCATATAGTTTTCAATGTGTTGTATTGAAATATGGCATCATGAATGTGAAAATTGTGTTTTGTGGTTTAGTTTTTTGCTCTATTTCATGACTGGTTTCTGGCTTGGTTTCATTCGAACGCTCTGAATACCGTTCGAATTTATTTTTCTCCGTTCGAACATAATCTAACGCGACCAGAATTTTGTTCGAACTTATAGAGTGTTTGTTCAAACAGTATATATTAAATATTTCTGATGATAGTTATGATAATGTAATTATAATGTATAATTGTAAATATTTAAGTCCTGTATTTAAATAGATTAGCAACTGATGGTTTAAAAATGTAATTAAATACCTTAATGCTTAAAATATAATAATAAGATATTTAATTAAAAAATTATAATTAAATATTTGAAAATATTTAAGTATTCAAGTATTAATATAATTAATTAAATACTTGTACTGTAATTAATTAGGGTAATACTTAAAATATAATAATAAGATATTTAATTAGAGTAATGTATAATTAAATATTTGAAAATATTTAAGTACTCAAGTATTAAGATGATTAATACATAATATATACTTATACAATAGTTAATTAAAGAATTATAATTTATAATTAATTATATCTAAGTACTCTAATTAAATAGCTTAATACTTAAGATATAATAATAAGATATTTAATTAAAAAATTGTAATTAAATATTTGAAAATATTTAAGTACTCAAGTATTAAGATGATTAATACATAATGTATAATTAATTATATCTAAGTACTCTAATTAAATAGCTTAATACTTAAAATATAATAATAAGATATTTAATTAAAATATTATAATTAAATATTTGAAAATATTTAAGTACTCAAGTATTAAATATTTCAAAATCTTTAAGGGCCCATCATGTATACTTGTAATGTAATCTTCCCATGTATTTGTGATGTATGCTTGTTATGTTTACTACTGAGCGCTTGGATTTTGTAGTTATTTTACATGCAGTTAAACCTTAGACCCGTTCGAGAGTTGTGGCCAAATATTCTCTTAAAGAATGTTTGGGTATAACTCTTGAATTGTCCAAAGTGGACAGTTTGGGATTCTATCATCTATATGGCATATATATTTAGTTAAAATTCATGTGTTAGTCAATTATAATTTTGGTTTAGCATTTTCCTACATTCTTCGAGTATGTAGTTCATAAGTTTCTCGGCCTATGAATAGGGTCGACGACTTATCGTGACTAGCATACTTGGAGAATTGTAGGGAAATGCTGCTGAAATTTTTACTAACATATGAGTTTTGGACTGAGTACATATGCGATATAGATGATAGTCTCTCGAATGGGATAGGACCAACTACCTTAAAAGTACAGGGTAATTAAACACGTGTATTGTAACAGTTTATTGATAGTGTTTATTCCATGATTTCGGTTTCTTTTATAGATGGATAAGAGTTGGATGTTGTTGGGAGATAGACTTGGTCGATACTATAAGCAATATGCACAAGGGGTGAAGTCTTTCTTAGAATTTGTTTGTGGGAGTGTTGATAGTCGAGGATTTATAAGATGCCCATGCAAGAAGTGCAAAAACCTTAGTTCATATAATATGATGGCTGTGGAAGATCATTTATTCGTAAATGGAATTGATTCTAAATATCCACATTGGGTTTTACATAGAGAACCATTTCCCCAAGGAGTTAGATTTGGCAGTCATCTCAACTAGATGGATGAATGTAACGAGATCGACACGGATGACATAATTGTTGATGTTTCTGATGATAGTTATGATAATGGAGAAGATTTGATTGAAATGTTAGGGGATCTTGGTGCAACCATATTTGGTGCTAGGGTTGGAGAAGGAACATCTACACAATCATTTGAGGGAAATGAAGACTTTGGATCATTGTGGGAGGATGCACAAAAAGAATTGTTCGAAGGGTACACCCGTCATAGCAAGTTGTCCTTCACTGTCAGGTTGCTACATATTAAATCTATTTGTCGTATTTCTGCAAAGGCTATCGATATGCTGCTTGAATTATTTAAAGAGGCTCTGCCAGAGGATAACGTAGTACCTCAAAATTTTTATGAAGCGAAGAAATTGAAGCGAGGGTTAGGATTTGATTATAATATCATCCATGCATGTAAGAATGATTGTGTTCTCTTCTGGAAGCAATATGCAGAATGTGAATCATGTCCGGTGAGTCATGAGTCAAGATGGACATCAGATAAGCGTAATGGACATCAGATAAGCGTAAGTGCTAAGACATTTTCCGCTTATTCCTCGACTTCAAAGATTATTTACTTCCCGGATGACTACGAAAGATATGACTTGGCATCACACACAAAGAGTTCAAAATGATCAATTCCTCACTCATCCTGCAGATTCCTTATAATGGAAGAAATTTGATGACGAGTATCCATGGTTTGCCGAAGAACCTCGCAATGTACGTCTTGGTTTAGCAACTGATGGCTTTAATCCATTTGGCAACATGAGCACTTCTCATACTGGCTTATCATAGTAATGCCTTATAATTTGCCACCATGGGAGTGTATGAAGGATCCTTATTTTATGATGACTCTATTGATCCCAGGGCCAAGGTCATCAGGAAATGAAATAGACGTATATTTGCAGCCAATGATGACAGAGTTGAAAGAGTTGTGGGAACAGGGTGTCACTACATATAATGTGGCCGCTGAGCGTGAATTCAAGATGCATGCTGCAGTACTTTGGACAATAAATGATTTTCCAGCATACGGGAACTTGTCTGGGTGGAGCACAAAGGGAAAAATGGCTTGTCCTGTTTGTAACAAAGATACACAGTCTCAGTGGTTAACGAATGGCCAGAAATTATTTTTCATGGGACACCGTCGATATCTACCTCATGATCATAGATGGCGTTCAAATAGAGTAATGTTTGACGGAAGGGTTGACCGTAGGTCATCACCGCCAGAGTATTCTAGTAGTGATATTCTCACTCAATTGGCAGATGTTCCAGATAACAGATTTGGAAAGAATGCAAGATGCCGAAAGAGGAAAAGACAAGCAGTGGAATTGAATTGGACCAAAAAAAGTATTTTCTTTGATTTGCTATACTAGTCTACATTAACACTGCGTCACAATCTAGACGTAATGCACATTGAAAAAAATATATGTGAGAATATTTTGGGTACCCTGATGTCAATACAAGGGAAAACAAAAGATACAGTCAACTCTCGTAAAGATTTGAAAGAGTTGGGAATCAGATCGGAGTTGCATTTGCAAGATACTGGGTCATCAGCTTATATGCCCCTTGAATAGTATACACTTTCAAGTGATGAGAGAAAGAAATTATGTGATTGGTTCATGACAATCAAATTACCCGATGGTTATGCTTCGAACATGTCAAGATGTGTCCGACCTCATGATTGGAAGATAACTGGTCTAAAAAGTCACGACTGCCATATATTTTTACAGCGATTGTTGTCAGTTGGTGTGCGCGGAAAGCTTACTCCAGATGTTCGTACAGCTATCACAGAATTAGGGCGATTTTTCAGAAGTATTTGCAGTGGAACGTTGAAAGTTGATGCCTTATTAAAAATGGAAGCTGACATTGCATTGATATTGCGTAAATTGGAGAGTTTGTACCCGCCTTCATTCTTTGATGTAATGGTTCATTTGGCTGTGCATCTCCCTCGTGAGGCATTAGTTGCTGGCCCCGTTCAGTATAGATGGATGTATCCTATTGAACGGTTTTTTGGAAAACTTAAGCGATCTGTGAGGAATAAGGCTCGTCCGGAAGGATCGATCACAGAGTCATATATTCATAATGAGTGGCATACATTTTGTTCAATATATTTCTGTGGGGTTGATACTAGATTTACGAGACTGGATCGAAATTATGAAGGTGGACAAATGGGAGTTTCGTCAGCATTTATCGTGTTTTCCCAGAAAGTACGTCCTATAGATGCATAAGGGGGCTATGACCTATGTGGGCGAGAGTTTGAAAGAGCTCGATGGTATGTCTTAAATAATTGTGAAGAGATTGAACACTATTTGAGGTTAGTGATGATCATCTAATTTACTAGTAGTATTAAGTGCATTTCTAATAATATAGTATATATTGATACAAATTAATAACTCACATTAACATACGCAGCGAACATATACAACTACTTCGCACGAATGGTGTGACTGACGTAGAAAAGACGCACGAAGAAGAATTTGCCTCATGGTTTGAACATACAGTATTATTCGTAAAGAAATTATGCACAAGTATTTTAAACTTTATACAATTTGTAGATGTCACCATATTTATATATGATATTGATATAAGTAAAATAAAATTTATTTATGTAGGTTGCATCGAAATATAAATGAACATTCAGATGAAATCTCACAAGAAGTATATGCTTTGGCATGTGGTCCGTCTAAGCGGGCTATCCAATATTCAGGATGTTTGGTGCGTGGATATAAATTTCACACAGCAGACAGAGAACGATATAGGAAAATTCAAAATTGTGAGGTTGTTGTTGAAGGAAGCCATAGGGATGATAATATCGATTTTTACGGAATTGTAGAAGATATCATAGCATTAAAATATGTGGGGGTATATATGGTCTAGTTATTTAAATGTAATTGGTGGGATGTCTCAAATCCTAGGTTGGGAGTGCGTAAGGATGAATATTTTGTAAGTGTCAATACATCTCACAAATGGTATGAGGACGATCCATTCGTTCTCACATGCCAAGCAAATCAAGTTTTTTATTTAGATGATCTAGAGTTCGGAAATCCATGGCGAATAGTCGAGAAGTTTGCGCCCAGAAATGTATATGATTATATTCTAGAAGTAGACAAACCACATGAAGAAGCATATCAAGAAAATGAATCAGGCATCAATCTATTTGTTGATTTAAGCCATTATGACATGATCCCATTGCGCAGAGAAGATGTTCAACCCGAAATAATTAAAGGTGACATGTCGGAAGAACATGAATCAACTAAAGTGTCAACTGAGGATGAGAGCGATTGGTCCAGCAAAATTGATACCGAATGATTTTCAAACAGATATTTGTGTAGGTATAATTCTTATAAAAATATATCATGTATCTTGTTCGAATAATAATTTATTGTAATTTCAAACAGATATGCCTCTTAAACGCAAAAGAACACGGGAGCCATCCCCACCACTTACCGAATCCCCATATGCTTCACCTACCAACAATGGTGGGCCACCATCACCAGAACCAGAACAAGATATTTTATCACTGTATATCTTTTAAATAATATTAATTTAATTAAAATATATGCTTTAATTTTTGTATATATAGCTGTTGTAAACCAGCGCCGAGTTAGAGGCATTACGAGGGGTGTCTGCATAGAAAAAGTAAGGAAAGTGGGTAAAATTAAAGTTGATATATTTGATGATCACATCGGCAGCTCTGGGGATTCAGCAGCTTGACTTGCTTCTTATGTTGGTACACTTACTCGCACGTATGCACCGATGGCTACATCCTCCTGGGCTAAAGTTTCCCAAGATGTGAAAGACCACATCAAAAATCGTTGTCTGGTAATAAGTTACTTTGTATAACATTTTTATTTATATGCGAATGTTTGAAATTATACTAATTGTTTATAATTCTTTGAAGGACGAGTTTGAACTAAATTTTGGTCGGCGAGAGGATCGACTAACGATTGAGGAACTGATGGCGAATGTATTCCGGAGGTATAAAGGTCGATGTCATGCACACTATCAGAAGTTCAATACTACGATAGAGGCGCATCAAAATCCATTCCAAGCAATGCCACCAAACGAATGGGAGAAAGTTTGTGATCTGTTTGAAGATTCTGCTTATCAAGTAATTTCACTACTATCTTTTTTTTAAAAATATATAATAGATGTATTAAATAAAAATTATAATATTTTTGTTTAGAAACGGAGTACAGTGAATCAAGCAAATAGATCAAATTTAACGATACACCATCACGCGGGTTCTCGATCTTTTCATCGCTTGTCAAAAAAAATGGTTAGTTATTATTGTCTCTATTAAATCTTAATATATATACTTTTTTCGTATAAATTATGATATTAATTTTCATTTTGCAGCAAGAAGAAAATCCTACTGATTATGATTTGACTCAATTGTATGCTAAAGCACATAAAAATTGTAATGGTGTTTGGAGCAATCCTGAGGCAGAGGCAAATTATATAAGTTTAAGTTTATTTAATTTTATTGTCTAAATATATTTTTGTTACATATACTAATTTTAATGTTTTTCTTTTTCCAGGACAAGATGATATCTCTTAAAGTCACTGTTGCGGATCCATCTGATGAATCATCTGTCAACGATGCTCAAATCATTTCTCAAGTTCTTGAATCACGTTCTGGATATTTGAGGGGCTTAGGACGTTGCGTGAAACCATCCTCAACATCTTCATCCTCTTCTAAAGCCAGATCGAATGACGACAAGACTAAAAAATTAGAGGAAGCTGCACTTGAGATAGAACGATTGAAATCGAAGGAAAAAGAGTTGTTGACCCGATTAGATCAAGCAGCAGATTTAGAAGCAAGATTAGAAGAGAGGCTACAATTAAATAACCAAAAAATGTTTGAACAATTTCAATTAATGATGTCCCAAACCCTATACCACCACTACCACCACAATCATAATTCATTTGGTTTTTTTAATTGCCTTTAATATTTATGATATTTGTAAACATTTGAACAATTGATGTATATAGATTACAATTTGATGTATATAGATTACAATTTGTATTAGTGTCAATTTCATTTTGTTTGATCAATGTCGTTCGAATGGTAAATTACCATTTATGCATACATTCGAACAAAAACATATCCATTCGAACCAATAAATTTCCATTCAAACAAAAATATACCCATTCGAACTTACCGGGAAATACAATCCATGCGTTCGTTCGAACAATTAAATACTCATTTGAATAAATTCATTTCTAAAAGTCCGTTCGAACAGAAGATTTCCGTAAATAGATTGTTTGTTCGAACAGTTAATATTTTTCTTCGAACTAAAGTCACTTACCAACTTGTTTGTTCGAACGGACTTGGTTAGATATGGTTATTGGTTCGAATTAACATTTCATGTTGTTCGAACAAAAATATTTTCGTTCGAGCTTGATTCTGAGACGACATTTTTTTGTCTCAGAAAAAATTCCCCGTTCAAACGGTTTCGACCGATTCCGCCCAATTTCGTCCCTAAAAATACTTTTCAGAGATGAAAAGTCTCCGAAAACTTTCTGAAACAGCCTTTTTGAGACAAAATAGAGACGAAAATTTTTCATCTCCCAAAACTTTTAGGGACGAAATTCTGATTTTTTGAGACAAATTCTCAAAAAATCATATCTCTTGTAGTGGATGAGTTCTACCTTGATTAGGTGTGTCTGTATATCTTTATATATATAAAGTGGCTATCTAACGGAATTTTATTAGTTTAACGATTTTTGTTGTTTTACCGTTCAAATTAACGCCGTTAGTTACATAAATAAATTAAAGTAGTTCTCTCTCTCTTCTTAAAAGTTCTTATTTCTTTAATCTCTCTCCCCAATCACTTATAAATAAATTCATAGTTATTAAAGTTCATGTAGCATGCATCGATCCTAGAACTCATACATTGATGATCATTTATTTCGGAGTTATATTAAATATATATATCTATATAAATATATATTTTTTATTCTCTTACATATATATATATATAAATTTATATATATGATTTAAAATTTCTATTAATTCCTTATATAAACAAAGAGAAATGTAAAATAATTAAGTTTAAATTTATTTACCAACTACATTTACGAATATAATTATTCCAATAAAATATTATTTATTTATCAATTTAAATTCATTATGAAACATTAAAATAAAATAATAATATCTTATAAAAACCTTAATATTTTATTTATTTAGAAAAATTATATTATTTTTTAAAAATAATCGCTTTATTGAACTAAGAAAACGTATTCAGTACGTTGCTTTACTGTTAACAGTTTAACTCCTGCACTGTACTGTTTTGGTTCAAGGTTCATTTTTTTTCATGTATTTGTTGTTTCCAGCTATACCCAGGAGCACATGCAGTAATAAATAATAAGATTTTAATTATAAATGCTTTAAAACCGATTTAAGTCTATCTTACTATTTGATGTTAGAAATTTTTTTTTTCTTAAAGCTTTATATTATTAATCAAAATTTTTTCCTTAATAAAAATAATATTAATTCTTAAAAATAATATTTCTATATACTATCGTTCCTTGGACGTTGCCCAACTACTAGTGTGTATATATATATATATAAGACTAATGCAACAAGCAAACTTATTACTTCCATCTTATTTTCATTTCACTATATAAAAGATGACACACTTTTACCATCCTTAGATCATCGATAAAAGAAGAAATTCAAAGGTTGATGAGCAATGCCAATGAAATAAAATGGGTTGAGAATGTAATTTATAGAATTTTCCATGCATAGAATCATCACCTTTGAAAGCCTGTTTGTAAGGGCCAGGGAGGTGTTGAATAACTTAAATATGCTTGAGTCGTAAGAGAAATATTAAGTTTGCAGTCTCTGATCACATTATTTAACAATAGAATTATAGAAAGGAGAGGATCGAAGAAAAATGATCGAATAATAGCCAAACAAAGGGCCGGGGAAAATATAGATCGATTAATCCATTTAGGTCTAATTATACTTAGATTATGAATTTGTTCAATATGTTTTAAATGTTTCAATTTCTTCCAGTTGTTACAAAAATCCCACCCAATTTCGGACCAAATTGTAGCGGCATGGGGGACGCGCGCCTAGCTAGCTTAGTTCCTTCATGACTTCTTCCCTGATGATCCACATATAATTCCTTGCATCAATTTCCCAAATCTTCATTTCCCTCATTAATATGCCAAAACACACTATATATAATACATGAACATGGTGGGTGTTCCTAGCTAGCTCTAGAACTAATAAATCTTTTATAAAAGGGGCCGGGTTTAGACCGGAGTAAGTATAAGATATTCAATTCTCGGATATCTTCTACGAGATTGGACGCCGGCGGGAAAAATATCGTCAAACTGCAAGGCCATTCATGAATAACTGGCCGGAGACTATGACAATATATTAATATTGCAACAGTTCTATATAATGGTTGCAGTACTCCAAGTTAAATTCGGATATTATTGTAACATTGAGAACTTAATGGTTGGATCAACGTGACAAATTAATGGTTAATTAATTATTAGTAGGAAAATTAGAGCTGTACGTCAAAACTAAGTTATAATTACGAGAGCTATAATATGTTTTTCTTATAAAGAGTATAGTACTCATGTACAATTTGACTATATATATATATATATACATGATGAGAGTTAATTGTGAGGGTGGCATATATATATACACATACATCCACATCATGAATTCTAATTATTGACCCTAATTAACGCCGACACTAGGGGATGAAAGTTCAGTGATAAGTCTTAAATATTTTCACCCATCTCATTGACAAAGTTGAAAGACTAGCAAAAGGAAAAGATTGAGAGAGAGAGAGAGAGAGAGAGAGAGAGAGAGAGAGTAATGGAGTAGATAACTATGCGTGGAAAGAAAAAGACCTCCATGATTATGTGGTGACCCCTCTTCCATCAACCACTTTATTTTTATTTTTTTTAAAAAGGGAAAAAAACCCTAGTGCCAAACACATATTTAGACACAAAAGAAAGTAAAGTAATGAATTACATATGAATATTGGAAGTTCAACGCTAGCTAGGTCTCTACAATATATCTATGTATATATTAAAGAAACATGGAGGGTCTATAAACCTAGAGATTATATATATATAATCGGGAGGATTTGCGGAGTGGAGGAGATTATTCCACAGCACGCTTAACAAGGGGAATGTTTCTGGGACCCAGTACGCATGCACCAGATCAGCCGTAGAGGTGCAAGAAAATGAGAAAGAAAGGAGATGCGAAGATTTGGGGTGGGAGATAGATCAGTATAAGTATTAAAAACTCATGGAAATGGATCGAGCACATGATGCATGAATTTTAGGAATGAGCTTTGGACTCATGTGTGGCTGCACTGCTGCATGGAGAGACAGATTTCTGATATATTATAAGGCATGCAAATCATGTACATTGGATCACTAGTTGCCAAGTGGTACAGCAAGTTGATCTTTTTTACCTTTCTATTTTTTCCCTCTTCCTGCAGTTTCTAAAGTAGTGTGGCATGTGAAGAAATGGTTCGTGGGTGTCATACCAAGTCATTCTGGTAGTTCTTCAGATCCTATTTTCTTCATGAATGTGGTGCTTTATTGGGTGGAAGAATCTGATCTAAGACCCAGATAGTGCTGATTAAAGACCTGACACTTCTGGACCCTGTTGGCAAGAAAAAGAGAAAAAGAGAAAAAGAAAAAAGGAGAAACTTTTGCTGTAAAGGATTGACAGCCATCTTTCCAACTCACTTTTAAGTTAAAAGGATATAAACAATCCAGAAATAGTTACAGATAATCAAGCCATAAATCCCATCACTGTAATAAATTACAAAAATTATCTAAGTGAAGAAGTCATTTGTTCCTTAAGTCCTAAAAAGAGACATCGATCGATCTTTCTTAGCCTCTTGTTCTATCAGCTTTTATGCTGCGTGCCGGGACACTCTTTTGAAACGCCAACCTAAAATAAAGCTTCAGACATCCACATTGATCATAGTGCAAAGAAAGACGAGCAAAATAAAATTAAGTACAGAGAACAAAGAAAATAAAGGGGGAAATTGATGCAAACAATAAAAATAGTAATAATAATAACATGAGAAAGAGAAAGAAACCCATGTGGTACCCTATGAACTGTTAGTTTTGATTAACTCAAAAAAAAAAAAAAACAAGAAAAGAAAAGAAAAAACAAGTCACCCATGGAGTGGAAGAAAACAAACTGAAACACCAACTCCTCGATCGTTCATCCAATATTTCTGAGCTTGCGGGGCATATTTACCATGATCCTCCTCCCATCATTCCATTCCAATAACCATTAGAATGATCTCCTTGCCCTCTATTCTGCTCAAATTCACTTGTTGTTGGGATCTGTTTCAAATCCTCAATAGGAAACAAGAGCCTCGCACCAGTACCACTCTCTTGCACCCCTTGATGAAGAGTATTATTCCCATACCCACTTTCGAACCCCTCGAGAGAAAAATTCAGAGTACTCGGCTTGAACTCTTGCAAAGGAAACCCAGTACTTGAATATATTGTGCTCGATTCTGATACCGACATGGGCATGAAAGAACTAAATCCTCTTGAAGTGATCCCAGTCTTGAGCAGTTCCATGGCTGAGAGTTGAGTTGAAGTATTTGAGGATGAGCTAGGGTTTTGATGGTGGGTTTTGCTGTCAGTATTAAAGGGTACCTCAACATATTTAGATATGCTGTTGTAATCCTGATCACCAGGTGGATATGACAAGTTAAGATCTTGACCCTGATGAATCTTAGGGTTTTGAGAAGCAGAGTGAGGAAAACCAGCTGGTGGGGTAAGATGATGATGATCAGGAAGCTTCTTTGAAGATGAAGCAGGTGATGACGTTGATGATGATGATGATGATGAAGTTGATCTCTTGTTCTTCCTGGAACCTCCTCCAACAGGAACATTTCTCAAAGACCCACCTTCAGTCCAATACCTTCTACATGTCTTGCAGAAGTATCTTGGCTGAGAGAGATTGTAATTATTGTAGTAGCAAAACTTGGTATTAACTGAATTGCACCTTGGACAGTTCAAAGCTTGATCCTTTTGAGGCCTTGCCCTCATAGGCCTCGAATCCTCCATGGGTTTAACCACTCCAACTCCCTGAAGTTAAAGAAGAATAAAAAACCAAGAAAGAACAAAGAGCGGACAGCTAAAGGCCATAAGTTGATGATCAAAACAAAAGTAAACGTCTCAGGCCAGGAGAGAAGAATTTTAAAGACAAAGAAAGAAAGTGTAGTAGGAAACAAACAAGGCAGAGAAAACAAGGAAGCTGCTTTACACTTCGATGAGGATTACATGACCAGCAATAAAAACAAATTACAAAAACTTTTCCGGGTGCTTTATCAGACGGTGGAAAAAAGAAAGAAAAAGGTGCAGTACTTTGAAGAACATGAAGAGATCTTAAAAGACAGTAACACAAATTCAAATATAAGTAGGGGGGCTAGCTGAACAACATCACCTCATTGGGGGTTGTACCTTTCGAAACAATCAATAGAGAGAAATTTCAGAACTCAAACCAAAATATTTTTTATTTAGCTTTGAAAAACCCCCAAGCCCAGAAGAAAATTTCATAATTTCGTGGAAGAAAAGAACGAAAAAGTCTCTTTACCTGTGGCCACTGAGGAGTATCCATGGATGAAGAGGGAGAAAAAGGAAGAGAAGCTGGTCTTCCAAGAGATGAAAATCACACCGCTTTTCAAGCTGATTATCTTAAAGCAAGATGGAACACTAGACATGATATATGTGGTGGTTCCATGTGTTGGCCAACTATATCTGTGACCGGCTCTGAGAGAGAGAGAGAGAGAGAGAGAGAGAGAGAAGGGTAGTTTTGTCATTTGGGATCTTTCATTATCATACTCCATAGTTCCTTTCCTTTCTTCTTTTTCTTTTCCCTACCTTTATATGTATGGCAATCGTGTGTGTATGTGTGTATATATATATATATATTGCCAAGGGTACATACTAGGTTTGGTCACTGCAGCTAGGTATTGATGATCTCAGGTTACATGCATTTTCTTTCCACCCATTTAATTTCTAAATGTTTGACAAAAAAGCAGGGGCTAGCTTCTTCTACGTACGGTGTTGTTATTACAAGAGTATGTAATATGTATGTGGAAATTATAGAAGAATATTTGATCATGTGTACACGCATGCATACAGTACTACCGCAAAAGTTACCATAGCTTTTTATCTTTTAAATTTCCAGTTAGTCAATCTTATTCTATGCAGGCGTCTTTTTGCTCATGACATTGGACTTTAGTGACTTCTTTTTTTTTTTTCAGACCAGAGAATGAGTAGTACTACTGGGACTCTTTCCTCTTTTCCTTCTCTTCAATTATTTTTTTTATTTTATCAAGTTCTTTTTTTGTTTTTTGGTTGATTGTGTTGGGGCCTGGGGGAGACAGAGAGAATTGTAGGTCGGTTTCAAAGTTGAATCTGCAGCCTTGTGGCTTGTGGCTCTGATGCGTCCAAATAGGAAACGGCATCCCTGCCAATTGTTCTTGCCTTTGGGTGTTAAAAGTGATTTAAAATGATTTGAGTTAATTTATTAGTAATGACTTAAAATATTTGAGTGGATTTTATGAGCCCATTGATATGTATTTGAATTTATGACGATGTAGGTTAAGATATATTTTAACTTTTTACGAGAAGTTGAAAAAGTAGTAAGTTCTATTAATGATTTGTATGAAATAGACTGAGAAAGTGCTCAACATCCAAACATACCCTATATCTAAGAGGACAATACTATTTTTCATTTTTTTTTAATTTTATTATTCTCAATCATATATTCATTTAAGTAGGTGACATATAAAATCACTTATAATGCGTAAGAAATGTATTTGAGAATGAAAAAAATGAGAATGAAAAAAATAATTTCCTTATTCACATTTGGATGACATAATGTTCCTACGTTGCGGTACTTCTTCTTTTTTTTTTCTGATAGGAAAGAAACCATTCATTTAATAGAAAATAAAAAGTTACAGAGAGTTTTTATCAAGCCATATAGCTTGCATGTAATACATTTGAGGGAACACCATTCCACTACATGTCTATGTCTTCCACATTCTAAGCTCTTCTAGCTAGCCTATATGGGCAGCTTAATTCATTTCCCATTCGATTAACATGAATAACATTACAATTCTAAAACATCTTCATTAGTTTTCTAGTCTCCTGCACCAACACACGTTGATCCATGAAGGAAGCACTGTCTTTATTGATTTCTGAAACCATCACCAAGCAATCATTTTCAAGAATAAGGTTCACAATCCCCATGTTTGCACAAAGCTATAATCCTCTCAACATGGCAAGTATTTTGATTGAGAAAGAATCAAGAACTTCTTCCTCCTTCTTGCTAGCTGCCAACATCATATTTCCAAGTGAATCTAAAATGATCTCAATCTCAGTCTTTTTCTGATCATATACAAAAGTACCATTCACATTCAGTTTGTACGTCCTAGTTGGTGGTGGAATCGATTTACTAGAACTCTGAGATTGAGGAGGATACTTTGATCTAATAGGTTGAAAATCCTTCTTGAATGAAAGTACAAAGTCAATGACTTGGCTTATTTCTGTACAGGTTTGCTTATGAATCATTTTATTCCTTTTAAACCAAATACTCCAAGCAATGAGCACAAAAGAAGAGAAGTCTTCAACAGATCCATTTACCTGAATAGGCAGAGCCATATCTTTAAAAGCCATGGACTGATCCATTTGTAGAAGCATAGGCATGTATTTGGACCAACAATCATGAAGATGTGGACATTGTACAAGGGCATGCTTCAAGGTCTCTAGACTTCCATTACAAAATATACATTTCACTTCTAAACACCCGCATTTTGTTGGGGATCTTCAGCTGCCGAAGGGAATGCCAGAGTTTATCATAAGCATTTGCATTAGAAGATTCACATCTGCTAGACTTTTTGCATGCCTTGAAAAATCGATAAGCACTCTTCACACTAAACCTCCCACTTCTCTCATTCTCCCAAATCTACTTATCCGCCTCACCGCTTAGACTTGGAGCTATTTTTAAAATTGCAGTACTTAATCATAATATTGAATCATAAATGGTGCCCTATCCTTGACAAAATATACTTGTTTGGATTACAATCAATATAGTTCATTAATTTCTTAAGAATTACCTAAGAAAAAATTTAATTTACAAATTATATCATGTATTAAATTTAATAAACATTTTAGTTATAAAAAATTTTATAAAAATAAATTTATAAATTAACGTGATTTAACGTAATATATTAAATTTAAAACTAATATTTTTCTTTAAATTTACCTTTAGAGCAGTGAGTGAAGAGAAAACCATAGACGAGACTCGAGAGAATGAATGTAAAAAGGACCCCACTTGCTAAAAAGAAAAAGCAGAAACATCGGGGGAATAGGCTCATATAGATTGTACGAAGGTTGCCATGAAAAAAAAGTCTCAGATGTCTCCGTGACAACGACTTTCTCTAAAGCTGAGCGTGCGCCAGTCTCCGAAGGAAAATAATGCTGCGTGCATCCTTGTGAACACAAAATGTATATTTATATGAGATATGCTATTACAGTTATTTTTTTTTATATTTTATTAATTTGATAAGTCAAAATAATTATTTTATATTTTAAAAAAATACAATTAATTATATTAATAAAATATATATCGAATACTCAAAAATGAATGTTCATAAAATTTTTAATAGTTAATAAGAAAATAATAAAATATTTTTTAAATCATACACACCTATTTGCCAAGAAAAATAATAATAATATTTGCTATCCTAATTATTAATTTTTCCCTTTTTAGACTTGAATAAGGAAGTTAAAAAAACGGTTTGGCCACTAAATTTCTCGTCTCACACACAAAATTTTCATCTCATCATTACAACTTTTCTATATATACATATAAAATATAATAAACTATTCAACTTTTTCTTAACTTTTTAAAATTTTTAAACAATAATAATATTAAAATATAATATTTTAATATTTCATCTTAAAACTGAGATGAAAATTCTCAGTAACCAAGCAGAACCTAATATGAAAAATCTCTTTTGAAAATATCTAAACAATTTATTATTGTACTTGGTTAGTCAAGTAACATAAATTAGCCTGTTCATGTATTTTTTAAAATCTTTTTATTAGTAACGGATGTCTAAGAATAAAGTCTCAACTAATTTCGAAAATTTTTATGCTTTCAACATAAAACTTCTTCAATTACAAAGTTTGTCACATGGGGTTTGGATGTTAGATTGAGATGAGTTGAGTTGAATAAAATATTGTTAAAATATTAATTTTAAATAAAATGAGTGTTTTGAGATTTGAAAAAGTTAAATTTTAAATATTATGAGTATATTGGGATTTGAAAAAGTTAAATTTTTTATTATATTTTATATAAAAATTTGAAAAAGTGTATTGAAATTTGAAAAAGGTATAATGATAAAATGAAATGAGTTGAAAGGAGTTTGATTTCCAAACGGTTATAAACTCCTCAATCTCATGCTATATAGATATGGATAATTCATAAAAGAGTCATGCTAGGTTACTAAGAGTCGCTCCGAGAATTTCTATCAAGAAGTGTAAAATGTATTTCTCTTTTTGTATTTTTTAAACATTTAAAAATTAAAAACGATTCCCAAATCCATTTAAAAACAATTCATTAACAATTAAATAAATAGAAAAAGAAAATGCTTGTGTGCCCCTTCTCTATGCCCCTCAAAGTGACCGCTGGTCACAAAAAAAAGATTTAATTTTTTTTTTTTTACTTAGTGATTAAAGAAGTGATTTTAAGTGTATTGATATTTTTTTTATTTTTTAAAAATGCTTAAATATATTAAAAAAATCTGAAAAAAAAATGAAAAAGAAAAGTGTCATGCGGTCAAAATGAGCGGTGCACTCTGAGCGGCAGAGTAGCACTACTTGATAGATCGGTAACTTTTATTTTCATTTCCCATCATAAAAGGTGAGCAGATTATAAAGATAATCATAAATGTTAAAAATTTAGAACACATGTATGATTAAGAGTAATGATACTTACAATCGTGAGTATATAAATATTGTGCAATTAATTTGAAAAAAATAAATAAATACAAGACTCACATGAAAAAAAAAATTAACTTTTTAATAATGGATTCTAATCTTTTTCAAAGAGACTATACGAGAATTATATATTTTACGATTGTATGTAATATTATTCTATAATTAAAGTGGTGAGTTTGCAAAATCGCACGTCCCAAACATAGAAGTGCCAAAAAAGGAAAAAAAAAAATTACCAAATTGGAAGGATTCACTTCCTACATATTTTTCTCTGCCATTTTCTTTGAAGAAAAATCTAGTTACAAGTACAACTGTACATTAATGTATGTGCCAATCTAATATGATTAGTTAAAAAATAAATTTTATTGAAAACAGTTATAATTTAAATTTTGAATATAAATAAATCAATATTGATATACGGATTAGTCCATGATTTTGTTTGTAAATAGTAAAACTCTTTTGTTAATAAATGTATTTAAAAAAATTAATAAAAAAGGGATAAAATATAGATGGTGTATGGTTGAGAAGAGTGTAGAATAAGTAATAGGTAGAGTGGAGGTGATTTGATCGGGGAGAGCAGTGGGTTCACATCTTGGGTCCCACCTGTCTGTGGATTAGTGTTATGCTTTGACAAATGAAATAAACGAATTTTTCTCTCTCTTCGTCCCTTTCTCATCCATAACTTTGCACTTCTGCTTATGGCTCTGCTGCATCTTTGCATCTGATGAAAAATGATTTTCGTAAATTAATTATAAAATAATATTACATATATAAATATTATACAATTATTTTAAAAAATAATAGTTTATTAATTTTTTTTCATATAAGTCTCTTATTTATTCATTTTTTTATACGACACTTACATACTCACTACTGTAAGTACCATTTCTCTTAATTATTATTATATATTAAACCAGAAAGGCTTCAAACATATTTTTATTCCAAAATTTGGTTATGATTCAAATCTTCTAATGTTCAACTTCTTGTTTTTAAACATTGATTTTATGAGATTTTAAAAAAGTTTTTAGAGATTTTTTTGGGAGTTATATAAAAAGTTGTTTTGATTATTATTTTTGAATTTTTCTTTTTTATAGAAATCAAGGCAAGATGTTTTAGATTGTTTTTGTTTAAATATATTTGGATTGAAAGTAATAACCCATGCTTATTATGTTGAGAAAAATGAGACCCACAGAGAAATTTCCTGGTCAAAAGGAGCCAACCATTTTACATTCCTTGATCACAATCAACATGGCATTCTTTCTGAGGCCCTTCTTAAAATCTTTACAAGAAAAGAGTCATAGTGGGACCGACCATCCACTGAGAATAATTACGTGTGGAACCCATCTCTTGAGCATCAGCATGAAAGAGACACTAATACTCTCAGCCAAGTAACAGTGCATGTGTGTGTGTCATGTAAGGTTTGCATATCTTCTTCAGTATCAAAGTTGCTTAACAACTAAATCTTTGATTCATTAATTTAACTTTCAACCAATCACACTAAAGCTTAGTGCTTTGATGGACCAACTCAAAAGTAATGTTTGTTTACTTTTTATAAAGTAAGACATCATAAATGAACACAAAATGGCAAATCCAACAGGTCAAGGAACATGTCCTAAAATTTCAAAATTTCCCACAGGAAAAGATAAAGATTAGCCTATACTTGCATGACAAGGTTCTTTGGGCAATCCATCTTTTCAGAGTCAAATTAGTAACCACCACAGAACATTCCCTAGTTGAAAATGAGAAAATTCCTACACTAGAGACAGTTCAACTTCAACCAGTTTTGTTTGTCCCCTAAGTTTGTAATATACTCGGTAGTTCAAGCGTTTAAGGGCTATGATTTTGAAATCAATGTGACTTCCCTTGTGGGACATGAAGCACACTGCTTTTTGCCAAATGTGACAGCCCCAACAGTTGCATCAGTTCATTCTGCCACATAACTAGGATTGCTTCCATTACATGCATAAACGCCTTCCACATGGGGAGGAGTTTATGCACAAGAAATATGATTTATTCGAAGAACACTGAGTTGGTGCAACTAAATAAATATAACTAGGAAACAAAAAGTTTGAGCAATATCACACATACACGTCATGCCCATACAGTAAAACTTCCAATTTAGTCAATTTTGGCAGACAGCTTTTCCCCATAGTGTAAAGGGTCCAACCAGTTCTATACAAAGCATCACTATATAATAAAGTGGGGGCCTGTCGTGATCGTCTACTAGATACTGATGCCAAGAAAACTGAATTAATTTAAGCAATAGAAACGAGTAAAAATTGCATATAAAACTGATATGGACCTGTACTCAAAACAGGAGGGTCATAAAGTGGTACCAATACCAACTTGCGAGAAAAAGTGCAAAATGATTCTGGACTTCAGATTAGTCATTCAACTTGCATACGTCGATGAACTTCTGGACTGCATTGTGGTATTGGGTTCCCTGTAACATTGATGCGAACATTAAACTCATGTTAGCAAAGCCCAATACCAACATCATCTACCCATGCGCATCTCATATCAAGTTCTGAGAAGTTGAACACGATTTTTTAAACAAAATGACCAATCAGGAAAACATAATTTTTAATCTGTGCAATATGCTTTGCATTTTAAATGGTATAACCATAAGTCTTTGCAGTATCAAAGATTCCGTCCACAAATCCTCAGAGAGAACCAAAGATGGATCCTCCTCATTCAATATGGTTCAAGATTTGAGACTTGATCCTGGCGAATGAACGAGCAAGAGAGAACCGTCTATCACAGATATATATATATATATATAATATTTTGATCCCCTTTTACCAAAAATAGAAGATTGAATGGATTCTCCCAAACCTGTCTCTGCCACCTTCACACAAAGCATTTATGTTGGCTGCATCCGTATTTTCAGAATTTTTTATGTCGTGAAAATATGACATTCTTGATGAAATTCAGTTTTTTACACACCAAATTATATATAATATGGTTTTGTGTCCATCTGGTCCTTGAAAACACCTGACAACACACCCTATATGTGATTTGCAGAACTGCTACAAGGCTAACTGACTACCCATGTGCTACCACATAGCCTTTTTAGACACTCGATCAATGAAACAGTTAATGTACATGGAGATTCTCTCCAAACAGGGAAAAAACATCGCTATGATTCTAATATGGATCAGTATGATATATACTTCAAACCTCAAACCTATCAAGTAAACTTGGCCTTGCACTGAAAACTGGCTCCTCAAATGATTTCTTAGTTGGTCACGGTTGAAAAAACAGAGATAAATAGAACAGAAGATAAAACAATGATGCAGAAAATTTGAATGGATAAACAGTACCTCCCAGTAAAGCTGGCGGCAGTCCATGCACTGCCAAAACTCTAAATTCTTGTTAAACAAGCAGTTAGGAATTCTTTGGAAACCTTTTGCAGCTTCAACAGCCTCTTCTGTGGTTAGAGGCTTTTGAATGAACTTCCCATTGCATTTGGTGCACCTCGACATCAGCTCATCCTCGCTAATTTTCAACTGGAAAGTTTCAATGACCTGCAAGTATAATTCAAGTTAACATCTACAACGCCATTTTCTAACTTCAATCAACAAGACATGAAGGAAAAACATCCCTTCTTTTCTACATTTTGCTATTTATATCCCCTCCATTTACTATCCACAATCTTACAACTACCATACAACCCCACCATCATCACTAGAACATCTTACCTTCTTAAACCCAATTCATACCCAGAATCGGCTCCCAATTATTGTTTTAAGAAACAGCATCATACCCTTTTTGCACTCCACATGCATTTTTACTCAGATTCCCTTGCATCTTTACTCGGAATAAAAATAAAACAAGATAAAATATCATCATGAGTGACACATTAGAGGTACATACTTCCTAAACAAGACTAAAATAAAAATAAAAAATACTATTTATTAAATCTATGATTAGATTTGCCTTCATTGATTCTGAAGAGATCTATTTAATTTTTTTTTCATTTTCTAGTATAATTTAAGATCTACGAAAATTGAAAAAATCTATTCATCATCCTCTCATCATCTTATGATGTGGCATTAGATGATATATTCACAAGTAAAATATAATAAATAGTCTCCAATCATCTAATGCCACATCATGAGGATGATGAGAATTGGAATGATGAGTAGCATTACTTATGAAAATTTGATAAGATTTCAAGCATCATTATCAATTTTAAAACATGATTAAGTTATGCTAGTTACTAATAGTTCAACAATTAATATTTAAATCCAAAGAAGCATTTAAACTAGTGCCAAAATTAAGGTAGCAAGAATTTGATTTAGTGAGTTGTACCCAAAAAATGTTTCCTATCCATCTTTAAAAACTTGCATGGTCACGTGAGTTGTTGAATTTTTTTATGATTTGCGTTTGTAAAGCATTTCTCCAATAAATAAACCTTCTGCTTAGCTTGCAGATATAACTACATGCATACCTCCAGTAGTTGTTTATTTTTTAGAAGAGCCTTCACCCTATATATTTGATTTTTTATCAAATACTCATGTCTTAGTAGCTTAGCATCTCGTGTCAAGAGCACCCTATTCTCTTTGAGTGCTTGTTCTATTAACTCCCTGAACACAATTAAATTTCAGTTAGCATAAAAAATACAACAAGCTTAACACCATAATCAACAATTTTAAAGTAAGAAAAAATATTTATTCATTGAGATCATTCATGTAAGGAACACCTGGCTTCAGGCTTTTTTGTATAAGGAATAGCCGCATCTATCCCAACGCACCGTAAATGTTTTGCCAAGCCTTCGACCTGAGTAAATGTTTCATTAGCCCCATGCTTACAATATAAAGAAATGCATTTAAATCCTATATTGCTGGGAGCTAACAAATCTAGGGTTTTGTATCACATTACTGGAATTAGAGAAGAAAACATGATGATGATAATGAAGAAAAGACAGTGTTCCACTGATAGTTGGTCAGTTAGAAGCATGAGAACCTACCACAATTTTCCTTTATCTTATCAGGTAATTTATATTCAGCCATTTGTATAAAGTAAAAATCTAAGACTTCTTAGCTTTAAAAAAACTCCGCATACACATATAAGACAAATACTTACCATCACATCACATAGAAATTTAGGGCATCCATCACCCCCCAAAGACAAGTCCCATGGTGGAGGCCCTTGCCAAGCATCTGAATTTTCTGATTGCTTTTCTTTGAAGATTGCATCCACTGGTGACTGTCTCTTCCCTCTCTTTTTGGAGGCCTTTGGCTTTCTGTCTGAATCTTTCAACACAATTTTTTCCCCATATTTTTTTACAACTTTCAATATAGATTCATCCATTGGCATGGTATATCTGCATGATGATCTTGAAACCATCTCATGCACTGTAGTTATTTGTTCTGGAAAATTAGAAGCTGTAGCCTGGACTATTTCTAAAGCTTCACAAAATTTGATACTCAAAACTTTACTACTTATATCATGCTGCTCAAGAACCTCTTTCAACCCAAGATCCACATTAGTGGGAGACATTTTGTCAACATTGTGAAAATAACTCCCTGCAATGAAGAGCCCAAGAGACTTTTGTAACAAAGTGGATATGGCTTCAATTGTATTAAGTGAAGAGAGAGAAGAAAATAACATCAAGAGATGCCTGGTAGTTTACGTGATGCTTATGCATGGCAGAAACATCAATATGAACTAGTTATGAAAATTTGTAAACCCAATGAGTGAGAAGATAATGGTAGTTGGAACATGGAAAAATGCTTGCCATATTGGAAGATCACACTCTATGAATGGCACAAAAGAAAAGTTTTAATTATCAATTTGCTGATATATATTAAATGGCCAAGCATACAGTTCTATGGGTAATTTTCATTCAGATACTTGTCAGCACGAATAAGCATGGCTGTCTATTGATGTCTTGTAGAACAGTAAAACAGCTCCAGAGAATTTCGTTGTTCTTCTATAATTCCTTCTATCCGATGTTAATAAAATGATGTTTGTATATTGGAGCTTGGGAGACTAACTGTCCCAGCTGTTTTGGTTGCTTCCACAATCTTTGCGGAGAATGTCGAAGTAGTTGCTCTGAATGATCACTGAAGGAATCAAATCATGGTCTCATTGTTGACATTTAACTGCTGCAAATGTCTTCTTCTTCTTTCTTTCTTTTTTTTGGCTAGGTAATTTTTTTTGAGGGACATCAGCCCTAGTAGTTGGAGGGCTTTGAACCCCCAACCATAAACCCAATCGTCCATAAGGACCACGGGTAGTGCCATTCAGCCAGAAGGCCGTTGCCAACTCCAGCAAATATCTACTAATACAAATTGGTTGTGAATCATCCTTGCTCAAATTAATGATCAAATATGCGATAGTCGGTAGGCATCACATTCATTTAGTTCCTAAAGATTCATGGAACTTCAGTTTAGTTGTTAGATGACCAATCAAAGTGGTGGGAGAATGAATCTGCTATCTCAGAAGCATCCCTGTCACCCGCTCAATGAAACTTCTGAGACAAAAAAAAAGATCTCAGTGACGCAATTCTGTGGAAAATTCATGCTTTGAACGTTGATGAGACCATAAGAAGGGCAACTTACCAGTAGCACTTATGATCTATCTGGCAATTCATTAGCAGCTATCAAATGCTTTATAGCAGACTATACTTGCGATCATACGGTTTCAGGGAATGAAGGATGAAAGACATAATAGAAAAGTCATTCAACACATCAGAAGGCACATATATCCTTCCAAACCATTCTTCAAAGCAAAATACTATTTTTGTAGGTAAAAAAAAAAAAAACAGATATAAGGCGCAGGTTTAATAATACAAAAACAACTTTTACAAATCTCAAATTTCAAAGCACCACATACCTTCTTTGATTGTCTTCGCATGAAATACATTAAATATTTCGAGCAAACAGTGTGCATCCATTGCTGCATAAGTTTTCTGCTCTTCTGTAAGAGGACGACGTGACCAATCACTACATTGAAGCTCCTAAAGGAATATAGATTGCATTAAAGAATTGTACTAAATGAAAGTGCCATCAAGTGACAGACCAGGAACTGAAATATCAAGGATACAAAACAATTCCTCAATAAGCTTGGAAAGGTGCCAGAACCAAGCCTTACAACAGAAGCCCAATAGAATGCCTCTATATTTGATGCACAGTGTTTGCATAGATATTCTAATTGTATAAAATAAAAAGAAAAGGCATAAGAATATGAGGAATGCAGCTGAATATTCACATTGGTCAGAATGTAACATGCTAACTAGATCCAAGTTCCTTTTGCAATGCATGAAAATATCACATTCTAACAGGCAGTAAATCTCCACCTACCTCTATTTTCAGTCAAATTAAAAACCATATAATGCAGAGAGAGCACATAGTGGAAAACATGCCCTGGAGATTAGCAGACATGTGATTCATGAATCAAACACAGAAATAGGCAATAGATGTTCGAAACTTTTTTCATAGGCACAACAACAAAGGCATGAGACTGGTGTACTTAATATTGAAAATTTATATTATCTCTAAGTACCTCATCTGCAGGAAAACAAAAGGATATCAGGTTGCCTCCACAACATGTGAGTGTGAAGGTTTCTCTGCAGAATTAATGGATATGGACCTGAAATATCATTTTAAAAACTATGCTCCTAACCAAAATAAGGAATAGTCTTCAGGCCGGCACTTCTTTTTGGGTTTTATGTTTAAAACTTTATATTGAATAGCCAACACTAACTTCTGCCCCATTCAAATTGGTTACTTCAATGACTTAACAGAACTTATGATCTGTGATATTGAATGGACAAACAATTGCATATACAAAAATTGTGAAGCAACCAGGATCCATGAAATAACAAGAAACAAAATAGAATAAGAAGTTATGTTGAGAATTATGCAAATGTGTAGAAATTCAAGAACCAAACCTTTGAAAGAGAGAGGCCCAACAGTTCTTTGCAGATGGTTGCCAGACTCTTAGTTTGTTTTGATACCTTCCTTCCATGTAGCTTATGTTGCAAATGATTGTATACACTAGTGATATCCAAAAAGGGCTCAACCTATTTTCCATCGATCTATGAAACATAAGTACATTTTGTATGAAATTAACTCAACCCGATTACAAAAATCAAACTAACAACAAAATATTCATGAAGCATTCAAATAAGACTCCTTACTACACTCCTCCTTGTCCTAGCGCTTCTGAAGAACATATTACAGACTTTGAGGGAGGAAATGAGGACAAGCATGAACCAATATCTTACAACTTTGACTTCCTTGTTCCATGCCTTGTGAGTAAATAAGTAAATAATGAAGTATCCCCTTAACTTCCCGATGAATCTAAATGATACCTACTTTCACTTCTCTTGTGAGACTTTTTTTTTTATAAGTAAACTTCTCTTGTAAGACTTTATGTCATGTAAGCATTAATATTGGAGAATTCTACCAGATATTTGAGTATATTTCAAAAATTTTGGCCTCTCTTTCCAACTACACAATGTGTTTTCTTGGTTAACATAAAAAATAAATAAATAAAAGAAAAAGTCGTCAACAATATTTCACCACGCCACCTGTTATAATATATAAGTTCAAAGGATTTCGCTTGGTAATACAGATTGGAAAATATTAGATACAGAGAGCTCAACCTTCACTAATTCTTTAGAATATTACCAAAAACATGCAGCAGCTAATAGTGTGTCAGCATCAACTAAGAGAAAGCAATAGCCATAACTCTAAACTACAGCATATAAAATCTCCACTGAGCTCTTTGTAACGCCCCGAACTGAAACTTTAGAACCCACGTTATACATTTGAAAAAAAATCCTTTCTTAATAACAAAACTTGAGTTTCCCATTGTGTTGGGATTTAAAAGAAAACAGAGGGGAAAAACTGTTATAATTTAGAAATAAATAACGGTGTACCAAAACAGAAAATGAAAAACGTTAAGCAATTACTCTGTCAAACCCAGGATCACAGCCTTGCTCACAGAAAGTGGAAGACAAGTAAATCAAATCTTGTTTGAATCTGAAACCCAGTTTCAATATATCCGGGGAAACGAAAACATCTCTAAGCAGTTCCCAGATTGAAGAGAGAGGGATTGAAGTCAGGTCGACAAGGAAAGTCGCCGAGTCCTCCAACTCGTCTGGGTCAGAGACGAGTCGACGACCGAGTTCGCAGGCGAGTTGGAGGAGGGTGACAGTGGGGAAATAAGACTGATTTCCTGTGTGGTCGGGTTTCCACTCGGCGTCGAGAGCGATGAGTGAGGAACGAGTCAGAGACTTGGTTAGGTGAGTGAACTCGGGCGAGTCGGTGGAGCAAACCAGGTGGATTTTGAGGGGCTTTTGTTTTCTGAGATCCATGGGAAAATAGAAAAAATAAAATAAAAATTTGAGAAATTGGTGTGAATTTAGGTCTTTCCAATTATAATATAGGGCTTTTTTAGGTCCAGCCCATCTGTATCTTGGGCTGCCCATTGGGCCGGCAAGCTACATTATTTTAGTTAGGATGTTTCCTAATATTTGCGAATTATTTGATATTAAAATAAAATATAGATTTTTTTATTCGGATTGGACGTAGATATTGAGAATTCAGGACATCGTGAACACTTGCAATAAAAAGTTTTAGTATTAAATAATTTAAAAGCTTTTGAATTGAATCCTTAACAATTAGTATTTGTGACCACGTCTCGAGTTTAATGTTATTATACCCCTAATTTATATCATTCACTTTATCTTCATGATGCGGTATATATTAAAAAAAAATTGAAAATATATATTCAAAAGAAAATAGCGTCTAAAAATACAGAAAAAAGAAAATTAAGGCTTTAGATTCCATCTACCCTTTTATGTTTGTGTTTTTAATTTTTTTTAATAAGTCATGTGCTACTATATTATGGTAGCACGTCAAAAAGACAAAGTGAATAATATAAATTAAGAGGATAGTAATATTTCTCATCCGTTAAACTAAGAAAAGAAGAAGATAGATAAGCTTGGAACTAAGAGTGGGCTCCAACTCCAACAGAGTCGAAATGCCTACATCCGACCTTTGACTTTGACTAGGGTCAGAGGTAAAAATCATTTCCGACTCCGATTGGAGTCGAAGTTCGAAGCTCTGATGGGAGTGCATGTGGACTTGCCCTACTCAAATTGAGCCTGGGCCCACTACCCAATATCCAAGGCCCAATTATTGGCCCATCCCTATTTAAAAATATAAAAAAAAAAACAAAATAATGTAAAACAATAATTAAAAAATCTAAAATATTGTAAAAAATAAGTTAAAAAGCTAAAACTTAAATATAATGACTAAATCATATACAATACAAAGACAGGTGATTTAATGTGTGCAAACGTTAAATTTAAATTTAAAATTACAAATTTGCAATAAATTTAAACTTACAATACCAGAATATAAATAATTTCATAAATTTAATTCAAATAGCTACACCTCGCATCAGTCTTGACAATCATGCATTTGAGTTGATGACTCGTCAATTCGATACTCGATAGTGATTTCCTGCATGAAGTTTTACTGATCAGATACACTATCTTTTCTTTAGTCATTTAACTAAAGACTTCTAAACCATCAGCCAAGTGATACATGACATAAAATAGAACACATTATGAACTCACATCCACCTCTAACTTTGATGAATTTTGTATGATGGTAATCATGATATTGAGTTCCTCACCAATAAAGGGGCCATGGGGTTCTTCATCCCACAGTGCATCCATCTCAGTCATCCACAATTAGTCTAAGATTCACATTTAGGTCTATAAAATCATATAAATTATAAATTAAATAATGAAAATACTAAATTATGTAAATAATCATTTAAAACCATAAAATTATCCGATTCAAACCTATAGCTCTTGACATCAACAGTATCTACTCCAATGGGCGTTGAACTTAACTAGTTCTGTGTACTAACGATGGCCTCGATGGTGATCGGAGACAATGAACTCTGATAAGCATCCAAGACAAACCTCTAATGCTAAATGCCGACTTAGACGTAACCGTAGTGATAAGAATGACTAGTACATCCCTTGCTACACTGCATAATATTCCTTGATGCACGGTTTTGATGATACAGTTGTAGTTACAATACTTTTGAACTCTATGCCTGTATGTCATCTAAGGAAGATGTCAAATCGATCAGGTGTGAGGAGCTATCACTTTCAGTTGAAGACTAACCACTTTTGTTGTAATGGCTATATAAATCATCAATATCACATTTAAGCTCTCTAATAAACTGATTAGCGTCCTCATCACCGAGGATGTCCCTAATCCAAAATTCTAGAATTGCCCACTTATATCGAGGGTTAAGGATTGCAATCACAAATAATAATCTATTTACCTTCTCAACATTCTCCCAATATTTATTATATTTATATTTCACCCTTATAGCCATAACATTCAACAAACTCATATTGTCAACACAACTCTATTACAAGTGGTCAAAAAGTCCTGAGAGCTCCTTGTTTGTAGTAGGATATCTTGTCCAAAATATCCGCATGGTTATGTAATAAAATAACTTCAAAAATTGAATAAAATATCTGACATTGGCCAAATCAACTGTGTCCGGCGCACCTAGACCCCTTCTCTCCCAAACTGACTCAAGCAAAGCATACCTCATGCCCCCGTCCTCGACCTCCATCCTCTCGAACACTAGTTGGTAATTCTGTGCTACATTCAACATCATGTATGTAGAGTTCCATCGAGTCAGAACATCCAATTCCAACATACTGAAAGATGGAATCTCAAGTTGTTCAACTATTGCCTTAAACTAGCGTAGCGCTGTGAGAAAGCCCTCACATATTTCACAAAATTCCAGACTTTAGTAATGAAATTATCAACCTCCTTCAACCCTTCAAAAACTATAAGGTTGATGATATGAGTACAACATCGAATTTAGATAAACTGGTGCTCACAAATGATATCCTCATTTATTGTCGTATTCTGCCTGAACCAATCAATGTCAGTGTCATTCACACTAGCATTGTCAACCGTGATACAAAACACTTTTCTGAACCTCCAATCATTTATACATTCATCCATTTTCTTGCCAATAGATGAACTATTGTGATCAACAATTTGCTTGAAGCCAATAATCTACTTCAGCAACGTCTATTCACTGTCAATAAAGTGGGCCATGATACACATGTAGCCCACATTTTGTATGGAGGTCTACGTATCAATCATAAATGATACTCTTTGGTCAGTGGCAACAAACATTTCCTTCATCACTGCCTTCTCTTTGGCATGCCTATTAAAACAATCAAGTATCAGCGTATACCGTGAAGGTATGAGAAATCATGGCTCTAAAGTGAACACAAATTTGCAGAAGTCTACCTTATCAACTGTGGTAAAAGGCATCACATCAGTGATGATCATCTCCACAAGAAAATTCCTCAACATTTTCTCATTGTATTGAAGGATTGAAAGCTTCTTAATCTGTGTGCCATCAGTGGCTGCAGAAGTCTAGATGGGGGTCTATGGCTTGAAGTACCTATCGATGATGCCAACGACTATACATCATCCTCTTGTGGAGAATCGCTGCGAGATGGTGTATCATTCATAATTTGCAACAAAAATAATCTGAAACAATTAACAAACAATCGTCATTCAACATGCTATGACAATTATCTACACATTAGAAACATGTTGGAAAGGAAAGCATATGTGTATAGCCGTGTTTGTGGTTTTAAAAATAAATAAAATAGAAAAACTAAGCATTTGCTCGAGCCACACTCAAGCAAAGGCTCGAGCAAATATCGAGAGGATGTTGTCTGAAGGGGCAACATTCCATTTTTTCCATACAAAATTCTACAAATCTTGTAACAGCCCGCTAAAATTATCAGTTTTGGATTCTTTCCCGACAGCAATCACATCTCTCTCGTCTTAACCCTCTATCTTTAGTTATTTATGTTTAACATAGTTGATTTGGTTGGCTGTAGACTGTGTAGTTAGTGTTTGTGGAGTTCGCTGCGTAGTTGTGAAACGAAGTGTGGTTGTGAAGTGTTAGGCTTGATTTTGTAGTTTTGTGGACTGTGCTGTGAAGTATAGGCGTGAGATGGATGCCGTAGATGTGATACGGCGGGTTGTGTGAAGAGAATACGCGTGTAGCGTATTCTGTGTAATGCAGCGACGCGCCGCGCGACATGCGCTGTAGTGATGTGGGTCGTAGAAGGAAGGGAGTACGCATGTAGTGTACTCCGTGTGGTATGGCGATGCATCGTGTGATGTGCATCGTGTTGATGAGTGTTGTAGCGAAGGAAGTACGCGTAGCGCGTACTCCGTGTCGCGTAGCGATGCACCGTGAGACGTGTATCGCAGTGATGGGTTTTGTAGTGTGAATGGAAGAGAGTTCACGTGAGTGTACTCTGTACTAAGTCGTGATACACCGGATGGCGTGTCACGAAGGGTTGAATGGCGTAGCAGAGAAGTGTGGAGCGTATGGTGTAATGTTGGGAAACTGTATGACAGTGTCCCGAAGCAGTGATGATATGGATTATAGTCCGGGATGACTGGTGTCATCTTGTGGTTGACTATGGCTAAGAGTATATGGATTGAGAAATGAGTTGTTTGTTTGGTTGTTATTGATAATTTTAATGAACTTGTTTTAGTGCAAAGGCTTTCTGAAGTCAATTTATCTCTTCCGAGTATAGTGAAACCTCAAGTTGGCCGTGGTGTTGCAAGTGCTTACAATATGGCAATTGAGTTCAGAAGTGAAAATCTTAAGGACTTGAGTGTTCCTCTTCCAGCTGTTGTGCAGTTCCTCGTGTCTCGCGCTCTATTTCATAGAACGCGACGATCGAGGTAAGTTAGCCTCTAACTTACTATCAGTTTATTGTGTATGTGTGATGGGTAAGAGAACTATAATTTATGTATGTATGTTCTCGTATATGCCATGTCATGCTATGTCATTACATGTTTATCTGCTATGTATGATTTAATCTCTCATGAATAATTATCTGTTACATAATCTTTTCTGTCATACAATTTGTATGTTATAAGTATGCCATGTTAAGTATGCCATAAGATACATGTATGCCATTAAATGTTTATGATTAAATCATATTGTGCCATTTACAAGCATACGCCATGTTAGAAAAGTATATGATATTAAATAATATCTCATGCATTAAGAAAGATAAGACATGTTATGTTACGTATAATACGTGGGGCCACAACAACTGTGGAGTACGTATTATATTTTATGTTACGTGTAATGCGTGGGTCCACAACAACTGTGGAGTACGTATTATATTTTATGTTACGTATAATGCGTGGGGCCACAACAACTGTGGAGTACGTATTATATTTTATGTTACTTATAATGCGTGGGGCCACAACAACTGTGGAGTACGTATTATATTTTATGTTACTTATAATGCGTGGGGCCACAACAACTGTGGAGTACGTATTATATTTTATGTTACTTATAATGCGTGGGGCCACAACAACTGTGGAGTACGTATTATATTTTATGTTACTTATAATGCGTGGGGCCACAACAACTGTGGAGTACGTATTATATTTTATGTTACTTATAATGCGTGGGGCCACAACAACTGTGGAGTACGTATTATATTTTATGTTACTTATAATGCGTGGGGCCACAACAACTGTGGAGTACGTATTATATTTTATGTTACTTATAATGCGTGGGGCCACAACAACTGTGGAGTACGTATTATATTTTATGTTACTTATAATGCGTGGGGCCACAACAACTGTGGAGTACGTATTATATTTTATGTTACTTATAATGCGTGGGGCCACAACAACTGTGGAGTACGTATTATATTTTATGTTACTTATAATGCGTGGGGCCACAACAACTGTGGAGTACGTATTATATTTTATGTTACTTATAATGCGTGGGGCCACAACAACTGTGGAGTACGTATTATATTTTATGTTACTTATAATGCGTGGGGCCACAACAACTGTGGAGTACGTATTATATTTATGTTACTTATAATGCGTGGGGCCACAACAACTGTGGAGTACGTATTATATTTTATGTTACTTATAATGCGTGGGGCCACAACAACTGTGGAGTACGTATTATATTTATGTTATTTATAATGCGTGGGGCCACAACAACTGTGGAGTACGTATTATATTTTATGTTACTTATAATGCGTGGGGCCACAACAACTGTGGAGTACGTATTATATTTATGTTACTTATAATGCGTGGAGTACGTATTATATTTATGTTACTTATAATGCGTGGGGCCACAACAACTGTGGAGTACGTATTATATTTTATGTTACATGAAGTATGGGGCCACAACAACTGTGGAGCATACACTACATGAGACACAGCAATTGTGACATGTAGAATACGTGGGGCCACAACAACTGTGGAGTACGTATTATATTTTATGTTATGTGTATTCATGGGGCCACAACAACTGTGGAGCATGAAGTATGGGGCCACAACAACTGTGGAGCATACACTACATGAGACACAGCAATTGTGACATGTAGAATACGTGGGGCCACAACAACTGTGGAGTACGTATTATGTTTTATGTTACTTGAATACGTAGGGCCACAACAACTGTGGAGTACGTATTAACGCACGTTATTAATCAAGACAATTGAATAAGATTTCAAGTTTATGTTAAGTCCAGTTTCAGATCAAATACATGATAAGTCAAGTTTTAGATCAAGTCCATGTTATGTTATACTCACGTACATGTTATGTTCAAGTTTATGTTATTTTCAAGTTCTTATTTATGTTATGCAGGTTTACGTTCATGCTATATTTCAAGTCCATGTTATGTTTCATGTTCATGTTATGTTGTTTGTTCATGTTATGTTTTAAGCTTAAGTTCATGCCATTTAAGTCAAGTTCAGTTCACGCTTAAGTTCTGGTTAAGTCATGCTATATGTCAAGTTATACTATGTTTATGTATGACTATAATTATGCATTTATGCTTTTACTGCCATGCATGCATTTTTAACCTGTGTGTGAGTTTTATGTTAACTTACTGAGATTTGTAATCAAATCTCACTGTGGTAGTCCCAACTACCATTCCCCCCGAATGGTAGATCTTGTTACAGGACCCAAAGGAGAATTGGAATCTGACCAACTGAATACGGTCGACTAGGCCACGGTGCGATGTTGATGATGGTATAGTATTTAACTTAGGTTAATACTTGTACTTTTGGAGTTGTATCTCAAGTATTCTTTTGATCACAACCATTTTAGACTAGTGTGGTGATCACGGCTTTTTAGTATGCCTTTATGTATGAAATATGTTTCAAGTATTTGGGATATTTTTGGTTTGGTGCATAGTTTTGCTAAAGAGAAAAATTATCCGCTGCGAATATTGCATAATGCTAGATGCATGTTAGGAACATTGCATCTTATCTGTCATGAACGGGGGCAGGTAACCTTGTGTTGCATGTCTCGACGCTTCAAATGTCCGTTTAATCCCAAGCGGAATTTGGGGGCGTCACAATCTCATGACTAAAATCCTAAAAATAGAAATCCTCCCATTCAAACAATAAATCAACAAAAAAAAACCAAAAAAACAACAAATTTCACAAACAACTTCAACAATTTGCGAACCCTAAATCATTCGTTTAACAAATAATTAAAACCCTTATAACAAAATATAAGATAAAAGGCTTATAAGAAAGAATGGCAAATGGAGTTCCCTCTACGGTGGCTAGCGAAGATGCAGGAGAGGGAGAGAGAGAGAGAGAGAGAGAGAGAGAGTTCCTATGTGAGAATAAGTGAAAATGAAACGAAGGGGTCCTGTGTTTTGGATCCCCTTATGAATAAAACGACGTTGTTCTATTTAAACGAAATGAGGTCGTTTTAGTTAGACCAAACTTTTTTTAAAATAGAGTTGGAGTTTGGAGTCAAAGTAACTCCGGCTCTAACTCCAGTTTCTAAAAATTCTGACTTAATTGAAGTCGGAGCTAACAGAATGAGAGCAATGTATTCCCTGAATATTCATTTCATTGATCAACATACTTACATAGTGCCTTTGTGCACATTATATAGACCCAGCAATGTAGTGTGCCATACAAGGAAATAAAAGACGCAGTACATCATTCTAGAATAAAAGGTAGTAACTCTGGAATCTTCTAATTTTGCTGAGGTGGTTTTTGCTACTTCTTGTTTTCGTGAGTAGCCTCATCTTGATTTAGGTTAATACGCCCCCTCGAGTCAAGTGAGGTGTCAAGCACACGTAGACTTGTTCTGAGACTTGAAAATATATCTGACACCAATGGCTGGGTAAACACTGTTGCCCAGATGACTAACACAAGAGGGGGGGTGAATTGAGTTGTATTTTAAAAAAATAACAATTATAAATCAAATATACAATATCAAATATAAACAAAATACGAAATAGCAATAAATATAAAGAGTAAGGGTAAGAGAGAATCAAACTCAGTATGTTAACGAGGTTCGGCCCCACTGCCTACGTCCTCGCCTCAAGCTACCCCTTGAGGATCCCCGAATTCACTATTCAACCTCCTTCAGGTGGAGGTAAAAACCTATTACACCTTTGAACAACACCGCTACAAAGGATCCGTGTAGAACACCCTCTACACTTGCAATCACCTTACACGTGGTGATTCAACGATTCCCTGTGTAGAACACTTTCTACACGCACAAGGGTTGTACACACCCTTTTACTGATACAAGAATTGATAGTGGGTAGAATATCAGAAAACACTCCTCAATGAGTGAAATAAGAACAATACAGCACAACCTATATCTCTCAAAATGAAAAAGGATTAAGGCTCAATGCTTAGAGAAGAGAGAATGAAAGCTTTGAATGAGAGTTGTATGCTCTTGGTGTTGTGAATGTGAAGCTCTCAAATGATCTATTTATAGGCATATGAGACTTCATATTCAAATTTAAAAAGATTCACATGTCAAAGACATCATCATTCATTTTTCAAAAATTTCAAACCTAATCTTTTTACTTTTTGCATGTGACAAAATGAGCACACTTTACTTTTCAAAAAATTCAAACCTAATCTTTTACTTTTTGCATATGACAAAAGGAGCACACTTTACTTTTCAAAATTTTCAAACAAAGACATCTTCCTTTTGCATAAGTCAAGAAAAGCATCAATCACTTTTGAAAATATTCAAATAAAACATGCACATGTGAAAGATGACAATCAATCATCTTTAATATTTTCAAAGTTCAAACCTTTAATCATGGCATGCACATGTGAAAGATGACAATCAATTATCTTTCAAAATTTTCAAATTTAATTTTCAAAATATTCATGCACATGTGGAAAATGTATTTTAATGCTTTATGATAAAATATTAATTTTGAGCCTTAATCCTAATTTCGAATTTTAAGAGATTTACAACATTACTCTATGACTTTAATGTGAACTTGCTCTCTTCTTGCTCATACTTGTTTCCTTGGTGTGCTTGATTCCATTATGTGGACAACTTGAACTTGAGACTCCTTTATTCTTTGAATTCATTTGTTATCATCAAAATCCATGTGTAGATATATAATTACACAAAACTTGAAACCTTGGGTTCAACAAACACATCTGCAATTTGATATTTGCTGTTGCAGAATTAGACTTATAGAGTTTTGGCTGCCACTCTATCTCTTACAAAGTGGAAATCTATATCCATGTATGTTTGTGCGAGAGTGATACACAGGATTAGAAGTGAGATATGTAGCCCCTAGATTGTCACACCACAAAACATGTGGCTTTGAAAGAGAGACACCAAGCTCTTTTATTAAGGTTTGCAGCCAGATGAGTTCAGTAATGGTATTGGTCAAGAATTTGTATTCGGCCTCAGTACTAAATCTTGCAACAATATGTTGCTTTCTTGAACTCCATGAAATAGGATGATTACCCAGAAAAATACAAAAGCCACCAGTGGACCTTCTGTCATCTGGGCAGTCTACCCAGTCTGCATCAGAGTATGCATGTAATGTGAAAGAGGACTGGTTTAACATAAAAAGACCATTATTAATGGTGGTCTTAAGTAACGAATGATTCTTTTAACTGCAGTCCAGTGAGTGAGTTTGGGGTTCATGCATAAATTAGCAGACCTTATTTACAGCAAAGGATACATCAGGTCTTGTTAATGAGAGGTATTGCAAACTCTCAACAGTACTTCTGAATAATGTGACATCTTCGAAGGGTGGAGAATCAAATTTTGATAGCTTAGTAGAAGCTGACATGGGTGAGTAGATGATATTGGTAGCACTCATATTGGTCTTTTTCAGCAAATATGAGATATATTTTTGTTGGTTAACAATGATACCACCCAAAAGATATTCAAGCTCCAATTTAAGAAAATACGACAATCTGCCTAAATCTTTTACTGGGAAGGCTTGACTAAGGGATGTGATGATATGATCAACAGCTAGAGATGATGATGAAGTAATGATCATATCATCAACATACACAAGAACAAACATGTAAGCAGAGGTTGTGTGCATAATAAAAAGGGAAGGATCTCCCTTTGATGCAAAAAAATCGTAGTGAAGCAACCAAGAACTGAGCTCCGAGAACCATGCTCGGGGAGCCTGCTTAAGGCCATAAATGACTTTGTTTAATTTACAAACAAAATGAGGCCTCGACTGATCAACAAACCCTTGTGGTTGTTGCATAAAAATTGTTTAAGAAAGCTTACCATGAAGGAAAGCATTTTGGATGTCTATTTGTCTAAGACACCAGCCACGAGCAGTTGCAATAGAGAGGACTAATTGAATGTTCGAGAGCTTTACTACATGGCTAAATGTCTCGGTATAGTCAATACCGATCTGTTGATGAAATCTCTTAGCCACAAGCCTCATCTTTTGTCTTTCAATAGAGCTATCGGGTTTTAATTTCATCTTAAACACCCACCTGTAGCCAATTAGGTTAGAAGCAGAGGAAGGAGAAACTAGGGTCCAGGTGTTGGTTTGGACAAGGGCCTGATATTCTCGAGACATGGCTTTATTCCATTCGAGAAACTTGGAAGCAGTGGTGAAAGAAGTGGGCTCATCAGGAACTATTGTTGTGGAGACATAGCAATGCCAAGATGGATATGGGACGGTACCATTGGTGAATGAACGGGGTTGAGAGGAATTGGTGAGAAAATGAGTAATGATAGGAGATCTTGGTGGATTTAAGGTGGTGGGAGGATGAGCTGATAAAGTTTGATCAAGATCGGAGGGGGAATTAGAGATTGCTAGAGAAGAAGACAAAGGAGGAGTTTGGGAAATCATCGGTGGCGAGGTTGTAGTAGACATGGGCTGAGCTTGAGAGAAGGAAGGATTATGAAGTGGGCTAGACATAGGCAAAGATGTGTGAATAGGCGATTTATTCTGGTGAGTGCTAGTAGTTGATGAAGGTTGGAGGGAATTGGGCCCAGTAAGACTGTTGAAAATGCGGAAGGATGGCAGTGGGAAAATTAGGTTGAGAGAGAGGGGAGTTAGTGTTGGGCTTTTTGTAGGGAAAGTTTGTCTCATTAAAAATGACATCACGAGAAATGTAGAGACGATTTTTGTTTAAGTCAAGAAATTTATACCTTTTGTGAGAGGGACTATAGCCAAGAAACAAACAAGAAGTGAAATGAAAATTTAATTTGTGAAGGTTGTAGGGTCGAAGATTAGGCCAACATTCACATCCAAAAGTTTTAAGGAATGTGTAATCGGTTGGTTTATGATAAACCATAAAATAAGGTAAGCGATTATTCAAAACTGGTGTAGGAAGAAGATTGATAATGTAAGTGGAGGTTTCAAAAGCGTCGGTCCGAAAAGAAAAAGGGAGGGATGTTTGGGCTAGTAATGTAACCTCGGTTTCAACGATGTGCCGATGCTTACATTCTACAAGACCGTTTTATTGGTGTGTGTGTGGAGAAGAGAAACATGGATGATGCCAAGATTTTTGTGAAGTGAAGTTAGAGGAAGAAATTCTCCCCTTGAGTCAGTTTGGATTGTGATTATTTTACTGTTAAAAAATCGTTTAACAAATGTAATGAAAGTGGTAAAAACAAAAAGGACATCAGATTTATTTTTGAGAGGATAATACCAAGTCAATCTTGTAAAATGATTAATTATAAACAGATAATACATGTAACCATTTCTTGAAATAAAAGGTGTTAGGCCCCATACATCGGTCCACAATATTTCTAATGGCTTAACCGTCTTTATGGAACTTAAAGAGGAAAACGGAAACTGATGGGCCTTAGCCATGGGACACTTAGGACAAACAAAAGGAAATTGACTGGGAGATTTTGACAAACAACAGGTACACAGAACTTGAGAAACGACGACAAGAGAAGGGTGGCCAAGTCTTTGATGCTAGCAGCCGATGGAAGTTTTCTCACCAAGATGGACAGAGGACGATGACAACGACTGTGAGGAAGGAAATTGATAGATGCTATTACGGGTTGGTCCGTTGATGAGGAGCCGTCGGGTCAGTTTGTCCTTCACATAGAAGTAGGTAGCATGAAATTTAAAGAAGCAAGAGTTGTCAGTGCAAAATTGTAAGATAGAGACTAGATGTTTCATAATAGAAGGTACATGAAACAGATTCTGAAGTTTGAAGGAGGAAGAATTAATAGAAAAAGAAGAGTCATCAATATTGCGAATTGGAAGACCTATCCTGTTTCCAATGCGAATATGCTCGTGCCCACTGTATGGTTCAGATGAGAGGTTCAGATGAGAGGTTAAGATGAGAGAGGTCATGGATTATGTGGTGAGTGGTTGCACTATCAGGGTACCAAGAGGGATCAGTGATGGCGGATGGTGAGGTATAGTTGGTTGAAAAAGATCTGGGTGGGTCATATTGGTAGGCATGGTCAAAACGAAAATGGAATTGTAATGCAATATGGCCAGGCTCGTTACAAACCTGGCAAGTAGGTCTCGGAGAGCTGGGATTGGTTTGATAGGAAGGATTGTAGTTGGGTGAGTGATGTCCTCAGTTTGAGGAATATCTACCTCGACCACGACCATTTCTACCATTGCGATAAAATCTTTTGCCTCTATTATCTTTGGAGTTATTGGTAGTGAGATTGGCTGATGGCTCAAAGGGAGAGAGTGATGGGTTGCGAGAGTTATGAGATGATCTGTTTTCATGGATAAGAAGGAGGTGGTAAAGTTCTTGAGAGTGAATAGGTTCGAAACGGGTAGTAATAAAGGTAATCAAAGATTCATAGGTTGATCCAAGTCCATTGAGCAGGTAAGTTACATATTCTTTGTCTGAGAGGAGTGTTCCAGTGGCTGCAAATGTGTTCGAAAGTAATTTCACCTTGTTAAAGTAATAAGTAATCGATTGATCTCCTCTAGACAGGTTGGTGAGCTGAAACCTTATTTGGAACTCCTTTGCCTGAGAGTGAGAGCTATACATGGACTCAAGAGCTATCCACAACTCCCATGAGGTTCCTGCAGATATGACTTGAGCAATAACAGATTTAGTTATAGATGAAAAAAGAATGCTCTGTATGAGTTGGTCAGTTCTCTGCATTGATAATAAGTCTGGATTTATTTTAGGATTGGAATTGCTTTCAGCAGGTAGCAATTTGGGTGGAGGTTGTTGGGTTCCATCAACAAAAGAGAATTGATCTTGTCCTCGAAGATAGGCTGTGAGTTGAACTTTCCACAGCATATAATTATCGGCATTCAACTTGACAGTTACTAAATGAGAGAAAGAAGATGGAAGAGAGGTAAGTGGTGATGAGGAATAAGGCATTACCATGGTGAAGGATCGGAGAGATTGCTAGTCTAGCAGCTCTGATACTATAACAGAATTAGAGCAATGTATTCCCTGAATATTCATTTCATTGATCAACATATTTACATAGTGCCTTTGTGCACATTAAATAGACCCAACAATGCATTGTGCAATACAAGGGAATAAAAAACACAGTACAATAAAAGTTATTATAATTAAATCATTTTAGAAAAAAGATAGTAACACTGCAATCTTCTAATTTTGTTAAGGTAGCTTTTGTTGTTTCTTGTTTCTGTGAGTAATCTCATCTTGATTTAGGTTAATAAGAGCAACATCGGAACTCGGACGAAGTCGGAGTGGTCGGAACTTTTAGCCACCTATACTTGGAACGAACAAAAGGGGGAGAACCTTCGTCTTATGGTCATCTTACCCATAAATATTGGAATCCGTTACATGGTTTTAATATCGTACCGTATCGATCGGTGGTCCGGTATAGATATTGGGTCTGTTTCATACCGGCCTATATTTCGGCCTACGTACCGGCCGGTATTTCGACCTTTACTTTTTTTTTTTTCATTTCTTTACTATAAGTTCATTTTTTGACCCCCAATTTAGACCAGACTATTTATAATTTATACATATATGTATTCATGTATAATTTCTTAATATATAGACTATTATTTTGAAATATAATTTATTCATATATCGACTATTCTGAGACGATATACAAAATGATACTAGTATCAAAATATTTTATTCCAATACCTTAACTAGTACGCCATCCGATACAATATTCAAAAGGAAAAATCTATTCTTAGGCCGGTTTACTTCACCAACACCACACACCGTGATGTGGCGAACCCGGTCTGAGCGCCACATCACGGTTTTACACTTAAACGACTCGAAACCACACCTCTCTTCACCTTCGTCTTATCATGAGCGCATAAACAAAACTCATGCCATTTATCTTCTCCTTCGTCTTCTCCTTAGTGCAGAAACTCTAAACACCACACAAAAAACCCACAAGTCTTCTCCTTCGTGCAGAAACCCTAAACACCACTCACTAAACCCACGCCATCTCTCTCTCTCTCTCTCTCACATCTTCGAGTCTTCTCTATTGGAATCTCCTCTCTCTCTTAAAATATCCTTCATCCTCTTGACTACCCTGTTTCCCTCTCTTACTTACGTAGCCTCTACCCATCCTTCCCTTGTGACAAAAGCTTCTGCATCGTAGCCCCGATCTGTGCCTGCATCCCCAGCCTTTGAGTGATAGTGAGTTGGACCATAAATTATTGCCCGATTTCTGCTTGCGTGCCAATCTGCATCCTCAACCTTCCTGGACATTGATGTTTTCTAGAATTCTTGTCTTGGGATGTTGAATATAATTCTATTATCCTAAGAAAATATATTTTAGTTTATTTTAATATAATGCAATTTGTTGAGTACAATTACACGTTTTACCACTTATTAAACGAGAAAGTTTCCAAGAAGAAAGTCTACAAGCCATTAAACCCAGATCGCTACCGGCCACATCTTTATTACCATTGAACAGTTGAGTTGAAGATAATCAACCGATTTGCCAAGTTTCTCCATACATACCACAATCCTTCATAATCAATCTCCTTCTAAGATGATTTTCCTCTGTCAAGGACTAAAGATTGTCGTCAGCCCTCTGAGAGTTTCCTATATTAGAAACTTCAGTCAACCTATATCAGAGTTTCCACGGCAGACGAGCGATGAAAGGGCAAAGTTGGAGGGAGAACGTCTCTCAAAAATTCAAATGGAGCACTGATTTGGGGAAAGTAATTTGGGGGAGGAAAATGCTGATTGCATTTTTACTGTAGAAAGGAAAAAAAAAAAAAAAAAAAAAGAGAAATCCACATCAGCAGTGTGTGGTGTTGGAGATATAAGGGGCTTACGTATAGACTTACTCTATTCAAAATATTCATCCGTTATCCTCGCAGGAGGCGAAGAAGTTCACCAGTGATATCTATCGTTAGTTAACATCGTATGTACCTGAGTCCAAACACCTCTCTAGTCCCACGTGTTGTGCCCCATCATATAAACGTATGTACCTGCCAGAACCATCAACGGATAAGTAAGGAAGCCTTCTTCCAAACTCACAGACGGAGAAAGAAAGCGACGAAAAAGCTTTTCACAATTCACAAAAATGGCAACTCTTTCATTTCCACTCCCCCGTAACGGCTTCTGTCTGCGGAACTCCTCTCCGAGACGCCACGTTTTCCCCATTCCAGAACTCCACTCATCCATCAGAATCACTTGCTCTGGTATGACCCCTACATCCTTTAAAAGAAAACTTCAAATCCTCTCTCTCTCTCTCTCTCTCTCTCTCTCTCTCTAACGTTTGTAAGATTGAAAGTTGGAAATGTGAATCAAGTTGATGAAAGACGATTACTAGCCATAAAAAGCACGGACCCATTTGTATTTAATGCTTATTTATTAGACTTCAAAGATAATTAAGATTGTAATACAGTTAATTCAAACAGAGTTTGCGTATGAATAACCAGTTAACTTTGCAGTTTTTTCCCCACAATCACCTTACACGTCATAAAATGTGGATATTTGATTCAATTCATGTCAATTGCTTTGCTTATATAGAACCAATCCAATATTTCTTTCGGTGAACAATCGGATGGTTACCACTTTTCATGTAGCAGAGTTGATTGGTTCAACTCTCTCACTTCCCCTTGAGAAACTTACTCATCAAAAGGGGGAAAATAAGATACATTGAAAAAAAAAGGTCGTTTGCTGGTACCCACCTAGTGTCGTTGAAGTTGTCAAGTTGATTGATGCTATTGGTGTTTGGTGTGCCTGCAGCAGCTAGAGATGGTTCCGAATCTAAGGGAGGCTTATTTCAACTTAAGGAACTTAAAAGTGTAGCTTGTGGAATTCTCGCGGTTTGGGCTGTGACTGCTGCCTCGCCTGTAATTGCTGCTGGCCAGGTTGGTAGCACTCCTTCTGTAAATATTTCATATAACACTCACTAATACTTGATCAATATGTAAGCAGTTACTAACCATTAGAGGAATATCTGTTGCATCAATCTATCAAGTGTTTTAAGTGAAACATGCATTATGGTTGTGATTAATTCCCAATAACTTGAAGCTTTAAAAGGGAGGTAGAATGGATTTGGGGTTCAAAATTAAGACTGCCTGTCATTGTACTATAAATATCTAATTGTATCAAACGTTATTTGTTATAAAATTATAAATGTGATTTTCTTAATTAATAGTAAGAGTTTGGACAATGACTCTGATATTGAGATGCCATAATTGAGGTAATGTGAAGACTCTGAGGCTTCTTCTCGTCATAATTCTTCTCGGATGAATATATTCACCAGTTGGATTTTGAACCTTTGATCTTATCCCTTACCTTTTCTTATAGAAAGAGGTGGCATTATTTCAGCTAGGGAAAGGCATTACTATATTCTCAATTTTCTTATCTATGGTCATGGATGGCCCCTCCACTCAATCTGTGGCTTGTTCGACTGTCCCATTTGAATATCCTAATCACTCATCACTTTTAATAGCCTCATGGCTGTTCTCGTTTCTCCACATCGTGATAGGGATAACCATTACACCTGGATTTGCAACATGAGAATGGCACTTGAGCCTAGAATAATATTGATTTTGTTGATGGAACATTCCCAAAGCTAGATCATTCTTAAAATTTTTCCCGATGGGTCATATGAATGATGGGACCTGCTCATTGGTTCTACATTCCATTGCAACTGAACCTTCTTCAACCATTATCTAGTCGAAGTTGGCTTGAGATTTTTGGACTGATTTAATGAGCACTTTTCTCAACCAGATGGAACTAAAATCTAATCAAACACAAGAGGACTGTATATGATGAAACTAGAAAATCTCTCTGTCAGCTTATTCTCACATTTTAAATCCCTCTGTGATGAATAAATAGCTTTTGATTCATAACAAATGTGTACTCCAGGTGTATTGCAAGCTGTCTTCTCATCTGAAAAGAAATCAAATCATGCAGTTTCTATGTGATTAACACAACGCTTATGCTCCTTTTTGCAGCCTGATAATTTTGTATGCCTCTAACCCCATTAGCAGCGTGATTAATCTCACACAACCTTAATTAACCATGCCGTGGCTTGCAGCTAGCCCTAATAATAGGTCTCTCTGCTTCACTTGTACTTGATGCTTGGTTTTATTGGAGAGCCTTGCCTCATTTTGATGATCATGCCACTGATGGACATACTATTGGAACATGACATAAACTTGGTCAGTTTACCCCTCCAGAAAGCAATGTAAATAAAGGTTTGAATCATTTGCCTCCAACCCACGGGTTGACTGCTACCAATAATCAAAGATATTAACAGTTCTACATTCGTATAATACACATTTAGATACCATCAATCAAAGATATTAACATTTCTTCATGCACATAATACATAGTTAGATTCACAATCCAAATTTATCCTCCTGTAGAAAATTTTCTTTCTTTGAAATATAATTCGTATGGAAACTTTCTTTTGTCCTTTTTCAATATGTTTTTCTATTTAAGATATGAATGGGTAACTGATCTCTTGCAGCTAATAGTTTGCTGGTTTTCTGACCCCACATAAGGCTTTTGATTTGTTTGTGATATGAGTGAAAATAATTTTCCCAGAAAATCCAATAAAAGGGAAGTAGAGAATGACATGGTTGTTGCATGATCTGTAGTAGATGGCATAATCAGCTAATGAGCTATTGCTTCATCCTCTGATGGCGTGGAATCTTTTCACTCCATTGGTTTCTTAGTATACTTTTTAGTTTTTCCTGGCTTGCTGTTGGCAAGGATGTGATATAATTACCCGAAAATTGCTGGTTATTATTTCGTGGGAGAATACAATTTTTCCTTGTAAAGGACATGAACAAGTGTATGTGTTTGGCATGCAGAGGCTGCCTCCATTATCAACAGATGCCAATCGGTGTGAGAAAGCATTTGTTGGTAACACAATAGGTCAGGCAAATGGTGTTTATGACAAGGTGATTGATCTTCGGTTCTGTGATTACACTAATGATGCATCCAACCTAAAGGGTAAGTCTCTTGCAGCAGCACTTATGTCAGATGCTAAGTTTGATGGAGCAGACATGTCAGAAGTGGTGATGTCAAAGGCTTATGCTGTTGGAGCTAGCTTCAAGGGTAGTTTCCTATTTCCCATCTCATCATTTGAGTTGTGTATTTGAAATATCCCCTATTTATAGTTCATATGGTTAGAAATTTTTCAAGCCAATCTTCTATACAAGGGTACTGTAAATTAAACAGTGCCATGAAGAACAAATTGGACATATTTAAGTTTGCTATGTAAACCACGAGTATGTTTATATGTAGACACAGGAGTTTGTTGAAAATAAGGCCTCGTGAGTCGTGACCTTCTGGCATCTGCAGCCCTTTTGTGGTGCCATGTCCCGGGGTCGATCCCCCATTATCTCCAGTTGCCTTGGAAGAAAAAGCTATTGCTAATATATTTATATAAGCACTCTGAAGCTATTTGCTCTCTTTTTGGAATAAAAATAGAGCTGTTTGAAACCAGATAGACGTGAGATTCCATCTCTTGATACTGTGACACATTTTTTAGCATCCTTTTGTAGGCTTTTTCTTAATTTGAGAATGTTTTAACAATCTTAGCTTAGTCTTGCTCTCTCTCTCTCTCTCTCTCTCTCTCTCTCTCTCTCTATGTGTGTGTGTGTGTGTTGTGAGTTCTATGAAGGTCTGCAAGCTGACTCCCCTTTCACAAACAACTGTCTCATTTTTCTTGGTTAATAGAAAACCAAGAAAGATGAAAAGATCCAGGGATTCTAGAAGTCATCCAAGCAAGAATCCCTGAAACTAATGGAGACCACGATTTTTGTAGGTGTAAATTTCTCAAATGCAGTTTTAGATCGTGTTAATTTTGGGAAAGCTAATCTCCAAGGAGCTGTATTCAAGAATGCTGTATTATCAGGATCCACCTTTGATGAAGCTCAATTGGGAGATGCAGTTTTTGAGGACACCATTATTGGTTATATTGATCTTCAAAAGATTTGCAGGAACACAACTATCAATGATGAAGGAAGGGCTGAACTTGGATGCCGGTGACCACATCTAAACTCATCTTTACCCATTTCTTTATCAATGGAGACTTAGGACGCTACTTATGTCATATTGAGGATTTTTGCAATGGGTACCATTAGAAAGACTAAATGCTGCAGAGGAATCATTTGTTCATCATTGGTGTTTCTTAGCGGTCCTGTACTTTTTCATTGATTTTGACTTACAACTCGAGGAGGAAGCTCAAGCTATATATGGTTTGTGATTGTGTTTCCTTTTATTTCATTGATTTGCTTTTATTTCCTTTATCATTGATTCATTTGTCCTGCATCTCCCATTGACAAGTGTGGTGGGCTACAAGTATTTTAATTTCCTGAGAGCATTTTGGGATGTATGATTGTGACTTCATGATCATTACATGACCACCTGTTAATGACTAGTCACATGCACCATATAATAACCAGAAGGAACTGATTTTTTACACTAATTTGGAGAATCTAAGAACTACGAAATGATGGTATGAGTGTTTATAACATCCCTGCTGAATGTGCTTCTGATTGCACCAAATCAACTAACAAAACAAAAGGACAAATACATGACCTGTCTCTCTCCAGCACCTCTGGATTAGTTGGGATTTTGTTCCGGACACTCGGTGTCCATAAATAAATAAAAAAGAGTAATGTTATATACAGTTGTGAAATGCGCAAGCGCTGTACAGTCATTTTGAAAAATAGTGAGATTTATTATTAAAAAATTAATTTATTTTTATATGGGTCTTATATTTATTCATTTTTTTAAAGTGATTGTACAGTATTTATGCAATCAAGACTACGACTATCATTTCTTTAAAAAAAATATATATTTATATATGTATAAACTGATCTGTCTCTCTCTTGCCTGTTGTTGCCAATTCTTGATTATTATCTACTAAAATAAGGGTTAATCGAAAAGTTTTAAGGATAATTTTGCACAAATACAATGTGATGAGGATGTAGTACGTACAATATAACATAACTCATTTTATTTTTATTTTTTTAAGAATATTTTCAGAAAAAAAAACTATAAACCACACTTTTAATTGTAGAAAGGGCATTTATGTGTTCGCGAAGTCCGTAAAATAACGTTATATTCTCTCTTTACATAAAAAAAAATTACGAAGTTAGGTCCAGGCTGCCAACAACTCAAGAAATAAACTAATTAATATTCCACGATCTTTTGTATAAATAAGTTATGCCCATTCTTTGCCTAAACGTCTCGTTGACATAAGTAATATGTTGAACTAAGTAAATTTATATTTCTCTTTTTTTATATTTTCTATACTTAATTTCTTTGCTTCGTCGTGGATATACGTACAGGCACCAAACCACTGTCAAGGGCTCCAGCCCATATTGATTAAGATCCAATTCGTCATAGCGGATTGAGAATGAGTCTTTTTTCCATTCAGCCCTATTGTGCGATTTTTTCGACATCAACATATATAATTATAACTTCTGTTTCCTTTATTTTTTAGTTTTTATTTTTAAAAAATAATGTATTTCCTCTATTTTAAAAGGCATTGAGGGTTTTGAACTCTTTTTGTCTTTATCATTTATTAAATTGTTTGTTTGTTTTTGCAGGTTATAGAAGGAGCAAATCATGAGAAAAATGGGAAGACTTGGAATGAAGACCTATGGCAAGAGAGAAGACACATTTGGCCATAATAGATTCACCTGCGGTTTGGATAGTGAGATGGAAGAAATAACTTTTCATGAAAGTTGAATAAAATATTATTATAATATTATTTTTTAATATTATTATTATTTTAAGATTTGAAAAAGTTGAATTGTTTATTATATTTTGTGTAAAAATTTAAAAAAATTATAATTATGAGATGAAATAAAATACTGTCACTATTTAAACGGGGCATTGGTTCACCCATCAGGCCTTTTTTTTTTAAGGGCCGTAATATTTATAGTCCTTTCAGAGTTTTTATTTGAATTTTGAGGTTAATAATGAGAACTCAAGAATAGATAAACAAATGAAGTTGATTATATGGGAATTATTAAAAATTTAATATTGTCTAGAAAACTAATTGGAAAAATACACATACACTCTTCCCCAAATTACCAAAAATAATTTCAGAAATAAAGATGTTCCTCCCTCCCCAATAGTGGAGAAAGCAAGGAGATTACAATGCACTATAATGTGGATGCCAATAAAAGTGTAGAATGCTTATGCCAACGTGAATGCTTTAAGGGGCTCATGGAGTGGTGCGCTGAATCCTACTAGGATTTGCCCTAATCCACAGGGTTGGTCGTGTTGGGGGACACCTTGGCAACATATTTCCCTCCTTTAGGTTACTTGCTAGGAACGGTTCCCTATGCGAATTTTAAAAAGAATTCTTTGGTGAGGTTTTAACTATTTTTGAAAGCTTTATCTTAAGTGTATAAGTTTCTAAACGTATTATTTTAGTATTTTTTTTAAGGAGTAATGGTACGTACTACACTCTCATCTTACTTCATTTTATAATACAAAATGCGATACAATTTTTATCATGAATGATTTTCATCATTTCTAAAGAGAACTTGATAAACAAGAATAAATTTCCTATGCCGCCCCAATATTACCGCTCCAAATAACCGCTCATCCATTTAATTTTTTTTTTAATTTTTTTACTTAATGATTAAGAAAGTGATTTTTAATATATTGGTGTATTTTTTATTTTTTAAAAATATTTAAATATATTAAAAAATATATGAAAAGAAAAATAACATAAAAATAAAAACATAAAATTGTGCTAGGCGGGGGGGTCCATGGCTTCCCCAAAACTTTTTGAAATCATAAAATAGCCTTTAGATTTTATACATAATTCTACAAATATAGAAAATGGTCATCAAAAAAATTTATAATCTCTATATGGTCTCTAAAGCTTTTTAAAATTTTAATATATCTAGAAATGTCTCTCTCTATTTTTTTAATAGTCCCAAAATTTTGTTTAATTTCTATATATTACCCATTTTTAAGAATGTGACTTCTTCAAAATTAAAATTAAAATTAAGTTTAGGAGAAATAATAAACTTATTAATATTGATTCCAAAGTTTTTTATTATATAATATTGGGTTTCTTAATATGGAATCCAAATTTAAAATATAAGAAAAATTATTTAAAGTTGATGATCTATATGAAAAATAGTTTGTAGTTATGTTTTAATGATTTTTCAATTTTTTTTAATTGATATAAGAGAAATGATTTTTACAGTCTTAAGATAATGTGCAAGTTCTCCATTTGAAAAAAGTAGGTATATCTAGGATCTATATGAAAAATAATAATTTTTTAATGGTGGACCTTTTTTTTCTTTTCTTTTTTAAGTGGAATGCATAAAACTTACACACCCTAAGAACATTAGTAGAGGCCTAGCCAAATTCAACTTTTGGCCAAATTATAGCTAAGTTGCTTAAAAATCTCCTATACCAAACTCAACAATTATACTTTATTTTTAGTCTTCCCCTTTTCACTGGCTAAATATAACGGGTCCACATTGTTGGCCAAATAATATTTTGGTCATAAAATAATCTTCCCACTTCTATCTTCATCTTGCGCCACACTTGGAGAAATAAAATATCAACCACTATTGCTACAGCCTCCCAAAAATTGTTCGATTCTTTGTTCAAGGACCCCTATTCTTTTTTCCGATAAGCTTCTGTTACTTGATGTTCATTGTCACAACAAACTCCGATTACATGATTTCTTTTTAACATTTCAATAAATTAATGAATATTTTCTAATTAATCTTAATCGTGAAATTAGACTAAATAGGTTTTGTAGTTTTTCTTTTTCACCTACCGTCTTATACTTTTAGATTGGCTTTGTATTGAGTTTCTCTTGGTTGAAATTTTAGAATTTCAAAGCTCATATATAGTGGAAATGGACTAGATAATCAATATTTTAATATAATAGTGATAAATTTGGAGAGTTTATTATTTGGTGTTGTTAAAAAATGACTAACTAAATTTAAAAAAGTAAATTTTTTAATCAAATTTTGACTAGACTATTACTAATGCTCTAAGACTATACTTTTCTATTTAAATAGAGAAATAAAGGAATTCTATTTGTAGTCTCTACTTAGAAATTATATGTGTAGATATTTTATTAAATGAAAAAAAAATATTATTTTAAAAAAATATTTTTAAAAATTTTTAAAATAAAATTACTTAAAACTTATATTATAATTTAGAGGACCGTACGTGATATTGTTACTTGCAGTTCGGCCCCAGAGACAATTGCTTGTTCGATAAGTAAAATCGCTGAGCAGCAAATCACAAACTTTTTTTATTAATAAAATTCACTTCATATAAGTTCAAATACGATGCGTTTCGTCTCTCTCTCCTCTCTCTCTTCCTCTTTCTCTCTAACGCCCACGTCCCATTTCTAGAGGTTAGGGCTTTTCTTGATCCTTCGGTTAACAGGCTACCCCTGTTCAACCATGGCTGACTGGCAACAGCTCGTCCAATCTATAGTCCTCGGCCTACTTTTCTCTTTCCTCGTTGCCAAGCTCATTTCCGTTGTCCTCTCTTTCAAAGAGGACAACTTCTCTCCCTCCCGCTCCGCCCCAAGACCGGGGATACCCGAAGGCCAGGCAAACGATGCCGACTCGTTGATCGCAGAACAGGGCAGCATCAGAAACGATAGTGTGCCCGCTAGCGATGCTGAAGACGATGATGACGACGATTGGGAGGGAGTGGAGAGTACGGAGCTGGACGAGGCCTTCAGCGCGGCTACTGCGTTCGTTGCGGCGGCTGCGGCCGATCGGCTCTCGGAAAAGGTTTCGAACGACGTGCAGTTGAGTCTCTATGGTTTGTACAAGATTGCCACCGAGGGCCCTTGTAGCACGCCACAGCCTTCTGCTTTGAAAATCACGGCGCGGGCCAAGTGGTATTGCGCTAGTTTTGCGATTTCGTTGCCTTTTTTTTATTTTTTATTTTTTGGGTGTATGTGTTACTGAAACGAATATTTTTAGTTTTATTTTATTTGATTTTGTGGGTGTTGCGGATTTTAATTGAATGCGATTTCACGAGCTTGATGATGAGGGATGATGTCGTTTAGGGATCTGTTTGATTGAGTTTGGGATAGAAAGTGCTTGAACTATTGACCTTCAGTCAATGGAGTTAATTGGGTATTCTAAGTTTGCGTGGACTTCTAAGTTTCTTCTTGTCGATATTAACCAATAGAATTTATCAAGTAGGTGAAAGGTGATAGATGAATGGGAAGCATACTGCAACAGTAAGTTCTGTAGGACTGTTTCCTATTAGAAGTAGGGAATTGATAGGGATCCCACCGGGGGATCCGTTCATTTGTCCCGCTCAACTTCTTCTTCTTTTTTTTTAAATTTTTTTTTTTTACAGAAAGATTAAGAAAATGTTGTTTAATTATATTGTGAATTTATTCATTTTTTCAAAATATTTAAAAGTGTTAAAAAATGATTTGAAAAAAATATTTAAAGTGTTTTTTTTTTCATATAATTTTTTTAACACTTTTAAATATTTTGAAAAAATGAATAAAATTCACAATATAATTAAACATAATTTTCTTAATCTTTCTGTAAAAAAAATTTCAAAAAAAAAAAAAAAAAGGTTGAGCGGGATGCTTGAACGGATCCCCATTGCCCTATTTTATGTTATTTCTCAGCCTAAAAATGTGTTAATTTTTTTTTTCACAATTAAATTGGCCTCAGTGCGGAGGAAAACATGCAGGCAATAGTTCTGTCAACTACAAATAGAGGTCATGTGGCAGGAGTCGGTGCTATGATATCAAATCTTTCAGTGAAAGGTTTTATTTTATTTTTTGATACACTTTCAGTGAAAGTTTTAAAAACAAGAGAACGACTGAGAAAACATATTTATTTTAACATTGGTGACCATGTCTTCTCCCCTCTCAATTCCATTTCGTATTCCGATTCTCCTGCCAAACGTAGTGTTAGATTTGTTTGGACGTCCTTTTAAGTTTCCTGTGCATTATATTCTCTAAAATTATGTATACTACTTTTGGCTGAATGCTTGATCCTTTATTCATTTTTCTGACTGCTGTTTTGCAGGCAAGCATGGCAGAAACTGGGTGCTATGCCTCCAGAAGAAGCTATGCAGAAGTACATTGAACTTGTTACGGAGCTATATCCTTCTTGGTTGGCTGGTTCAACTCTGGTTAGGATCTTTGAGTTTCCCATATTGCTATTCTTTTGTACTCATGTGACTCCGTGAGTGTGCTAACTCTTTGTCAAATTTTCCTTTTCCCTACCCTTTTCTTGTTTCTTGACTCATGGCTAACTAGAAGAGTAAAGGCAGAGAAGGTGATGCACCAAGTATGAATGCTAAAGGACCAATGGGACCGGTTTTCAGCACTTTTGTCTATGAGGAAGAATCTGGAAACGAGTCGTAAGGTTCTTAGAACTTCTTAATGTTTACGGATTAGTGCTGTTATTTTAAGCCCTTTAATAGTTCCTTCGCAGAGGTGATTGATGTGTATTTTATTTTATTGTGTATTTGTATATGTGAAAAGAAATGTAGAGTGTATGTACTCCTGGCTTGGGGCTTTGATCTGGTGCAAGGATTCTGCTTATATTTTAAATTAATGAATCCACTATGCAGTTGCATGTATGCCCATTCAATAGGTATTTTTGAGGACTTTTCACGAATGCAGCCTGGAGTTTGTTTCTCTCTTTACTGCTAAAAAAAAGTTTGTTTTTCTCTCTTATAGTTATGTAATATAATGGGGACAACTGGCTTGAAAGAGTAAGCATTGAGGACTTGTTCTCATTGGTATTTTATTAGTACCATGACTTGAAGGTTGACAAAATTTCCCATCAAAGCTCCTGTTCAGATTTCTGCACCCCTTAAGCCTTATTGCATGGGCTGCTGCAAGAGCTTATATATTGATGACTGATGAGATATGGTGAGGAAATTACCAATTTTTAATAGATTTTCCGATTGCAAGGGGATGCAGAAATTTGGCATATTGCCTCTTACATTTCTTACCCTCTACTCTCCCCGTGGGCCCCTTAACAACCAAAAGCACGAGAAGGAAAAAGTTGGTTTTAATTCTATCGTTTCTTGCTTTTGAAAACGTTTTGTTATCAATGTTTAGTATCTGATCTGATTACTGGATGGTGGTCTATGGACTTTTCTTCTGGAAAAGGCTTTGTATGAATAGGATAAGCCAAAGATATTTTCGGTTTGGGTTTCCTCTGACCTAGGAGTTGTTGGTTGAGCACAAGTATCATGATTCAGTCTTGCTATTTTGTAGCAACTTTTTTGGCAGATACTTGTAAAAACAATAAAGGTTTTGACAGGTGTCTTTCCTTAATTAAGGAAACATTTAGGAGTTGTGTCATGTGTGTATGCCCGATAATCTAGGCGTGGAATCTTAGCCATACAGTCTGTAACGAGTTGAGCTGATTTCTGTATTACGTATGGATGTGCTTCTTTGAGCCATGCAATACTTCCATATTTTGGAAGAAATAAATTATTGATAACAATTTCAAAGGTTTTCATTCTTTCTCTTGGCTGAGCTAAATGTATCTTGTTTTACTTTCAGGAAAATGGATGCTATTCATGCCTTTGCCAGGGAAGGAGAGGTGGATAATTTGCTTAAGTGTATTGAAGGCGGCATTTCAGTAGATCTGAGAGGTTTTTTTTTATTTCTTTGCAACCATTTCCATTTGTTCAATATTTCAATGATATCGATTCCATTTTGGATTTCTTTGAAAGTGGATGTAGATGATTTCCACCCTTAGTTCTATATTTGATAAGTATTTACTCTTTTATCAAAATAAATGTTGCCTTCTAAAACAGTTTGGCTAACTTAATTGCAGATGGCGAGGGCCGGACCCCATTGCACTGGGCTGTAGATCGTGGCCACCTTAACATCACTGAATTGCTTATTAAAAGTAATGCTGATGTAAATGCAAAGGTAGTTTGAAATTCTAAATATGCTTAACTACTTAAGACTTAGCCCCGCACGACCTTGTTATTTCTTTTCCTTGAGCCAGGACCATGGGGTGCAAAGGTAGTGCATATAGATATAACAGTTATTGGCATTCTGAACTGCCTTCTGGTCTCCCTATACTGCTCATTGTTTGGAAGTATTTGGAGTTGGGGAACCTGCAATGGTCCTCCCTGCGGCATTTCTCATGCCCCATCGGATCTTTAAGTTTCTTCCATTCAGTGATTTCTTTACCTTTTATACTTTCATTTTATTTTTTTGCTAAAATGGTCTCCTTCTTTCCCTATTGGCAGGACGATGATGGCCAAACCCCATTGCATTATGCTGTCACGTGTGAGAGAGAAGGCCTTGTCAAATTTCTTGTGGAGCAAAATGCAAAAACAGATTTCAAGGACAATGATGGCAACACCCCTGCTGATCTCTGTGAGGCGAACTGGCCTTGGATCAAATCTGCAGGGAAGCAGATCGATTGACTCAGAGCTTATAAGTTTTAGATTTGTTGCTCTGCTATAAGGTCTTTTCCTTTTTTTTGGCCTACTTCTTGTGGATGTATATGGTTATATATAAAACCCTTTAAAAACTTAATTATACTTGTCAGATGAATCAAGCATTATGATTGCATGACTTGTATCTATATTTTTTTGTACTGTTTCTGGGCCCCACATTTTTTTTTGGGGTATGCTACTATGCGGCGCAGCTTTGACAGAGCCTGTCTCTAGTACGAATTACATTTTTTTAAAATATTTTTTAAACGTATTTAAATATTTAAAAAATTATATCATCAATTCTTTAACTATTAAATAAAAAAATTAAAAAATAAAATAAAATACATGAGGATCAAATTGAGAGGATAAATTCAAGTGGCATACTGCATAGTATTATATTTTAACGAGTCGGGTTTTGTCGGTTCATACATAATAATGTCAACCTTTTGTATCGGATTTTGTATCTGTTCCCCTTGTTCGATCAATCCTTTTGCCAAAATTGCCTTCCGATGGCCTGTGGTAAAGGTTGAACAACATACGTTGTACACCCATCCAATTCCAACTATAATTCACTGAGTTATGATATGGTACGAGTAAACATTTACGACAAGAAATGAATCATAATTTTAGGATGTCTTATCATTTTAATCCAGTACATATAATGTCATCTTCGGAAGTTAAGAGGAAATAATCTTAGGTGCATCAATTAGTAGGGCATGCATAAGAGGATTGATTAATAATGTTGGATTCATAAGGACAAATGATTGGTTAATCCATTTAAATTAAGCAATTTACATGAATATTGATTGTCTTTAATATAATGACAATACTCAAAGAGATAAGTTTCGTACAAGTTCTTTGTAAAAAAGTGAATCTTACTAATAAAGAATAATTTTTTTGTATTTTTTTTTTTAGGTAAAGTCTACTTTTTTACGTTTATTTAGGATTTGTACAAATAATTTCTCTAATAGAATAAATCATTTATTGCTCGAATCCCGCAAAGGATTTGTAGATATAGCTATTCCAACATTAGATGAATATCTAAAACTTAAATATATAAAAGGAGGGATTGACTTTGTTGAAAGGCAAGACCTTGTTACGAGAACTTTTAGGAACTTCAAAACCTAAGAGCCATTATCTTCACCTGCTTTCTTTGATCTCTCATACCTACTCTTGCATGTAATTCTCATGTTTTCAATGTACTGTTGTTCATCCAATTAATTAATTTTTGTGAGTATTTTATATTCGTTTACTTGCTTACTTTCTTGTCATTGGTTGGTTCTACCGCCTCCTTTATTTATTTACTTATTTGCATATTACTTGTATATATATATATAAATATATATTTATATATATACAGTATGGTTACACCATGCATGCAGTTTGAAGTTAGCAGAACTACTTTCATAAGATTCACATTTGGGGGAGGTGGCACAGAAAGGTGGGGAAATGGGACAAGAAGGAAAGGGAGAAAGAGACGTTTTGATGGATGGATGATAGATTTCAATGGTGTCATGCACAGCCTTTCCCCTATGTTCCAACTAAAAATTCTCTCCAAAATAGATAATATCTGTTTGAGGCGGCGGAGTCTATATTTGGGAGCTCTCTCGATCATGAGTACAAGAAAAGAAGGAAGAAAAAGAATCCATGCACTTTCTAAATGCAAAATCACAATCAAGAAACGGACTCAAATCTTTTAATTGCAGGATCTCCCTATACAGGTAACCATCTCAAAATTGAACAGCAGAAATGAAAGAACCAGAGAGGCTGTCCTCTCGCCACATCTGCTGGATACTGGACAGCAGTTATGACATTGGGTTGCAAGCAGCCTCCACCTCTCTCTCTCTCTCTCTCTCTCTCCAACTGTCAGAACTAATGACAACATGTGTGTGTCTGTCATTAATTTTTATTGTTTTCCTTTTCCCTATGTGGGTGTCTTCCTAGTTTTGAGCATGCTAAAACTTACGGCTCATTCATCCTTTTAGCCGCTCACTCATAACTGCCAATAACCGTTTTTCCCCACCACCCCCACCTGGTTCATTTTGGCACCTTAGAAAACAAAAGAGGGAGAGAAACACCAAGCAGCCTAAATCCTCCTATGCCCATTCCTCTTCCTTGGGCACCGCTCTTTGTCTGTAATGGCAAAGACGGTGTTTTGCACCCTCTTAGCTATTGCCTTCATCGTCCTGATCATCATGGTCTTCTCCCCCTCCTCACAACAAGGTCAAGACCGCTGTGGCGCCCTACATCGTCGTCTTGGCCACAACTTTCCTGTTTCTACTTTCGACCCTCTAGTTGCTAAAATTGAGAGGTTGGCTGAAAAAAATGAACTGGGTGGCCCCGTTAATCCACTCATTCTCAAAGATGATTCCCTCACCGAAGAGGTTGCAGAAGCACGCGAATATTTTAGTGAAGGAAAATTGAATGTAACATTGCGGTTGATGGTTTTGTTTCCTTTCTTAGACACGGCACCAAATGATGGGGTTGTTAGTTTCAAGGAGCTAGAGGGTTGGATTGCACAACAAGCGCATGACAGATTGAATTATAGAACAGAGAAAGAGTTGGCATTGCGTGACAAAGATGGTGATGGAGCCATATCTTTCAGGGAGTATCTACCTCATTTTTCCAATGAAGATATAGGTAGTAAATGATTTTTATGTATTTTTCTTTTCATGAAAGCATGCTCCATTTGGTTTCCCAAAAGATGATCGATAATAAGTCTAGGAATTTATGACACGTTGGAAATGGTGGATTCAATTTATTTAAAGAATGGCATTGGATAGTTTGACATTAAAGTGTGTGAACTAGAGAAAAATGGCATGGAGCATGGTGAAGCTGGATGGTGGAAGGTGCAACTTGAGAATGCAGATGCTGATCAAAATGGGTCTCTTAGCTTTGATGAGTTTAAAGAGTAAAATTTCTATGTCCTTTACTCTCTTTGTTTTTTCATCTTATCCGTGGAAATCGATCATTAAAACCAGTACTTTCATGCAGTTTTCTGCACCCGGAAGACAGTAGCAACGAAAAAGTTCAAAACTGGATTTTGAGAGAAAAGATCAAGTAAGTTGTTTCTTTATCAGTGTTTACATGATCATACTGACTCAACAAACCAATAATAACCAATTTTGGAATCTTGCTTTAACTCAAGAATTTAATATTAGCTTGGTGCCTTAACATGATGATTTTCTTGATAGGTTGATGGACCAGGATGGTGATTGGAAACTCAGTTTTCCTGAATTCCTTGAACAAGCACATGATATTCTCAAGAATTATGTTGACTTTGAAACTGCGGGGGCTTATGTACCCACAGCCGAAGAGAACTTTGCAATGCTTGATGTGAACAATGACAAGTATGCATGCCTTGAACTCAAGACAAGTTCTTTAAAATTAAGTGTGATTGTAAATGTTGGAAACATAAATATTATAGAAACTTGGAGTTTTCTGATTGCACACCTTCTTGATAGAACAAACAAAACAGGATATTTGGAAGTGCTCTGCACCGCCCAATGATACCTCTCGCTTCCAAAATAAGTAAAAAGCTCAAACGGTGTTGCTTTATTACTAGAACAAAACAACATCCCACAACCTAAATATTATATATATATATATATAGAAAATCATGAGAGAAATTTCAATGTTCTGAATTGGTTGAAATAACATGATCTTTTATATAGACAACCAAGGGATACAAACCACGGTGAAATTGGTTATAAATCAAGTGGTACGACACTCTATAATGGATAAGAATAACTCGAAGAGATACCACTATTGGAGATTTTAGTTACTAAACCGGGAGATATGATTCCTGATAGTGGGTTGTACCAATATGTAACAGTACCTTTTCAATTGCGCTCAACTGCTAATTTTAATTTCTTTCACACTATTGGATCATATCTTTAGTGTCTATATATATTATCAAAAATTTTATATGTTGGTATTTTGCGTACTCTTTGCGCATTTTACTAATATGTCGGCTGTATTACTTTTTTTAATATAAAATAACTATTTACATCAATGAAGTGCACAAAGTATATGTAAAAGTGACTATATATAACATAATTCATATGTTATTATACATTGGCCGGAGGCTATTTGTTATATATCTAGGTTAGTTGCTAATTTCAGATCAACAAAACATTTTCCAGATTCTTGGCAGTGGAAGAATTGAAACCCATACTCCATTACCTTCACCCAGGAGAACTGTCATATGCAAAATATTACAGTAGTCATCTAATTCGGCAGGTCAGTTGCTATATATGCTATAATTTTCTATCTCTGATTACCAATTACGTCTAAGAATGTGTAATTGATCATAAAATCTCATTTCAGATTTTGATCTCATAAGTAAAAGCCGGGATATCTACTAATTAATTAACTTGGTTATCAATCCATATTAGTAAACAAAATGGGGCAAATGAATGATCCAAAAAGGAAAAAAAAATTGACTTAAAAAAACGATTTATGATCTGTGAAATTACCATGTGTCCCAAAAGTTGGAGTTGATAGGAAGAGATAGATTTAATTAATTATATTATATTTTTAATACTCCCCCTCACATAGTAATTAATGAGCTCAATATGTAGAATATTTAATTAAATGAAGTAAAATGTAGAGTCAAAATTCGGACTCAAAACCCGATAAATTATCACTTATAAAATTATCACTTATTCTAAAAATTTAAACCAAAGGAAATAAGTAGATTTAATTATTTTTATTATATTCTTAAGCAGTACGAACATTGGGTTTTCTAACTTGTGCCTTCATCAGGCTGATGATAACAAAGACGGGAATTTATCACTTGATGAGATGCTCAATCACGACCATATTTTCTACAACACAGTCTACGACGAAAGCAATGAAGATCTTGATGAAGATTACCATGATGAGCTATGAAGAGTGATCTCCAGAATATTTCTCAACATTCAGTACAGAAGAACATGAAGAGAGAGAGAGAGAGAGAGAGAGAGAGAGAGAGAGAGAACAAGGAACAAGCACAGAAAATCTTTCTGGGTGCATCGATCTCTATGGAAGTACTAAAATTTCCATTTATGCATATTAAACATGACTGTTGGACCAAAAGTAAATCGTTGTTGCCATTTTCATATGCAAGAAAATTAATTTTGTTATACAAACTATAAGTTAAAGAAGAGATTGAAAGCACTACCACTGTATGTAGTATGTCTCTTAGCTAGGTTTGGCTGGTAGTATATAGTAGGGAGATAATTGGTTTAGTTGAGTGAACACGAAGCATTGTAACAAGCAAAGCTTTACTTAAATCCCTCTGTGACCCCTACTAGTTGCCAAGATTCTGTTACTAACTGATTTGGATTCTGAATAATGATAAGGCTTTCTTTATCATATGTCAGATCAGTATTTAAAGTTGTCTTATTTGAGTTATTTTATGTTGTATTATGTTCATTGAAATTAAAAAAGATCCATCTTATAACCATGAATTAGAGGTATATCAACTCTCATGAAGAGCGAACGATGGTTGATGATCAGGGTTTTTAACATCAAGGCCTCAAGCAGAAGAAAAATGAAGGAAAAGTTCAAGAGGGAAAAGACCTGAATATGAGAGGCTGGAAATTAATAGAAAAGCCTGTCAGAGAACGTCTTCATGTTAGGAGGTACGTACTGGAGAGAAGGGACAGTGGTATTTTGGTAGATAATTATAATTAGTTAGCAGCAGATGATCTCTTATCAAGGTAGTAAAGATAAATGAGAAGAAAATAGGAATTAACTGGAGTGCAAAAGCAGGAGGAAGATGGAGCAAAGGAGAGGCCGTTGGATCAAGAGTAGGATCGAGTAAAGGAAGCTGGGACTCATGGGAGAAGTCAGAAGACTTTTCTATGGGTTTTATTTTCTTAGGGACGAGAGATCAGTGCTATGGCTTTGAGAGGGAGCTAGGGACATATTTCTGACATTCTAAACAGTATGCATGGACTTCAATATTAAATATATATAATTTGGTGTCCACCGTCGATAGTGGCCGGCCACAAAACTCTTTAAGCAGGTAGTATATATGGAGAAATTAGTGCTGTGGCGCTCTGTGATGTGACTGCCACCTTCCTTCATATACATATATATATATATATCTATCAAAGCAGTGGAGAAGGAAAAAGTTTGCCTAATTTCTTTGTTGTTTTCCTGCAACTCCTGATCTATCACTCTATGTGCAGCAACTTTCTCCATGAATATCCTTCCATTCGTACACTACATGCAGTACAGAAGAATCCGGAAGAAGAGAGAGGGAGAAAAAAAAAAAAGAATATATGATTGGGGAGTGGGAAAAAAATGATGAATGAAGTAATAATACAGTAAGCATCCTAAATGAACAGAACCTACCACTCTCATGAGTAGTCTTAAATTTAGTGGCACTTATGCAAAATGCTGCTCACTGCACTTATCCTTTTGGCTACATTTATCTTATCATCAACGTGTGGTAGCTACACAACAAGACTACATTACAAATATAAATATATATCAAGCTATTTTAAATTAGTAAATGCATAATATCATGAGAAATTAATTAAGGGGAAAAGGAAAACTTTTACTACTCATGTTCATATATAATTAACTTAATAATTAATCATTTTACTATATACTCATTTTCTTGAATTTATCATAAGATAGTACTGGTATGGAATTTTTGTAAATAACAAAAAGGAAAAAAAAAAGAGATCTAGAAAGGTTAAAGATGAAAAGTTAAATATAATAGCATGATTACGTATAATAAAGACGAGCATTTGTGACGGGTCATTTGTGACGAAAATAACTATTTGTGATAAAAATATACTCATTTTATTATGAAATGGTTATTTTGGTAGGAAATAGATAGCCACAAATAAATAGTTTTCTTGTAGCTAGCAATGATAGTGATTAAATATGAAGTAAAAAAATATTAAATTAATAGAGGTTATGAGCTCCAAGAATTGTAATTACCTTTTTGTAACGTCCCAATGGAAGGCCCAAATCACATGATCTATATATACTCCAAAATGACTAGTTAATGATACAATTGGAGCTCTATTAGAATCTTATAAAGAACAAGAATTTCTCATTCCTAAGCAATGTGAGATTTTATTAACCACCTACCCTTATCATATGGGGTATCAAAATTTCATTCCTTAAATTCCCGACGTCTTCATTGGGTCTATTTGTTGTAGGTAACACGGCTCAAGTCTCACTTTCCTGGTTGGGACATGCCAACCAGAAATATAAATTTTTAATAAATCTTGATGTGCCATATTGAGAAATATTTGGAGATGCAAGAAGAGAGATCGATCACACATGATTTTTTTTTCAAGTCTTTCAGAATTCACATATATACTAAAAAAATCAAAAGTTTGGGGGTTGGGAGGCAGGCCCTGATCTAGCCTCCATTCATTTTTCCATTACTATTGTGTTGTAACTATTTAATCACAATTAGAGGCTTGAAACGCAGGGCAAACCCCAAATTCCATTCTATTGTGCTTCACTAATTCTCATTAATTTCCCAAGTATATATGGCACAGGTCACATTTGCGTGTGCATGCATCATAATGAACTACTACTTCTACATAGGAAAATAAAATTCAAATTTTACCCTCCAATTATCACCATCACAAACTTAATTATAAGAACTTGCAAAGTATTTAATTGTACTTGATATGGCATATATGCACCTTTCTAACTACTGTTGACTACGGTCGTCTAACGTTTCGATATTTTAACATTAATTTTATTTAAAAAAAACTTTCACTTTATTGAAAACAACCTAACTTAAGATGGAGGAATATATACTATAAATACAACCGAACTTGAATCAATATTATCATTATGATCTATATTTTTCCATCTTAACTGTCAAACTTGAATGAATTTATAAAGATATCGACGATTGACAAAAAGGGTAAATTGGGAGTTAATTGTAATGTATCAATTTTGATAATTTGGAATGCAAAGTATGCATTCCTTCTAACAGATCACCATGTAACAGACTTCTAATTATAATCTCATGTTCCACAACAAAGGAGCTATATATAAACATCATCATTGGTTCTCCATGAGGATGATGATTTCTTTAACTTTTGTTTTGTTTTAATTTATGAGTAAAATAAAATTAGTCATGTGTTGGGAGGTCAAAATGTTGAGTTGTGATCACCCTTTAATTTTCTCTGGCCTAGTGCTCGATTCCACTAGCTAATAGTTCTTGATAATGCTTTTTTTTTTTTTTTTTTTTATAATTTTTGGCATTTGCAAGGTTTCTTCTCATGTTGCCCACTTTCCATGTTTGTCTCTTCTATTGACTTAGAAATTAGTGATAAAAGCCGAAATATGAGGACAAAAAGCACCACACACATACACATGACTATAGTGGTGTTCGGTACCACGGATCTTTCTTCAGAAACAATTCCACTATGCATTCACGGCCACTTTGATCCATCGCCATATGTATATATATGGGTACTCTTAGTCGTTGGGAGTGTTTAATTCATACCCCATATCGATCGAAGAGGTTATAATGGTTTTGCATGACACATTCATGTCATTTAATTTTATCCTTTGATTTATATGATCAGTCGGTTTCATAATGATCTTTACTTAAACATTGTGCATGAATTAACAAATAGTGGGGGAGCCGGCCCCACTCCTAAAAAAAAGAAAAAATGCATGCAAATGATCTATATCAAGGGCACACCTTTTTATTTATAAGAGAATTTTAGTGTAAACTTTATGTCAATAGTGTTGAGGGTGTATGGCATCCTAATCATATTTTTTGCGAGATATACTTTGACTACAAAAGAATTATATTACACAAAAGTATATATACATATCGTTCCACAAACTAATATGGTTCGATGTGGTATTTCAAGGTTAGATTGTAATGAAACCTCCTTTTACCTTCAAATGGATTCAAAAAGATTTTCAAGATCATCTCCAAAAAGATTGAAATATAACCTTTTGTCCCTAAAATCCATATTTAATAGCTTCTCAAAATTATAAAAATGCCCATTTGCATTCGTGAAAGATTTTAATTAGCTTCTCAAATTCTTGAAATTCCTTGGCTGTTTGTGTTCCTTAAAGTTTTAAGAATTCTCTTTAGTCCCAAAAATTTAATCTTATAGATATCATTAATGTATTTATATATGTACACAAATAATCAGTGACAAAGCAAATCAGAAATAAAAAGAAGGTAATAATGATATAATAAATCATGATCATTATGTAGATCCATAAGAAAATATGTGTACGATTTAATTTGGGAGAGTGACAAAAAGAAATTGATCTGACATAAAGCTAACATGAACCTAGATAACCTAAACTCGCCCGACCCAATACTTAATTGTTCGGGTCGAGTTTGGACTGACTAGTTGATCATGACCTAAACCCGATTGACCCAACATGACAAACCTAAATTAAATGACATGATGACATGATATTATATATATACGAATTGTCACCCGTTCTAGTACATAATGACCAGTACAAATGCCAAGCTGAAAGTGGCTAGAATTTGAGCCATTCAAAGGAACTCTTTCGTTCTCCACATGCATATATATATATATATATATATATTAGAAAACTATAATAAAAATGAGTGTTTATGATAAATTATTTATGATGATAATGACTATTTGCAATGAAAACATACTCATTTTCACATAAAAGAACTGACAACAAATAATCAGTTTCCTACAGTGAAACTATTCTTTTTTTGATGTGAAATGAATTAATACTGAAGTTGACTTTAGGGTTTGTGGCTAAAGGTTAATGCATGTCATCGTCATGATATGAGGTGGTGTGCACCATATATGACAACAGCTAGCTCTCGATCACATATGCCACATGATGATTTTCTACCGCGCCCAGTATGCATATAAAAAAGTAGACCATCCCTCCCCCCAACCTTCCCAGCTTAAGCTAGGCATTGCGATCTAGTTCCATTCCCCTCACTACGTACGTTAATCCAAATAAATATATATCAAACAATCAACCAGATCGAAGATCAGCCATGGCTCTTAAAATCAAGACTGTTCTTTTACTTCTCCTCATACTCCTCATTCCCTTATCTGGTGAGAAAATTCTCATTAATATTACCTATATATCTAGCTAATCTCTCTCTTTTTCTTTTTCTTTTTTCAAATATTCCATTGATCTTTAAGTACTGAAGAGATCATTATTGACGAATTCTCGTGCACGTTTCTTGTAGGTATGGTTGAAGGATTCAAGGTTCGCATGAACCCCAGTTACTCACTTTACAAGGTATATATGATATATCCTAGTAGTTATATATATGTATGTATATTTTATGTAAAATATAGGAAGGGTTAAATACATGCAAGGAAAGACACATTACGACACACGCCCCAAAAGAAAAAACAATGTTAGAGATGAAGATGATCATGAACGACTTGATTATTGTTACAGTAGTACTCGATCGTTTACAAGTGCAACTTTCACCATTAATGGTATAGATTATATATATATAGAGAGGACGTAGCTAGGTAAATCGATCTTGCAGATCATTTTTTTGCTAATAAATAAATGTTAATTGTTTGTGAAGGATGGCAACAGGTTCAAGTTGATCAGGAAGCTTCCAGAGCTTGATTCAGTACTGCTGGATTACGATGAAGCAGGTGCCAATACTAAGCACGATCCTCCTAAGAAGAAACCTGGCAACAACGGCAGGAACCCTTAGTAGTACTCCATTTTAGGATCACCTAATTATATAATCTATATATATAGACACTACTCTCTCTCTCTCTCTCTCTCTCTCTCGGTTTTGATCGGCCTGTAGATGGAATATTCGTAATATGTAGCATTCTAAATGAGTTAAATTACTAGTGATATATAACCATAAATATAATCTAGTTGTGGACATGCATGCATGCATGTACTGTAAGGCCTTCATGAAATATATATATATTATATATATAATATATATGATATCAGATGTTTACTATGTATGCAGTTCTGTTGCTATATATTGTTTGTCCTGGATATGTATGATGTATGAATAAAATTATTAAATTTCTGCATTTTCTTAAATTCAATTCCAAAAAATATAAAACGGAGAAGATCGACATTTGCCCTAATTAGGATATACATATTAAGATATTTATGTACATATATACAATTCTTTTATTAGGATCAGACCATGCAGACGTTTGCTGGTTGACCAATCTTAATTAACGGTACTGAGTTTACTAAACCAGCAAGCAAAAGGCCATGCTGATCATCACTGCATCAATATTTATATTCTTTTCAGCAAAAACACTAAAGCAGATGTATTATTAATGTACAATCAGTAGTGGAAACGTCTGGCCAGGGATTTTTTGAGTATTCATATTATTGCAAGGTCTAAATATTTACATGGACAGGCATATAAAGCAGTTCCCAATTCTTTTTTTTTTTTTTTTTTTCCTTTTGATCTTCCTTTAGAGAGAGAGAGAGGGGGGGTCAAGTTCCACAATCACTCAAAGAGTTAAACCTAATTTGCCTAAATGCTAAATCCGGCCATTGACATCTTCTGAAAACTTTGTTCTCACCATCCAAAAATTCCTTTCTTGCAATGATTTCATGTTCTGACCATCCTTGACCGGCACCTTGTAGTTTCAATACAGCACTGAAAATTAATGCGAATATCAATAGTGCCTAGAAGATAGTGGGGGGAGGGGGTGATGGATCCACCAATTAAAGCATCTTTTGGCAAGGTAGTTCCATCCACACCATGTTTTGACCCATTAATATTAATTGATTGTATCAATTTGCTGGTCAAAGCTCAAAGATCCACACCAATATTTAGTTGGTAAAATTCTCCCTAATGGTTGTTTCCAACACTATATACATACAGACTTTAGGGTTAATAATATAAAAAAACAGAAACCAAAATGATCCTAAAACCTTTTCTGAATTCAAAGACTTTGGGCTATAATGGATTTAAGCACCAAACTTCTTATGATCAGCCACAGCTGTGAGACTCAATTTCTTTACAAGTGATCTTTAGTGCTGACTTCAGTATTTTTTTTCCCCACCCTTGCTCTTATTTGCCACATACATATCTATTTAAGTTTTAAACTAATTCGTGTGACCCATTTCATCTTAACCATTAATTAATGGCTGTGGCTGATCATTGTACGGTTAATAGAAAACTCTACAGCATATATCTAATTAATCTCTTCCATGGACTCTGTTTTGGATCGGCATACTTTAGTCTATATATGCACCTTAGTGGAATATTGGATAGAACTTCCATGAACTAGTCTTGATAGTGACATATATCCAATTGCCTAGTCTAAGTGGTCTTTGTGATGAAGAAAGGATTTTGAGTTTTTTCTTTTTACTTTTGCTTGAATATGGATTCTCAACGAAACTGGAATATTAATTTTCTGTACATAACCTGTACTGCTGTTCAACAGGATAACATCCCCTCTTCCCTTTGCAAGATCACATCCGGGATCCTTGAAAATCCTCACTCCCGTTCACTTAATTGAATCAAGTACATGTCCGATCCACCGAGGGAAGGATTCAAAGATAGTGAACATTAGTGACCAAGCTTTCTATAGCCTGGACATAAAAATCACAGTTTAGATTACAGTTAATATGCTTCAACACCACAGTTTAGATTACAGTTAATATGCTTCAACAGAGCTCTTCTTATAAATTATTCTAAGTTTCCTAAACCAACATTATAAAAGAGTGTGGTGAAGGTTAGTGACACATGGGCGATGCCCGTTGGCAGCTATGTTTTGGCAACAAAGAGGACACGTGATGCCCGTGTTACCAAACACCGATATTCTGTGCCATGCAAGTGATTCCCAACGAAGTATATACTCGGAGGATAGACCACTAGGTTTCTCGGGAACCTTGATGTGCTTTGTGGGAAAAATCTTCCAAAAATCAATTTCGTTAGTAAAAATAAAATAGCAAATTTGAAAAAGACAAACTAAAGTAATTTGGTTGTTGCTTTCAACTATTCCTTGACTGAGAGTGTTTGTTGTCGGGTGATTTTTGCATAATGGGGTTGTTCATCCTTGAGCACTTTTGTAGTGCTGAAAATTGTTTGTCTTTGGATAACTTTGTTTGTTCACTCTCTTGGAGGCGAGGCGAGTTCAGCTCCAAATCAAATTGCTTGACTTTAATTGATTTTTTTTCTCCATGCATGATCGGTTGATTGCCAAGTTGGTTGCTCTCCATCTTTGCTCGCCATGGAGCTAGTGATCTATTCATGTATGTGTCTGTATGTGTGTCATTGCTCACCAAATTTGCTTGCCATATTCAGTTGTGTGGTCTTGCCATTCTATTTCTTATCTCTATGAAAGCCCCCTGGTAGTAGAAACTACTGCAGGTGGTCTCATGTTTTGGTCTGGGGGTTGGTCGAGCTTCAAAGTGAGAGGGAACTTCCCACGGTGAAGGGGTACTGTTGTCACAGGTACTCTATGGTGGGCAGAGGATGTCACAGTGGCCATAAAAAAGTTCAGCAGATTATGCTTACCGACTCCCTTGCAACGCGACAGGGACGTATACTGGCATGCTGTCCACTTACTGGCCTTGATTGTGCTTTAGGCTTACCATTGGTGACAAAAACTGTCGCTAGCATTTCTGGTGTACCCGTCTCACATCAATACTGCTAGTGTCTTAAGGCAGTAAAAGCTTCGGTGATGGAGGCGATCTCTTACAATGAGCGTTGGGTTGGTGTCGATTTCCTGCAACGAGCGTCTGTGGTGGTGGCAAAGGTGTCATCGTGGTTGGGAACCACCATACTGGGGGCAAAAGAGGCCGGTAGGCTGGGTGGTGGTTGAGTTGTTTCCCTCGAGGTGCTTGGCAACGTGCTCCCAATGCTTGCATGGTGCACAACATGCATAGTGTGCTACTGTGGCAAAGATCGGTAGCGAGGAATGCCATTTTGGTTGGAAACCACTTCACCGGTGGCATCCTCTGCTAGTAGCGCTGTGCAAGGCTGTGATTTGCCCATGCACAGCCTCTACTCACAATGTTGTGCTCAATGTGATTGACTTCAGGTGTCTAGGAACCACCCCACTTGCTACAAAAATTGTCGGCGGTGTGGATAGTGGTTGGTGGTGGCCTTACCAGCTCACGGACGCCTATGTGAGGGACTTCTGCCACTCATCGACCTTTGCTCGCACTATGCAAGGCGCGCACAGTGCACTGCTACTGTGAGCAACTGGAGGAAGGCTATGCCGTCATGGTATCTCTGCCATGCAGGGTTGACAACGTCAAGCCCTACCAATGTAATGAGGTTGGTGATGGACACCAAGATGGACCTAGTCTTAAAGATCCATTGCAAGTTCCAGATAGGCCAATTGCAAGATCAAGAGTCAAGAAGATCAAGGGGCCAATGCAAGGATTGGTGCAATCCACTTGGGATGAAACTAGCAAGAGCCTGAAACTCAAGATGGGCATGAAGGAAGGAGAACTAGTTTTGATCAATTTGATACAAGCTATGGAAGAGAGCAACATGATTTGAAGGCATTCGATTTAGTTAATTCATTTAAAGGACTTATTTTATTAGTTTAGAATAATTGAGTTTATAATGAGAAAGACTTAAGGGCAGGTTGAGAAAGTAATTATTTTGTTGAACTAGGATTTCAAGAGAGTACTGTAGCCGAGTTACTGTAGTGTGGCATAGTAGTCGTGTGTACTATTCACTCAGGGGCATTTTTGGAAGATTGAGCTTTATTTTACCTAAGGTTTTGTGAGGTTTTAGTTTAAATAGTCTTTGTTGCCTCATTTTAAACAATATCTGAAAATTTATGAAAATTGATGAATTTTATTCATTCTGAGTTGAGTTTATTTCCTCTTGTTTTTCACTGAACGTTTGAATTTTTTTTTAAAGAAGAGCTGGTAGCCACCCACATAGCAGCCCCATCCCAAATTTATTAAAAAACCATCACTTATGGCGGAGGAATACCGTGGTTACAAAACAATTACCTAAGGGTTCACAAAGAATAACCAACAAAAAAACCATAAAAACCCCGATGATAAAAAACACCAACCAAAGAAAAAGCTTTCAACGAAAAAACAATTACATCCTAATATAAGGAAGACCCCACAAATTCGTCCGTACAAACCCACGAAGGATTCCCCTATCAAGATCGGACCTTGTGAAATACTTACACCGATTAGAAGCTCCCTCTTTAGCAAAATAATCTGCGACCATGTTTGCTTCTTTGAAAATATGTTTGACTGAACAATGTAAATCTTCAAGCAATCTTTGGATCTCATCCCAAAAATCCCATAAGTACCATAAGCTACATTTACCAACCTGAATCCATCTCACAATAACTTTTGAATCTAACTCCACCAAAATCTCTCGAATCCCCAACTATTGTGCCAACTTTAAACCATCAAATAAAGCTCTTCCCTCAGCAACATTATTAGAAACCTGCCCATAATGATTCGCAAAGCCCGCCATCACTCGACCCTCATGGTCTCTAATAACTCCTCCGCCACCTGCTAAACCAGGATTTCTAAGCGAACTACCATCAACATTTAGCTTATACTGTCCTCTATTCGGCTTAGTCCAAACTACAACTTTCATACTTTTCTTGACAACAAGAGCAATTGGGCAATTTAACTCTTGTAAAACCTTGATATCATGCGAATGCAATCTATCAAATTTCCGATGCAGAGAAAAAATATCAGTTAACATCAACTTAATCCACCTCACCACCCCTTTCCAATCAATTTTCTTCCATTCCATTCTATCCTCACACCGTGCTCTCCACAACGCCCAGGTGATAATAATCGGTATTATATCACAACAACATCCTGCTTGAGAAGATTCTGACGCTCGAAGCCACCAAACATTCATAACCACATTCCATCTTTGAGACTGAGGTAACCGAATCCCCAAAATACCTACAAAATACCTCCAAACCATAACAGCCAACCCACCACTACAAAGAATATGATGGATTCTTGTTGCGGTAAATCACAACAATTACACTTTGAAGCTAGAGGAATTCCTAGCTTAACAATGATATCATCCACATGTAACACTTGTTTTTTAACATGCCAACAAACAAAAGACATTTTTTAGGAACCAATTTATGCCAAAGCCATTTTTTCCACAAACAAATAGGCCTTGTTGCTCTAATTAGATGCCAAGCAGATTGAGTAGAAAACATACCACTCGGATTTGGCTGCCAAATACGCACATCTATGCCACCTGATAAATGAATTGGCAAGGCAGTTATTTTCTCAAACATCTCTTTCGACACCAGCATATGCAATCTAGTCACATCCCAGCCCGAGTTATTTAAAACATCAGCCACCAATAAATTTTCATCTCCACTAACATCTTTAGAATTTACAATAGCCCCATCCCCCATCCAATTATCAAATCAAAAATTACAAGCACCATTTCTAACCAAAATACGAGAATTTTGTTGCACAATTGGCATCACTGACAGGATACCTTCCCAGAATCTTAAACCTGTGAAACTAGAAAGAGTCGCAGGATGCTTTCCACCCACATATTTCTTGTGAAAATTTTTTGCCCAAACGAACTTCCCCTCTAGTAATTTCCAAGCAAATTTCATGAATAGAGACATTTGAACATCACTGAGACTCCGAATACCCAACCCCCATTCCTCAACCGGCAAACATATGTTTTTCCAAGACACTCATTTTCTTTTTCTTTTATCATCAGACGAATTCCAGAGAAAGCTAGAGAAAATACTTTTGATGGCTTTGAAAACACCCTTAGGTAAATTCATGACAGAAAGAATATGAATTGGCATGCTAGATAAAACATGTTTGAGGAGAATAATTTTACCCCCAAAAGAAAGGATGTTACTTTTCCGACCATCCAATTTTTTCTGAAGCTTCAACAACAAAAGTTCAAATAATTTTATAGTCATCCATCCCACATGCAACGGAACCCCCAGGTAATTACACGGCCATTTACCCTCCATAAAACCTATGATCCTCAAAACCTCTAATTTTCTAGCAACTGGAAAATTAGAGGAAAAAAAGATAGAAGATTTGGTCGGGCTTACCAACTGCCCAAACATAGATTGGTACGCATGTAAAGTCTTCATAATCTGCACTAGATTTATTTTCCCTTCATTTGCAAAAATCAAAACATCGTTAGCATAAAACAAATGAGAAATCAGAGTACCTCCATTAGCATTGAACGGCTTGACCTTTTCTTGTTGAAAATCATTGTTGATCATCCGCGAAAGTAATTCCTGTGATAAAATGCAGAGATTTGGCGATAAAGGGTCCCCTTGTCTAATACTCCGGGAAGGTTTGAAAAAACCCTTCAAGGAACCATTAAGCATCACCGAACACATAGGTGAATAAATAAAATTAAATATCAAACCTCTCCAATGCTCCGAAAAGCCCAATCTCTTCATGACCTCCAATAAGAACCTCCAATTCACCCTGTCATACGCCTTTGCCATATCAATTTTAATCATAATATTACCTCCTCTCACCTTCTTATTCATACTCTGAATCATTTCTTGAGCAATAGAAATGTTATAAAAAATGCTACGGCCCTTAATAAAGGCCAATTGCTCCTCATAAATTAATCCCTTCATTATAGGTTCCAACCGATTCACCAGAACTTTGGAAAGAATTTTATAAATAACAGAGCACAAACTGATAGGCCTAAATTGCGTGAAACGCCTTGGTTCCTCCACTTTCGGGATCATTACGATGTTGGTGGCTCCAAAGAAAGTGGTTAAAGGCTTCCCCTCAAAAAAATCAATCGCCAACATCAATAAATCATCTTTAATAATATCCCAGGCATGATGGAAAAAACTAGGAGAAAAACCATCAGGACCGGACTACTATCTTGCAGAATCGACCAAAGATCCTCCTTAACCTCCATCAAATCTGGAACTCTGCAAAGAAACCTGTTATCAGCCTCAGTTATAATAGAGGTTATGAGATTCATACCAGGGTCCTCAAAAGACACCGCTGACGTGGTTAACTGCTGCTGGAAGAAATCAACAGCCCCCTCAAGGACTGCTTCACCGGAATCAAGAATGTTACCATCTTCAAGAGTCATACTCTCTAGATTTTTAAATTTCTTTTTACATCTTAAAGAAGCATGAAAGAAAGCTGTGTTTTCATCACCTTCACAAATCCACTTAAGTCTGGATTTTTGACATCCCATAATCTCTTCTCTATGCAAATATTGGACATGCTTTTGCTTACATCTCAAAAGTTCGACTTCCATTTCCTGGGTGTAATTTTGCTGAACATTATTCTCCAATTCTAGAAGTTCATCTTCAATGACTTTAAGATCTACTTCCACTCTACCGAAGACCTCCCTATTCCAATTCTTCAAGACTTGTTTCAATTTTTTTAACTTTTTATTGAATTTCACCATCGGACAGCCCTGAAATTCTTGCCTCCAACACTCACTCACCACACCTAAAAAATCTTCATGAGAACACCACATTCTTTGAAAACGAAATGGTTTAGGGCCAAACCTCCTGTCCACCAACAAAGAAGTAACCATCGGGAAATGATCAGACAACGTTCGAGGAAGATACACCAAACAACAATTAGGGAAGCTTGATAAAAAAACGTGTGTTCACCAACACCCTATCAAGACGAGCCCAGATTCGACCACCCCCTAGCCTCCCATTACGCCAAGAAAACCGATTACCAGAGTAAGGAATATCAACAAGACTACAATCTTGAATACAATTATTGAAGTCATCACGCCCCCGAGAAGAATGACAAACACCACCAATTTTCTCACCTTCAGACCGGATAATATTAAAATCCCCTCCAAGAAACCACGGTACATTATCACCACCATCTAAATCCTTGAGAGAATTCCACAGGATCCGACGATGTTCTTGAAAACAACTAGCATAAATAAAAGTCGTCAACACTCTAGCATTACCAAGAGAGAACCAACCTGAGAGAGCTTGATCCATCACTAAATGCAAATGGAAATCAATGTCGTTTGCCTAGAACATCCAAACTTTACCACCCACTTCCACATTATTACAGAAATTAGGAAGATGTAACCACCGTGCCCAGTGAGCACATTTATTAACTGAAAGAAAAGGTTCTAAAACAACTACTACCGATGGACGATATTTATTAATAATTTGCCGCAAACTTGCCTTCGAGGAAAAAATCCCTCTAATATTCCATACAAGAATATTCATTATTTAATAATGTCTATTAGAGTGCGTCATCCGTTCAAGAACAACAAGAGGTTTTTTTACTTTACCACCACGATATTTTTTTTGCGGTACTTCAATCTCACTATTCGACTCATAGCATTTGGTAGCCAACTCTTCAATCTCATCATTATCATTATCCGACAACGAATGAGCCAATAACGGATATATCGAACAATTACCATTATCGTTAATATTGCAACATACTTCACATTCAAGAGTTTCATCAATCACCTTTAGAGAGCTTCTAGGTGACCCACGATTTTCTGCCAAGCCATCTCCACCATCCTTCTCTACCATAGATTCAGATTCTTCATACTAGGACTTTTTAACTTCTGGTTCCATTTTATTCACATTCTGTTCCACTTCACAATCTGTCTCACTAACCTTTCCACAAGCGTCATCCTTCATAGCCATAGGTTTATCATCCAGGATTCCGTAATTCTGTGAAAATAAAACACCGTTAGCATCAACAAAAAATACCTCCATCGGTTCAGGCAGGACAACACTCTGTTTCCGTCGGATACGTCCAGAATTTCAGCTCTTCGTCCGTTCTGGCCCTTCTCGCCCTCTCCATCCTGAAGCTTTCCTTCTTTATTTTTCTCCCTTACCACCTTCCATGCCTTAAGCTCTACTCCCTTCCCATTATCAGCCGAACCCACTTTCTTCTTCCCCTTCATAGTATACTGCTTTTTGTATTTATAATACCCTTCCGCATGCCCATGTTTTCTACACCAGTTACAGTATGCTGGGAGATTCTCAAAAATCACTTCTTGACAATGACTATTCTCCAACTCAGGTGGTTCGATCCAAAAATGAGTCTTCAAAGGTGTCGAGACATCTAACTCCACACAAATTCGAGCAGCTTCTGGTCTGATAACACACAAGGTAGGATTGTCACTTTTCAGAAACCACCCAAAGCCATCTCCAAAACTTTTCAACATGGACATTTGAAAATAATTCGGTGGAAGGCCAGGTAACGTGATCCACACAGGGACCAACGGAGGTTCATCATCTTCATTAAATCCCGAGGTCCAATGAAAAATTTTATACAGAACACCATTAACGTCCAAGCTTCCTTTGGCCATGACAAAAATGAAATCTTCCTCGTTGATTAACCGAACCAAAATATTCCGAGTGTTCCCCAATTGGCCGACTACTGGCATGTCTTTTACACCCCATCTAGTTTTGATAAATCCTCTAATCTGATCCAGGGAAGGCCGGCGACGTTGAAATTTCAATACAATAGCAAACCAAAAAGGCTATGCCAATTTTGCAATTTCAGCCAGAGAGAACGTAAAAAACATTTCTCCCTCAACAAACCTGGGTTCACGAACCAGAATATCCATGGATGGCAAAGGTTGTGGCCGGTTAGCCACTACATCTGCAAATCCTCTCTGAAAACCAACACCAGCAACGTGCTTCAAAGAGATCTGAGTAGCATCATTCTCCATTCCATGCACAGACAGCGGCTGACCCACTACGGAAGACGATGGTGCCATAGGATCCACCATGCAAACCTTAGGGCGATGTACTTCCTAGAGAGAAAATTCTATTCTTGCCACGTCATCAGTTCTAAATAATGTCTTTTTTGAACGTTTGAACTTATCAAAAGTAAATCATAACATTTGTGGCGTTCCTCTTTTGTAATTTGGGTTCTTGAGATAGGTTCTTCAACGGGTTTAGATTTTAATATAATCTAGGTTCTTGAAATGAGTTCTCAACGGGTCTAGATTCTCCATCCATTGACTTGATTTTGGCTTTCTTGGGTGAGTTTTCAAATTGATTGTGGGTTTAAGGGATTCTAATTCCATGGGTTCACATCATTTGGTATTCAGAGCTCGGTTTCCAATCAGGTCTAATTCTATCTTTTAATTCTTGCATCTTTAAATTTAATTATAGGGCTTCATTGTCCTAGGGTTAAAAAAAACAAAGTGTAGAATTCGTTTTTCCTAGTGCTGCCAAATTATTCTATCATTTGAGTTTCGTGTTCATCATCATCAGTGGCTAAATTCCTTGTTCGAGGGCTGTCAAAATTTGCACCATTTAGAATTTGGAATTTCTAGGGCTTTTTGCATCTCTAAGTTTGTCAATTGCTTGGAGTGCCATTTCATTTATTCTCTTCTATTCCTGTCAATTTCGTGTGTTTGAATTCAATTGTTTGATTTCCACAATTGAATCAATTGTTTGTGATTGAATTAGTAGGAAAAAAAAGGTAGAGAAAAAGAAAAGAAAAAAAAAGAAAAGAAAAGAAAAGAAAAGAAAAATTCAAAAAAAAAAATTGATTTGATTTTATTTTATTGAGCCTTATTATCAAAGGGGGTTGAATATATCATTATTGTTGGTATCTTATTTTGAAATTACTCTTTCCCTCGTTTCAATTCCTTGAGTCTCGTGTCATTTTTTTCCTTCCATGTTTCTCTATTCTTGTTTATTGGACTTAATTACTAGTTGGAATACAACAAGATCGTATTGTCTTGATTGAGTTCAATTAGTTCTTAAAGAACTTGAGTGAGAAAACTTTTGAGGTAAAAGGCAAGAGAGTGTGAGATCATTATCGGGAAAAAACCAATTATGAGTGATACACGAGTGGAGTGTCAATATTCGAGCGTAAACATGTAAGAGAGTGTGTGGAGTTTTTACCACTTACATTCTTTTGTGCAGCGCATTACGATATCTCACACATCACCAAAGGGGATGGCAGACAATTCATACTTTGTGTTGTAGTCCATGCAACAAAAGTTTAAAAGGTTGAATTTGGCATTGGGGGAAGTGAGGGATATGATGGATCAACGAGGTGCAGTAATTAGAAATCTGCAAGGTAGGAGATATAGGAGAAGACATGAGCCTAACATTGAACATGAGTATAAGAATCAGGAGTATAGTGAGTCTCTTGTTGTCAGGCATGCTCTCAATACATAAAGTAAGATGGATGATACAGAGTAGCAAAGAGAGAGCATTTTTCATATTAGATGCCACATCAATAACAAGGTATATAGTATGATCATTGATGGAGGGAGTTGTATTAATGTGACTAGTACTACTTTAGTTAAACAATTGAATTTACCTACCTTGAAACACCCTAAACCATACATGTTGCAGTGGTTAAATGATTGTGGGGAGGTTAGGTTAATAAGCAAGTGCTAGTTTCTTTTTCAATTGGGAAGTACAAGGATGGGGTGTTGTGTGATGTAGTGCCTATGCATGCTGGCCATATTTTGTTAGGAAGATCGTGACAGTATAATAGGAAAGTGATCTATGATGAGTTCAATAACATGTACAATTTTGAAAATGATGGAAAAACAATCAAACTTGCTCATTTAACTCCAACACAGGTCCATGCTGATCAACTGAAGCTAAGAAGTGAAACTGAGCCAAAAAGAAAGAGTGAAAGTGAGGTTGATAAAAAAAAGAAAGATAGAAAGTGAGATTGATCAAAAAGGAGAAAGTAAAAGTGAGGTTGAGCAAAAAAGAAAAAGTATGAGTGAGATTGAGGAAGAAACAAATAGTGAGACCAAAGAGGGGAGAGAGAGAAAAAAGAAGAGGGTGAGCATGAAACTTCAAGAAAAAGAGAGTATGAGTTGAGAAACAATTATGAGGCTGGGAGTTCAAAAAAAGATGTTGAAAAAGAGAGTGAAAGAAAAAAATAGAGTGAAAAGAAAAGCGATAGTGAAGAAAGTGAGAAAAAAATAAAAAGAAAAGTGAGTTTTTATACTAAGGCGAATTTTAATACTAACGAACTTAACGAATCTTTACCTTGTGTTGTTATCTCTTTGTTGCAGGGATATAAGGTCGTGTTACCTAACGATGTTCTTAGTGGATTGTCATTTATTAGAGGAATAAAGCATCAAATTGATTTTCTGACAGTATTGGAGAATTGGCAACATTACTTCTGGCCAAAAGAATTTGTCTTACATACCAAATATAAGTCCTTGATACACTTGAAATGACAAGGTACGTTGACTAGGGTGCATGCCAAGTGGGAGGAATGTATTGAAACTTTTCCTCATGTAATCAAGTACACACATGGTAAGGAAAATTTTGAGGTTGATGCATTAGTAAGAAGATGTGACCTTATCTTTATTTTAGATGCAAAGTTATCAAGATTTGAATATGATAAGAAATTGCATGCAAATGATGATAGCTTGGCTAGTGTGTATGGAGTACATGAGAAAGCATCATTTGGTCAATTCTATATACTAGATTGGTATTTGTTTAAAGAGAATAGACTTTGTGAACCTACTAGTCTTATACTTGAGTTGCTTGTGCGTGGAGCACATGGAGGTACTTTGATGGGACATTTTAGTGTAAAGAGGACCTTAGAAGTGTTGCATGACCATTGGTGGGAGTATTGTTTCTCATTCATTGAGTTTGCATATAGTTGGAGTCGTTACTATGGTATAAAGATGAGTTTAGGCGTATTGCATGAACACTTTTGTGTGTATAGTTTGTCATTCATTGAAGTCGCATATAATTGGAGTTGTTATTTTGGTGTAAGGAAAATTTTAGATGCGTTTCATAAACAGTTGTGGGAGTATCATTTTCCATTTATTGAATTGTTGCATAAACATTTACGAGAGTATCATTTGTCATTATTAGAGTTTGCATATAATAGAACCATACATACTACTATTTCTTATTCACCTATTGAAGTTGTTTATGATTTTAATCCACTTACTCCTTTAACTTTAATGTTTTTGCTTGTTGATGACAGGAGTAGCTTGGATAGCCCTTTTCAAGTTCTTGAGAAAATTAATGATACATCATATCTAGTGGATCTTCCAAGTAAGTATCATGTGTTTGTTATTTTCAATATTACTAATCTTTTACCCTTTGATGCAAGTGGAGATTCGAGGTCGAATTCTTTTGAAGAGATGAGGAATGATGGACACCAAGATGGACCTAGTCTTAAATATTCGTTGCAAGTTTCAGATAGGCCAATTACAAAATCAAGAGCCAAGAAGATCAATGAGGCAATGTAAGGATTGGTACAATTCAATTGGGATGAAGCTAGCAAGAGCCTGACACTCAAGATAGGCATGAAGGAAGGAGAACCAGTTTTGATCAATTTGATACAAGCTATGGAAGAGAGTAATAGACAACATGATTTGAAGGCATTCAATTTAGTTAATTTATTTAAATAACTTATTTTATTAGTTTAGCATAATTGAGTTTATAATGAGAATGACTTAAGGGCATGTTGGAAAAATAATTATTTTTTTGAACTAAGGTTTTAAGGGTTACTATAGCCGAGTTACTGTAGCACGTCACAGTAGCCGCGTGCACTATTCACTCAGGGGTATTTTTGGAAGATGGAGTTTTATTTTACCTAGGGTTTTGTGAGGTTTTAGTTTAAATAGTCTTTGTAGCCTCATTTTAAACAATATATGAATGTTTATGCAAATTGATGAATTTTATTCATTGTGAGTTGAGTTTAGCTACTCTTGTTTTTCATTAAACGTTTGAACTTATGAAAGATAAATTACAATCTTTGTGGCATTCCTCATTTGTAATCCGGGTTCTTGAGACGGTTCTTCAACGGGTCTAGATTTTAACATAATCTAGATTCTTGAAATGAGTTCTCAACGGATTTAGATTCTCCATCCATTGACTTGATTTTGGCTTTTTTGGGTAAGTTTTCAAATTGATTATGGGTTCAAGGGATTCTAATTCCGTGGGTTCACATCAGTTGGTGGTTGCAGGTCCTACCTGTTGAAGGAATTGGGTGCACGCCGTGCATCCCTTACATCCATGATGTATGTGCCCAGTATGTGAGGTATGCATCATGCGTTCTTCCTCTATCTTTTTTGTTACCATTTGCTACAATATTAAGAGAATAAATAATAGAAAGTAGCAAAGTTGAGGAGATCTTATTTGATTTTTTTAAGATGATCTCGTGAGTCGGAGAATAGCCTTCTCTCAATTCTGATGCAAAAGATTTCGTTAATCTCACAGACGGCGTCAATTGTTAATGCCTAAATTCGAATAATAGGTCAGAATGGAGGAAATAATTATTCGTGACCCATGATGTTGATTCACGTCGACACAGTGCTCTTTGCGTTCATTCATGAAATAAATAATAAATAACCAAAAATAAAAATAAACAGAGACACAGAGATTTATGTAGTTCGGCATAAAAGCCTACATCCACTAATTGTTTGGGGGCAAAATTTACTATGATTGGTGATCTTACAATCTCTCATGACTTCACATATCGCTCAATACAATTGAGGAATTTAGTTTAGGTGTAGAGAAGTCATCCTCTAAGAGAGATCTGGTGGAGACGCTATGTGTAGTAGAGTTTTTCAGTAGCGAGTCTGTGTAGAGAGTATGTCAAATTTGTGGGGATCTCCTCCTTATATAGAAGTCTATTTCTTTGGAGTGACTAAGTCCAACTTATCTTGTGAAGTCTTTTCCTTTTAGGAGTCTAAGCCAACTTTTTTTAGTTTATCTCTTTCTTACTTTATCTCTTTCATACTTTATCTCTTGACTTTACCTCTTCCCTTATTATTAGTGGTAGGTTTTCATAGGGCTGCACCTTGTCAATTTAGTCTCTAACATAGTGATTTCTGAGCATAATATCATTCTAATGATGTAGTAGTTTCCTTTTAGAGGCCGCTTAATCCCAATAGATCAGCTTGCTAGCACTATTTCCCACCTTGTATACATCTCCATTTTAGAAATGACTCCAAGTGCAACTGTGTGAGCTCAATGTAGATATACAATTGGCTTGAAGGGGTAGACAGCTTTCTTGTTTCGTTTATCTTACTCATTTGCACCCCAAGTAAAGGGATGCACTCCATTTTGTAGCATACCATACCATCTTCCTTGGTCTGAAACAATGGAAATTAATGTGTAAGCACTTTTGGACAATGCTTATGATAAAAGTATATCAGAAAAGGTTTTGCCCATAATTAGTCATTGTAATTCTTTTCTCATGAGCATGCAGCAGTAAAAATTGCTTGCCTAGTTTCTAGCTAGGCTGCAAATATAATCATCATGATTGATGAGAATGGTAAAAAAATTTCTTTTAGTTATGAGTGATACAAAACAAACATACCACAGCAAAACATATGTTAATAAGGTTAAATTGGCAGTAAAAAGCCTTCTCATTTGAACTTCAACTCTATATTAGGCTTCTCAATATTGAGTTTCTTTTCTAAATTGAGGTTTTAAGTATTGGGTCTCAAAAGTCACGGATATATTCAAATCCCAAATAATTTATTGGATTATTTAAATTAATAGTCAATGAATCAATCAGATCATAATAAATAATCAACACATCAATTTTAATAACGAAGTGGTAATTCAATTGAAAAAAAAATCAAAATCTAAAATTATTTCGGGTATAAGTCATCACTTAAAGTCCACTATAGAAATTTAGTTCATTACAACCAATTTATAAATACTTACAAGACCCTTGAAGTAATTAAATCTGGCTTAAAAAACGACGAGTATCCCACTCAATCTCTGCACCCTGGTAACTCTAGATCACCAGTCTTTCTATAGTTTTACCACGAGTACCAACTCAATCAATACACCTAGATAGCTTCAAAGATCTTTCTAACCGACAAACACATTCACACCAATGGACTTAGTAGTACATAATATGATGAAGATCTTTTTATCAAGAACAATTGATCTTCAATGTGTAATGGATCTTTGTAGGATTTTCTCTCAATAATACAATGAATACAGCAACTCTGACATATGTACACATTCATAAATTATGCATATTGTTCTATATATAGTAGGGTCTGAGTATATCACTTAGGGAGTCCAAACCTTAGTGAAAATGTGATCCTCGAAATCTTCACTCCAATAAACTATTGAGCGAACTTTTTATTTAGCTTTTGGCACCAATGTTGGGTTTTGAAGATCTTTGTGAAACATGAATTTGTAAATAATTGAGTTATATTTTCGAAAACACAAATATCACATTAATCCAATATGGGAATAAAAATTTATGACCAATTTACTCTGGCTAGATCGATCTCATCAAGTTTTGTGAATTTGCAATTTTTGCACTTTTTGTTCCAATTGCAACCTAGACTCTGCTCGACATATTTACAACTCAATTGGACTATGTTTTCTCAACATATTATTTTTATACTAACAATCTCCCCATTTGGCAATTTTGTGACAAAGCATCTAACTAATACATATAACTTAGTCTAATCCTAACAAACCCCCAAAATAGGACTAAAAAAAATTATATATATAGATACTCCAAAGTATATTGAATAAACTTTTACTTATTTTTCCAAAACCATTAACAAACATATTAACTTATAGAAAACAAACTAATAATAGGAGGTAAACAAAAATAAGAATGTAATATCAAAATAACATAATGTCATTATTATCAACTATTCTCCTCTTGTATCTATCATCCAACTCTCCTAAGTAGTACAACTCCTCCTAAGTTAGGTACTACACAATTCTTTCCATTTTTGTCACAAAATGGCAAAGGGATATGATATGTCATGCTTTGTACTGAGATGAGAGTATTACTTACTCATGTGAAATGACATAATAAAAGTTCCAAGTACCATGTCAAAATATCTTAAGTCGCTAATGCATGAGGAAACATTAAGTTAGAAGAAAATTAAGTATTTTTAGGTCATGAAACCTATTAAACAAAATACTCATATTCTTTACCAATTCAAAAAATTCATTCCTTAAAAAAGGAATTGTTTATCATATACTCTTGGAGGTTCAACCTAAAATAATTAGGTCAAATATGGTCAATCCTGCCACAATGATGGCAAGTAGGGAAGAGCCTTTGAGAAGATTGTATCTTTGGAGGAGGTGCTACCTTGGTCTAAGAAACAATAACATTCTTACCCTTATCAATTGAAGGTGTAACAACCATCATCCTCTTTTTAGAGCATGGCTTCACATTAGAAGAAGAAAATACAAAATAACAATTATTCACAAAACCAAGACCAGATTTATCATGAGCATGCTTTTGATTTACCAACAACTTATCAAGTGTATTACTAGAGAATTTATTCAAATGCATTTTAGAAAAATGAAATTCATTTTCAAGTTATTTATTATTTTCAAATAACATGGCATTCTCATATTACAATGAAGCAATAAAAGCATGTGAATCAGACAACTCAATAGCTAAGATATTTTTCTCATGTTCATCATTTTTAAGTACATAAATTTTAGATTTCAAATTATCACAAAGAGTAAATGAGTCATCTAATTTAACATACAATTTTTTTTTCGTTATCACATAACTTTAGCTTCTTAAAATTTGCAACATTGTTCTTTTCGTTTTCAGACACTCTTTAAATAGACTTTCATGTGCTAATTGCAAATCAGATTCATTCTCATATTCATACCTAGACACGTATTCATGTTCAGACATGTTCTTACAACTAGAATCATAGTTACCTTCAACAGAGGAAGCAAAATACATGAAATTAACATTTCCTTAGATGAGGAAGATTTGACAAAGTCATTTGACTTAGATTCAGTGTTACTTAAGGAAGCATTCATTACTTTTCCTTTGGTTCTTTTGTAATTGGGGCACTCAATATGAATGTGTCCAAAACCATGACACTCACAATATTATATATTTTGGGATACCTTGTTCTTTGAGATCATAGTATATTTTCTTAGAGCTAATCTTCTCTCTACTGTAAGAACAAGAGTTTCGATTGGCCATATCAAAAACTCTCATACTTTTCTTGGTTCTTACCCTTCCTAGATATAAATATTTTCATGAGTTTTCTAACATATTGAACTATATACTTGTCATTCATTTCATTATCTTTCACAAATGCTTCAATAAACTCTTCATTAACAATCTTAAGAGCAATTGAATTACTTTTCTTTGGTTGGGAAAATGTGTCTTCATAGATTTGAAGAGAGCACACTGAGTCTTCAATACTTATATTATCTAAGTCTTTACTCTCCTCTATTGCTGTGACCTTGGATCTATATTTTCTTGTAAAGATTTGAGGAATTTTCTAACTATCCTATGTTCAAGGACCTTTTCACCCAGATTTAAACTTGAATTTACTATATCATTGAGCCTAGTACAAAAATAATTAAAAGTCTCATCATCTAACATTTTTGTTTCTTCAAACCTAGTGGTCAACATCTGAAACTTAGAATTTTTCACTAATCTAGTTCCTTCATGAGTGACTTTTAATATGCCCCATGCATCTTTCGCAATTTCACACATCTATAGTCTCTTAAATTCTTAAGAAGAAATAGCCACAAAGATTGTATTTAAACATTTACAATTCCAATTACACTCATTGATTTCATCTTTAGACCAACTGTTGGTATCCTTGGGAGCTTCTACACCCTTAACAATTGAGATAGACATTTTCGATCCTTTTTCTATGATTACCCACACTTGTTCATCAAATCACTTAAGTATAGCTCCCATTCAAACTTTACAATAAGCATAATGCTTTCATCAAGGTAAGGGGCTGGCGAATGAGATCTATCCTTTTTGACCACTTGATGTAGGATCACAGTTAGGAACTGAGTCCTAATAGAGTGAACCTGGGTTTGCTGCCAACTGAAAATTAAATATCCAAATCCCAAATTTACCTAGAGGGTGAGTGAATATGTGTTTTCTAAATTTATTGGACTATTTAAATTAAAAATCAATCATATCACAATAAATAACCAATGCATCAATTTTGGTAACAAAGTGAAAATTTATTTGAATAATGCCTTCAAGATCAAAAACCACTTCGGGTCTTAGTCACCACCTAAAATCCGCTATAGAAATTTAGTTAATTAAAACCAATTTAGAAACACTTACAAGACTATTTACTTTGGCTTGTAACACCACGAGAATCCCACTCAATTTTTACACCCTAGCAGCTCTAGACCACCAGCCTTTCTATAGTTTCACTATAAGCACCAACTCTATCTCTACAACCAGAAAACTTCAAGAATCCTTCTGGCCAACGAACACATTCACATCAATGGACTCACCAGTACATAATATGATGGACTCAGCAGTACACATTCACACAAATGGACTCAACAACTATGGCATCTCTCCACACCCTAAAAGTCGTGCATATTGTTCTATATATAGTTAGGGTTTGATTAGACCACTATGAGAGTCCAAACCTTGTGAAAAAGTGATTCTCAGAATTTTTTCTCAAGCAAACTTTATGTCTAGTTTCTAACCTTGTAACCATTAGAACTTGAAGATCCTTGTGAAATATAAATTTGAAGATAATTGAGTTAGCTTTCTAACTCAATTATGATAGTTTACTCTAGTTAGGTCAATCTCATCAAGTCTTACAAATTTGCACTCTTTGCAATTTTTGTTTGAATTGCAACATAGACTCTACTCAACATATTTACAACTTAGTTGGACTATGTTTAGACATAAGAATATGCCATCATATTATTTTTATACTAATAGCTCCCATTGTACCCTTACATGGGATATGATCATGTAATAAATTAAGGAGAATGGTGCCCCTTAGTGGGAAGCCCTTCATCCTTTTGAATTTCCAGACAGTAACACTTGGCATGATGCTTGGGGTTAAGGGGAAATGAAGGTTGGCCTTTTAAGGTCAATCGTATATTACCAATTGATGACTCATTGTCCTTCTTCCCGTCTTACGAGGTGAGTTTGGTTTCTTGAAAAATTCTATAAAGTATTTGTTTTCTCTAAAAACGTATTTAGGGTGTGAGTATTTTCAGTGTGTCTCTAGTTTATCTGCGTAACACATTCACACACTTATGTAGACGAACTCAGATCGATTGAAGATGGATAAACTAGATTCACTTCTGGAATCACTACAAAAAACTAAACTTTGGGTATTTTTTTTCTTTCACTGTAAATAACTTTCAAGAGATCTAACAAATCCAAATAAATAATAAGTAATTTCTTTTGTGTGGTCTACAACCCTTGGCTCTAATTCTAGGGAAACACACACAAAAAGAGAGGCTTATGTCCTTAACTTGAATGATCAATCAGATCATGTTATTAACTTCAAAATTAATTCTTCATCTTGAGTTATGAAGACCCCTCCATGATACTATGAAGCAAAGTTTTAAACTTCATACGATACTGGCCGATAGGGCCCAAATATACTATACCGGAGCAATAACTGGTACAAGGAAGCCTGCATTTCTTACCAGCTAAAATACTGGCCATACTGGGGTGTTTCGACTGGTATTCCAGATTTCGATTGGGATGGCCATTTTGCCCGGTACATTTATAAGAGCTAAATCGTTTATGGCATTTTTATAATTTAAGTAAAAGTGCAGGGGCATTTTTGTAAAAGTGTATTAGAGTTAGTCTGTAGGGTTTTTTTTCCTTCTTCTTCCGTCTTCTCACTTCTGTTCTTCAATTTTTGGTCTCAACATCTATAACTTCAGCAGCAGCTTAAGGAACACGGATCCAAGCTCGAGATCTCTCCCTTCACCAAAGACATTCTTTTCAGGCTCATGAAGGTATGCATTTTCCTCTAATTTTTGTTCCTTTCATCTGTTGGTTATTTCCTATGTCTAATTTTTAAAAAATAAGCTAAGCAAAATGAGAGAAATCAATTGAATAGAGTTAATTCGCACAGTGTTAATTTTTTATACTTAAATAGTTAATAACTTAATACTGTTAATTCCAACACTTTTCTTAATGTTAGAAAGGGGTGTATCTCTTAAGTGTTGAATACTTGAACTTGAATAAGTATTGAATTATGAATTATTATATAGGAGTATAAAAATGTCTAGTTGTCAATCAACCGCTGCTACATCTACAACACTTGCTCCTGCGAGATCAAAAGATCCAGCATGGGCCCATGCACATGCAGTGCCAGGGACAATAAATAATACTGAATGTGTGTACTGTAATAAAATAACTAGAGGTGGTGGAATCACTCGATTTAAGTATCATCTAGTTGGGATTCCAAGCAATGTAGAAGCATGTAAAAAGATCTCTGATGATGTAAAATGGTAAATGAAGGAGTTGCTTATTGAAATGAAAAAAGGTAAAAAGAAGAAAAGAAAAATTAACTTAGAGATTGAAGGCCTTGTAGATTTAATATTTGATGATGTTAATGATAATAATGAGGGACACTATCAGGATTCTAAAGGTAAGGGAAAGGAAAAAGAATGTGGAACTGGAAAGTCAGTGGGGGCATTGAGTATATTTTTTGCCCCAAGAACAACTCCTGGGTCTCAACCTTCCATTAAGAGTGCTATGTGTTCAAAAGAGATAATTGACAAAGCAAAGATGACTGTAGCATAGTGGTGGTATGATGCTTATCTACCTTTCAATGTTGCTCAATCCAAATTTTATCAACCAGCTATAGATGCCATTGCTGCCACTGGGCCAGGATTCAAGGGTCATTCTTTATATAAGTTGAGAGGAAATTTGTTAAAAAATTTTGTGAATGAGGTTCAGAATTATTTGTAAAAAATTAAATAGATTTGGAATGAGACTGGTTATTCATTAATGGCAAATGGTTGGACAAACCAGAGACAATAACCAATAATCAACTTTCTAGTTTATTATCCAAAAGATACAATGTTCTTGAAGTCTATTAATACATCAGGCCTTAGAAAATATTCTGAAATATTATTTAACATCTTTGATGAAGCTGTTCACGAGTTGGAGTTTAGAATCTTATACAGTTCATAATGGACAATGATACAAGTTATAAAGTAGCAGAAAAAAAGTTACAACAGAAGTATGGCTCTTTCTACTTGTCCCCTTGTGCAGCTCATTGTATAAATTTGATGTTGGAGAATTTTTTTGATCCTAGGCATTTTCCTATTATTGCTGAAACTATAAAAAATGCAAGAAAGATAACAAAGTTTATCTATAACCATGATTGGGTTTTGGATTTGATGAGAAAAGACTTCACCAAAGGTCATAATTTATTTTGTCCTGTAGTCACAAGGTTTGCGACAAATTTTCTAAGTATCTAATGCTTACTTTTGTTTAAGAAAAAGTTTAGACAAATGTTTACTTGTGATAAATAGATTTCATCAAGTCATTTAAAAGCAACGTACGAAAAGAGATAGCCGATAGTATGGGAGGCATATGGGGGCACGAGGGCTACTAGAATGTGGTGACATTTGTACAAAAATGTCGATGATAACTTGTACAGTCAATTGGTGGTTTGATATAAAAAGGATTAGATTGAAAAAAAGACGTAACTGACGTGTAACAAACTATAATTGTCAAGTGCTAAAAGACTATCAAATTGGATGTAGTGTACTATGTAAATAGCAAAGTGAATGAACATGTCTACTAACAAAAAGATGGAACACAAACACAAACAATTCTGGGAGTAATACTAGGATCGGGTATAGACTGATACGATGTAAAAAATTGTACACTAGAAAACTCTATATCTTCAAGTGTGCTTGTTCAATGTACAAGAAAGACCTATTTGTAGTTGAATAGGCATATGGTAAATAAGGAAATATAATCATGTCATAAATACAAACACGACCAAGGTTTAATGCCAAAATATTATATCCTAAGAATATTCCATGATATGGCAGTATTCTAAGATACACAAAATCATGGGAATATTTCTAGATATACTAATATCCCCCCTCAAACTTGAGGTGGTGAGGTCAACTGGAATTTGAAAACAATATCACCTAACTGACGTGTAAAGAACTATAATAGTCAAGTGCTAAAAGACTGTCAAACTAGACGTGATGTGCTATGTAAATAGCAAAGTGAAGGAACATGACTGCTAATAAAAATATGGACCATAGACACAAAAGATTCTATAAGTGAGACTGGATCGAGTTTGCTCTGATATTATGTAGAAAATTGTATATGAGAAAACTCTTCTATATTCAAGCGTAGGGCTGTAAAAGTAAAACGAGCGAACCGAACGAATTGGTGTGTTTGGTTTGGTTAGAAACTGGTTCGGTCTTGTTTCTAATAATATAAATTGGTTAGAAATGGGTCCTATTTTGATTTTGATATTTAAAACACTAGTTCAAATCAGACTGGTAAATATCTATATAAATTTTTTATATTATATATAAAATAATTTTTATATGTTTTTTTATATTATATATAATTTTTTATATTGTATTATATATATTATATGCTAATTTTTAATTAATATAACATGAAATTTTAATCTCTATTAATCTTATAACATAAAATTAATATAACATTTGATATAATATTATAACATTTGAATTTTGATATAATATAAAAAATTTAATTTTATAATATAAAATTAATATAATATAAAATGAGAAATATGGGTCAATGACTTACTAAAATTTTGTTGGATAATGATTTTGTTTATCCAAAAAACCTTACTGGACTGGATCGAAACTGAAAAACTTGGAAACTGAAAAACCTAGAAGTTTCAGTTTCAATGGTGAATTAGTTCAGTCCCGGTGATTAAAATTTTAAAACCAATGTATACCGGTCTGATTCAAAACTAGATTGATTACACCCCTATTCAAGTATGTCTATTCACTGGAAGAGCTTATTTATAGTTGAATAGGCCTATGCTAAATAGGGAAATACAACCAGGACATAAATACAAATACAATCAATGCTTAATGGCAAAATATTATGTCCCAAGAACATTCTATAATATGACAGTATTCTAAGATACACCAAATCATGAAAATATTCCTAGATACACTAATAGCCCCCTAAATTTGAGGTGGTGAAGTAAACTGGAATTCTGAAACAGAGTCACCTAGCCGGTTGATGAGATTTCATGTCAGCAAGATTATTTTCGGATGAGATAGAATGCATGAGAATGATGGTGTACAAAGTGACAGTTAATTTCAATGTATTAATTAGTATACTTATAAAACATGCCACTGTGAGCAATCTACATGGCATGCCGGTTATCACAAGGTACACTAGAGCTAGTCATTAGGGGGGTACCCATGTCTGTCAAATGCCATTGTAATCATAAATTTCATTTTGGTGATCATTCTGGTTTAAGCACTGAAATGTAATATTTTAAGGTCGATGCATTAGCTATATATATAAAATTGATAATTAATAAAATAAATATATGTATATGTGTATCATGTATGTATTTTTGTGTGTGTGAATATATATATATATATTTATATTTAATATATGGAAGAATTAGAGACTTATAAAATGAATATGCATTGAAAACATAAAAAGGTAGAGATATTTGTGTTAAAAAATACTATTAAAAAAATATAAACTTAAGTTGAGACACAAAGAAAAAAAATAAAAGAACCAAGAAATTATAAAAAATAATGAGATTAAAAAAAAAAGAATAAGGGGACATATTTAAAGTTATAAACAATATGAAAATTATATAATGACTTTTAGATTTTAAACTCATATGAATATCTTCTCGATTTAAAACTTACAAAAATACAATGCAAACTTAATAAAATTACTAAATTTTCATTGAAACAGTTTGGAATAGAATGTAAATTCTGATTGAAATTGACAGAAACAAATCAGAAAGGGCTAGAATTTGATATGAAATGGATTGCAAATGTATAGTGCATCCAGTACTACATCAGAACGAAAAATTCTGACTATTCCGATCAGAATAGACTGGAATTCAAAACTATGTCGGCCATTCATTTATATTTTTATGCTGATCTTTCTTGCCTGCCCACGAGTTTCACCTTGAGGTAAATAGATCAAATCTAAGTGACACACGTACAAATTATGTTGGAAGAAATTTCTTTCAACTCAGTCTTAGATTTGACAAGCTATTCAACATATGTGAAATATGTGGTTTTTTCATAGTTAATTTTTTTTTTTTTTTTTAATTTAAACCGTTGAAAAAGCATGTATTTCTTACATGCTCTATGAACACTTGCCAATTTATTATCTGAGTTGAAGGATGTTTTCTTCCACCCAATTTGGAAGAAAACTATGTTATCTTTTAATTAAAAAATTATTTTTTAAAAACTAATATTTTTTCTTAAAATACCTCTTTATTTAAAAATAAACAAACTTGAATACTTTTATTTAGTCAAAAAATTCTCAAATGGGATATTATTAATTTGAATAATGATATTGTACTTTACAATCTGTTTTAGTATTTCACAACCATTGTAACAAGGTCATTCCATAAAAATAGGATTGAGATCTTTCTATATGAATTTCAAGCTTTACATAACTAGCACCCATTTAAAATAGAATTCTAAAAAATGTTAGACATGCATAATTGGAAAAGATTATCGCAAAGAAGGCTGTTACAAATACAAAAAGATCTCACAAAATGATGTAGCATAATTCCACGTGATCATGATCTGACGTGACATAGTTTTACGAAATGTGAAAAAATAATTTTGTGATGATGTGGCATTGTACCACGTCAATTTGAGGGATCTCTTTGTGTCTATTTGTGTTTTTGAGATGATGAGGGACCGTGTGAAATGAGACGAGATACACTCGAGCTTGTCATTGGATACACAAACCATTTGTCTATACCAAACACACTGAGATGGTTTGTGTTTCAACTCTCATCCAAACTAAGTCTTAGTGCTAAAAAAATTATAAAAACCATTAATAAATAAATAAATAAAACTTATGGTTAAAATAAAGATAAAAATTAAATTTAGGGTTAAAAAAAAAGGATTTGATTTAGGGTTTAGAGGAAAAAATTAATGGCTAAGAAAAAAATAAAAATTAAATTTAGGGTTTAAAAAAGAAGGGTTTGATTTAGGGTTTAGAGAAAGAAAAATAAGGTTTAAGGTCTCGATTGGTTACATAGATGAGATGAGAGTTGTAAGTTGAATAAAATATTGTTATGATATTATTTTTATTTTAAAATTTGAAAAGTTGAATTGTTTATTGAATTTTATGTAAAAATTTTAAAAAATTATAATTATTATATTAGATGAGATGAAATAAGATGATTTGTGAAAAAAAATGATATTTAAAATTCTAAAACGAAAGCAGCCCAGCGGCAGCCAAACCCAGCTCAAATTCAGGGTTAAAACGGCGTGTTTGATCGATATAACCACCCAACCCAACCCAAATGCAAGAAAACGGCTACAAAAATTTAGAGGAAAACACGGCGCCGTTTAGCGTAGTCAGGGTTTCTAAATCACGGTGACACCGCGACCTCACTCTCAGACCAATCTCTCCTCTCTGTGACTCCGTCTCTCTCTCTTCTCTCGCCGTGCGGCCGTCCCGGGACCCCCCCTATCGCGACCGCACTCGGCCCTGCTCAGACCCGTCTCTCCCTTCTTAGTCTCTCTCTCTTCTACAGCCGTGCGGCCTTCCATCTACGCGTTCGCAGGTCCTAGAACTGCCCCTGCCCCTCGCCGTCGGCCACCACTGCCCCTCGCAGCCGGTTCCTTGTCCCCTATCGGTTTCTTCTCTCTGTAGATTCCCTAGGCGTCCCCGTCGGTTCCTACTTCAGTCAACCCACGGTAATCTGCCCAGTCCCCTGAGATTAATTTCTTGTGTATGAGTTTTTTTTATATGAGCTTGCTAATGATAAGGAAAACTTGTGGATGAGTTCTTTGAAATATTGCTTTGTAGATTTTCTGGCGAAATTTTCTGTTTTATGCCATTGCTTGTGAGCTGTAATATAGGCATAGATTATCTTTGTTCTTTTTGCTTTTCATAGGTTCTCTTGAGATTATGTATGTGAACTCTTATGGGGTGCCTGACATGTCCCCAAATGAGAACACTCCAGTTCACTTTAACGCTGTAAATGATGCAGAAATGGGACTATGGTTAGAAGGAAGGGCAGTCAAAAGTTGTTAACTGGCATGATTTGGTGCAAAGTGATTTATGAAGACTATCGGGGAAAACAAGATTTTATTTTTGTGTTCTAATGTGATATGTGCTAAAGATTTTTGTTTTTGTTTTCTTTTTGGTGTTGTAGAAGGGATATAGATAAAGACTTTATATGGCTTACATGCAATATGGAAGAAATGCTCTTCGGAAGATTATTACAGACACTACCCTACAGAGGTCTGATCGTATGCTGAATCCATTGCTATATGCTTCTCAAGGGCTTCGATATAGGAAGTTGGAAGTCATTCTAACAACGGTGAGTAGAGAGATGTAAAGATTTTCCTGCATCTACTTTCCAATTTTTTTGTTGGTTGGATTTTTATTGACTGTTGCGTGGCATTGACAAACTCAGAGCATAGGGAAGCTTGGGAAAGCAGGTGAGACAGTGAAAGTTGCTCCGGGATATTTTCGCAACCACCTTATGCCTAAGTTGCTGGCAGTCCCAAATATTGAGAAATATGCTTTTCTTGTCAGGGAACAGCGCAAGGTTCTTTTCTGTTGCACAGATCTTATCAGTAGTTTTATGAATACTCACAGAAACGTGCACCTATGCAAATATGATCTTACACATGCAAATTTTGAATCTGTGTTTAGGATGGGATGTTATTGCACTTGTGAAACTGGTTGTAGTTGAATACTGCTAGTATAACATAATATCATGTTAGTGCCAGTACATATGCTCTTGTAACCTTAAGGTGACATTACTTCTAATGCACAATATATTAAGGGGTTGTTTGGAAGAGATTTCAGCTCATCCCATCTCATCTCATTCCCAAACATCACTCAAACACAAACACTTTTCAATTTCAAATAATATTTTTATTCAATTTTTTTTTCTCTTTTCCCAAAACCCAATAAAATAGCATAACTCAAACCATTTCACTACTATTCACAAATCATTTAACTACTATTCACAAATTTCTCATCTCATCTTATTCCCCAAGCAGGACTAAGCATCCCCTAAGTGTTCTTTCAGTGTCTAGTCTTTCTCTTTCACAATTGTAGTGTAGTATGAGCTGATTGTTTATTTTAATTTTTCCCATATTATCTGCATGGCTGTAGATCTGACTTCTGACTTCAGATCAAAGTATCTTCCAAAACATGACACAACAATGCCTTTCTTATGTTAGGTGATGTATTGCTGATTATATGGTTGTCATTTTATTTGCTTCAGATCTACCAACCTGAGGAGGAGGCAGAGGAAGTTAAAGTGGTTAAAGAGTCTAAGGAAGATAAGATGAAAGACTATGAGAAGGCTGCAAGACGTCTAGATAAATCTAAACTGGTTTGTGCCTAAACTCGTTGCTATTAAAATCAGGATACTTTGGTGTTCTAATTTGGGTATCATGTTTACCCACCGGTGGGTAGTCCAAGTGGTAAGGGCGAACTTGTGTGCATGAGCCCCATGTCACAGGTTCGATTTCCCCAAGGATCAAACTGCGATTTAAGTGGGAGGCCATGGCAGTGGGTTTCTGTGCTGGTCTTCCCGGGGTTTAGGTTCCATGGGTGAGTCCTAAGGACTCACGGTGGTTCTCCCGTCATTAAAAAAAAATAAAATAAAATTAAAAAAATAAAAATAAAAATTTGGGTATCATTTTTGAAGACCCTATAAGTGCCTAGTAAAAATATTACATGTACATCATTTTGTGTTATGCTCATAAAGTTATGTATCATATTTGAAGACCCTAAAAGCAACTGGTAAAAATATTATATGTACATCGTGTTGAGTTATGCTCATAAAGTTATGTAAGTTTTTAAATGGATATACTATGATAGGAATAATATGCTGGCTTGAGTGAATATATGAGGATGGTGAATGAGATCCTACATTCCTTAGGAAGAAAAGGTCTTACAATTTATAATGGTTCCAATTGTCACATTGGAGTATAAGTGTAGATGTGGCTTGGACTTTCCTTTGCTCATCAGAGATTTTAGCGTGGAATGATAATACCTTGGTTTGAGTGAGTATAGGAGGGTGGTGAATGAGATCCCCCCTTGACTAGGGGGGAGAAGTTCTTTCCATTTATAATGGTTTCAAGGAGTTCCAATTATAACATTGACAAGTTCTATTGGGGTATAAACCCAAATGTGGCCTAGGCTTTCCCTGAGTCGTTAGAGTAGGGCAAAACTCATCCTTGCCATTTTACCATGCTAATATAGTAAAAGAGATAGATTCTTCTACTCTACTAGTTTAAGTTAAATTTCATGATTGTGTACCTTGTGCACGATCGATTTATATAGATAATTTGAATCTATAAATAATGTCATGTTGGAGAGAATAGGTGCACATCCATCAAAGTTGATAGGCTGACATCTGATCTCAGGTTGTTCTATCATTAAAAAGTAATTTGTGAATGTCTTTGATATAATAATTCAATATTGAGTGCATTTACATTAGATTTCTGTATGTAACTTGTATAAGATTTTGCAGGTATTGCGGAGGTTGATCAATGTTGATAAATTTCGTTCGCGTGCCACAAAAGACGAGCCTATAGAATTGCGTTCCCCTGTAACAAAGGATGATATCATAGCTGAGGTTTGGCTTTTATTCTACGTGTTTGATAATTGAATAGAAATTAGGGCAACTTATGGATCTTCCCCAACTAATCGGGTGGCCACATGTATTCCTTTTCCTTATTCTATCCTATCTAAAATCACATCTTATGCTACCTCCTTAATAACACATCCTTTCACATCTCTCTCACCAACATATTTTAACTCTCCTTCTATCTCCTTTAACTTCCTTAACTTGACCTCTAACACTCTCTCTCATCAGTGTATTAATCAATGTCTAGAGCACTCTAGATCGAGTTTAGAAGGCTGGTGATTGAGGTTATACACTGCCTAGGAGGTAGAACTTCTTGCATGTTATAATAGTATTAAGGAGCTCCAATTGTATCCTTAGCTCATATATAACTTGGTATTATCGGATATGATTTGGAAGCAGAAACAAAAGTTTTCCGATATATCAGATATTTCAGAGGAGGTTAATGCTTCTGTATTGGTGCCGATACCCAAGTCGACGGTCCCAGTTCTGGCACAGAAACGTTTGACGGAAAATTTTGACTCTTCTGGTGGTGTAGTGGCGGTGTCTCGGGCAGCGGAAAATGAGGAGGGTGAAATCGTTGAGAAATCTGAAGGTTGTGCAATGGCTTTGGTTCCTATTGGCAACAAGAAAAATCTGGTGGATGCTGGCACTAGTTTGTTGAAGTAGTACTTGGCTATCGAGGGGAGTCGACAGTGGGAGATGGATGCAGATTTTGAGGTAGAAACTGAGATTGGATTGAATGTTATGGATGAGACTTTACAGTGGGGAAGTTTTTCTGAGAATGAGAGTATGGATTCTATTACACAGATGGATGAAGTTGAAGAAACTAGTGTTGAGGAGGATTTGGGTAGTCCAACGCTTTTATGGATGCTTCCCCCTCAGCTTGCTTCCAAGGAAATCTCAGATTGGGTGTTAAAAAAAGTGGAGGAGTTACAGGTATGTGTGGGAATATCATGTGAAGGGTTTGAAGAACAATTTAAGGCTCTACTAGTAGCCATAGAAGCTGGCTGTTCCACAGCCATGAAATCAGCTGTGAGGAAGGAGAGAGAGTTAAAACGTTTGCAATGCTCTATTAATTATGATAATAAGGAGGGAACTATGGGGAGGGATAGAGTAAAAGGGAGGGATTTTTCTTGTGTTAATGAAGCCTAAAATTTTGTCTTGGAATGTAAGGGGGATCAATGACGTTAATAAATGTCTTCGTCTTATATCTCTCATTTGTTGTTGGAAGGTTGATGTCGTTTGCCTCCAAGAAACCAAATTGAAGTTTGTTGATAGTAGTATCATTCATAGTTTGTGGAGATGTAATGTTAGTTGGATTTACTTAGCTTCTTCAGGGGCTTCAGGTAGTGTGTTGGTGATGTGGGATAAGAGAGTTGTTGATTTGGTGGAGGATTGTGTTGGAATTTTCTTGGTGGCTTGTGTTTTAAAAAATATAGATGATGGATGGATGGATTTGGGCTTTGGCAAGTGTTTATGGGCCAAACAGGGATTGGGATAGATACATGTTATGGGATGAATTGTTAGGTTTGTACTACTTGTGGGATTTGCCTTGGTGCATATGTGGGGATTTTAACATAACTTGTTTCCCAAGTGAGAGGGAGGTAATTCATCTATGTCTTCAGCCATGGAGGATTTTTCTCAGTTGATTTTCGATTTGGAATTGTTGGATCTGCCTTTGATTTGGGTTTTTTTGTGTGTGTGTGGGGGGGGGAGGTGGGGGGGGGGGGGGGGGGGGGGGTGGATATACGTGATCTAATAGTAGAGGAGGTTTAAGGCTAGACAGATTCTTAGTCTAGAGACCCATTATCTGGAGGTATGTCAAAAAAGAATGCCCAAGGTATGTTCTGATTACTTTCCCATTTTACTTGATTGTGGGGGTACTAGTGAGGGTAGACGTTATTTTAAATTTGAGAATATGTGGCTTAAAGTTGAGGGTTTTGTAGACGAGGTGAGAAGTTGGTGGCACTCTTATCATTTTGCAGGGACTTCTAGCTTTGTTTTGGCAAGTAAACTCAGAGCTTTGAAGCCTGATTTGAAGAAGTGGAATAAGGAAGTTTTTGGGAATGTAGAGCAGCAGAAAAAATCTCTTTATGAGGAGCTACAGGCCTTGGAGGTTGAGGGGGAAAGTGAGGAATCTTTGTTAAGAAAGAAAGAAGTGGTGTTAGAACTCGAGAGTGTACTTTTGTTGGAAGAAATTTCTTGGAGGCAGAAATCGAGAGTTCTACGACTTAAAGTGGGGGATAAGTGCACTAGTTTCTTTCATAAAATGGCTAACTCACATAGGCGCAACAATGCTATAGAGCTGATTAAAGCTGATAATAATGTGCTCTCTACACCCGATGAGATTCAAGATCATGTTGTGCAGTTTTATAGTACTCTTCTAACTGAGACAGAGGATTGGAGACCTAAATTCGATGGTCCAAATCTTGAGGCTGTGTATTCTTTTACAGCAACCTGGCTTGAGAGGCCGTTTAAAGAGGTTGAGGTGTATCGGGTGGTTTGTGGGATGAGAAGAGACAAAGCTCCTGGCCTGGATGGGTTTTCTATGGCTTTCTTTCAAGATTGTTGGGAGATAGTGCGATAGGAGGAAATGCAGGTTCTTCAAGAATTTTATGATTTTCCAAAGTTTGAGAAGTTGTTGAATGCCACTTTTATTGCTCTAATCCCTAAGAGAGTGGGTGCTTCGGACTTGAAGGATTTCCGTCCCATTAGTTTGGTATGTGGAATTTATTAGATAATTTCAAAGGTTTTGGCAAATCGAATGAGCAAGGTGATGGATGAGATTATTTCTAAACCCCAAAATGCCTTTGTTAGAGGCTGACAATCATTGATTATGTGCTGATTGCAAATGAGTGTTTAGATAGTCGGTTGCAAGAAGGTTTTCCAGGGGTTCTTGGTAAGCTGGACATGGAAAAGGCATATGATCACGTAAATTGGGATTTTCTCTTCTACATGCTTAGAAGATGTGGTTTTGGTGACAGGTGGTGTGGTTGGGTTAGACATTTTATTTTGACTGCTCAGTTTTCAGTTTTAGTTAATGGGCAGCCTTGTGGTTTTTTTCAGAGTTCAAGAGGATTGAGACGGGGGGATCATTATCCCCATTTTTGTTTGTTCTTGTTATGGAGGCTTTGAGCCTTATGGTGGAGGCCATGGTAGGAGGAGGTTTTATTTCAGGTTTTTTGATGGGTAATAATAATGGCTTTACTTTTATATCACATTTACTTTTTGCTGAGGATACTCTCATTTTTTGTGATGCTGTTGGGGAACAGATTCAAGCATTGAGGGCTGTCTTGTTATGTTTTCAAGCCGTCTCCGGGTTAAAGGTGAATTTGGGTAAATCAGAGCTGGTCCCGGTGGGAGATGTGCATAATAATAATAATTTGGCGGATTTATTGGGATTTAGAGTTGCTTATTTACCCATTAAATATCTAGGCCTGCTGTTGGGGGTGTTGTTCAAGGCAAAGTATGTTTGGGATGGGGTGGTTGAGAAGATTGAGAAAAGGTTGGCGGCGTGGAAAATGTTGTATTTATCAAAAGGGGGTAGAATCAACCTTATAAAGAGTATTCTTTCTAATATCCCAACGTACTTTCTTTCTTTGTTTCCTTTACCAGTAGGTGTGGCTAATTGTATTGAAAAGTTGTATAGAGCTTTTTTGTGGGGAGGTTTGGGAGAGGAGAATAAAATTCCTTTAGTAAACTGGAAAAATAGTTTGCTGGCCAAATACTGATGGAGGCTTGGGGGTTCATAATTTGTGTAGTTTTAACAAGGTGTTGTTGGGGAAGAAGTGGTGGAGATTTCATAAGGAAGAGGGAGCGATGTGGAGGGGGGTGACTGTCCGGAAGTATGGAAGTGATTGGGGGGGTTGGTGCACTAAGGAGAGTAGGGGGACTTATGGTGTAAGTTTATGGAAATTTATTAGAAAAGGATGGGATAATTTTGTGAAACAAGTCAATTTTGTGGTAGGTGATGGTTCAAGAGTTCGATTCTGGTTTGATGTTTGGTGTGGTGAGACTGCACTGTTTAGAGCTTTTCCAGCTGTTTTCAGATTGGCTGTTAATCAGCAGGCCTCAATTTCCGAGTTGATGAGTCATTCTAATCAAGATGTGCATTGGGATGTCAGTTTTTTCAGACCTGTTCAGGATTGGGAAATTGAGGTTAGATTTTTTCAGGTTGTTGTATTCAATGGTTATTAGACGGCGTGAGAGGGATCAAATGTACTGGAGATACATAGCGTCTAAAAATTTTTCTGTTAGATCATATTATAAGATGTTGTAAGATCAGCATAACATCTCTTTTCCTTGGAAGAGTATATGGAAGGCTCATGTTCTGTCAAAGGTTGCTTTTTTTGTTTGGACAGCAGCGATCGAGAACATTCAGACAATTGACAATTTGAGAAAGCATGGTATGATTGTTATGGAGTGGTGCTTCATGTGTAAGAAAGCTGCGGAATCAGTGGACCATCTACTTATACATTGTGATATGGCTAAAGGGTTATGGGATGTTGTGTTTAGAAGATCCAGATTGTGCTGGGTTATGCCAAAATCAGTGGTAGACTTGCTTGTTGGTCTAGACTTCATTCTTGCTGCAGCTGCATGGAAGATGATTCCTTTGTTGAGAGTAGGCCTGAGCTCCAACTCCGAGTCGGAGGCAAAATTTGGCTCTGACTCTGACTCCGAACGGAGGTCGGAGTTTGGAACGCCGATCGGAGCTCCTATCGGAGTTCCTATTTTGTGATGTTGCATAATTTAATTCTAAGTAATCACGATCACCATGAGAGGCAGAGGGAGAGAGGATCGAAATGTTAGGAAAAAAAAAAAAAAAAACTTTGCAAGGCTTGGGCTGAGACTCGAAGTAGTCTCCTCGTCAGACATGGCTCCTACGCAGGAGATGGGGAGAGATTGAAAAAATAGAGAGAATGGGCGCTGCACAAAGACATAGAAATGAGAGAGAGAATTGATCGTGGGTCCGTGGAACAATTGTTTTCAAAAAGCTTCCAAACTCCAAAGAATGGGCGCTGCACAGAGACAGAGAAATGAGAGAGGGTTGGGGAACATTTGTTCAAAAAGCTTCCAAATTTCACGTGGGGGAGTCAGGGACTACTCCACTGATGGTTTGGTTTTACTCTTTAATATTTTATTAATTTTAGTCTAGAACATTTGTTCACGAGACTACACTCCAATAGTTTTACTTTATTGATTTTATTCTCAAAAACCATTTGTTCACTTGGGTCGTTGCAGGGGCTCAAACTCCAGTAATGGAGTTTAATAAAAACGGTAATGACCATTAGGCCAATGAAACATCCTTTATATATATTGTAATATTAAATATATTAAGTATATCTATCGGAGTTCGGAATTCGGAGTAATTTTGAACTTCGACTCCAACTCCGAACTCCGAAAATATTTTCAGAACTACTCTGATTTCCGAACACTCCGACTTCGTCGGAGTCGGAATAGGAGCAGAGATCGGACAGAATCGGAATAATTGGAGATTTGCACAGCCCTAGTTGAGAGGTGTTTTAATAATAGGGAACGCAATGTAGATGAACTCTAGAAATTTTTTATGTGTTCCTTGTTTAGTTGGTTTTCAGCTATTTGTACTTAATGGAAGGGCAGTCTGTGAGTTTTTGTTCTCGTTGTTCTAGTATTAGAATGTATTTAGGTGTTTCTTTTATATACTTCTTGTGTAGATGGACTTTGCCTATTTGATGAATAAAATCTTTACTTATAAAAAAAAATAACTAGGTATTTCTCAGGTTGTTACAAATGGTATCAAGGCTAGTCTCTAATTTGAAGCAAGACTTGAGCTTTGCCATCTCTTGAATGACCTAACGAGTGATTTGAGTGGAGGAGGTTGTAATGGCCCGAATTGAGTATAAGAATGGTAGTGAAAAAGATCTCAATATTTGCAGTTTATAATGAGTCAAATGAGCTCTAACTACAACCTTGACTAATCTATTTAAGTATAAGCCCACATGTGGCTCAGGCTTCCTTTGGTTCGTCACAGTTTCTCTTTTACATGCACAAACCAACTTTAGTGACTCTCCTCCATCTTTTCCAAAACTGGGAGCCACCCATACCTTTGAAGGGATGCCTTCACTCCTTATGTTATTATTGCTACTTTCACTCATCCATCGCAGGGTTCTCATTTCGATCAAGCTGAATTCATTAACATATTGCTTCTTAACAAACTTAGCATTCTATACCAAAGAACATGGCTGGTCTTAAGCTTAATAAGCTATTTCTGTGGGAGCAAAGGCGGTAATAATCATTAGTTTCCTCTTAAATTTGAGTAGCATTTTCATTTGAGGGCCCTGTAATTGGTTTAATGCACCCTGACATTTTCTGAATCACTTATATAAATATATATATATATATATATATATATATATATATATATATATAAAATAAAAAAAATAGAAACTTATCAAAAGACAGTTTTTGAATCTTCGGACATATGGCTAACATTTTGTTGTTAATAGCTATAAGCTGGTAATCTCTAGAGTGGAAAAGGATCCATCCAAACTTGAAGGCCTCAAATGAGAGAGAGATAGACACGTGAAGTGGGCCCTACAACGTTTATTGCTGTCCGTGTGGATTTTTAAGACAATTGAATGTTGTAGGGCTCACTTCATGTCTACCTCTATCCTACTTGAGGCCCTCAAGTTATCAGAGGAAGGTATAATACTTCTTGTAACTTACCTATAAAAAGACCTACAGAAAAAGATAACGTAATTTGATCACACTTAGCTTTTGACCTACAAAGTACACTAGGGTATTTTCCTTTTTTCCGTGGATAAGATCTGATTATTGAGATTGCAAGATACACATTTACTGATTAAAGGTGTTTGTGGAGGTTTCGAGTACATGGATTTAAAATGTTTCTTCTAAAGACCCTTTTCAGTGTGGCTAGTTTTTAAGTTTTGGAATGGAATGAAGTTACCCTATAAATATCTGGGATGAAAATTGGGGACAGCTGTTTTATTCTCTAGGTCTAATAATCCCCACTTTTTCTTATTTTTCCCACTGATACAGATTCTTTGCCATTTCAGGTGGAAAGGCAGCTTTCTGTGCGAATTGGGCCTGAAAACCTGCATCTACCTTCTACTTTGACTACTTTTGGTGAGTTTGAGGTGCCACTACGCTTGCCGAAGTCTATCCCATTGCCGGAGGGGAAGGTTCAGTGGACTCTAGATGTTAAAATCCGGGGAAAGGGTAAATAGGATCAAATTTTGGCAAGTATGTGATTAATCATTGTGGTGGTCAAGCTTTGAATTTGAAGTTAAAAGACACTCCAAAAGTTGATATGTGATCATAACAGAGGCCCTTTTTTTCCTCAGTTGCGAGTTCTGCTGCCAAATGATAAAACAATGTTCTCTGATTATTTTTTTGGTCCCATTGGAATCTTTAAAGAGTAATAGAGCATTGATTTTGAACGGGAAAGGCTTATTTTGAAATGCAGCTCTCTTTTGCCTTGCGTGGATGATTAGGAGCTCAACTTTTCTGCCTTTATGAACCCCTTTTATCACTGATCGATCTATTATTGCATTTAGCAATGTTATCCCTTCGTAATCTAAGAAAAAGTTTACATATATACAACGCCATTTCACTCGAAATGATATTACCTATCAATTTTCAAATTTATTTTTTAAAACAATACTAAATAATCTAAGAATGACGGAAAATGTCACATTTATAAAGTTTTGAAAATTTATTCGTTAAATGAATAAGGTGGATCATAACATATTAGAATTACTTACATAAACACCCAATTTAATTGATATAGGATTCTATAATGAGATAAACAGCGAAATTCCTAATACATGTAATTTCACTTGAAGATCCGACCATATTCTTCTTTTTTACCCTTAAATCCCATAATCCAGTTGAAGGCTTCCAAGTGATCTCATTACATTGAAATAATAATAGAGACATAATTTTCATACAACCATCTCGGGGTCAGTCTATGTTTATGAGTATAGGACTGTTCTGGCAGAGTAAGGTTTGCTTCAACACTCAGTGCATTTCATTGATGATTCTATACTGGATTTATTTTCTACGGTTCATTCTAGAATATTATTTTCTTGTACATTTGCCTTGGCACTATCATCTATTCTAATATATCCTCTCAAGTCCAATGGGGTGGACAGCACTTTGAGACTTGTCTGAAATCTGAAGAATTGTTCTAAAACCAGTGGCTTTGTAAAGACACCTGCTAGCTAATCTTGTGAACTGATATAGGAAACATGAAGTGTGTTGGCAGCAACTCGATCATGGACAAAGTGGAAATCATTGTCCATGTGTTTGGTTTTTGAGTGATAAACTGGATTTGCAGTCAAATAGGTGGCCCAAATGTTGTCACGCCACAAGGTTGGGCCTTGGATAAGGAAATACCAAGGTCACGAATTAGAGTTTGTATCCAGATCACCTCAACAGCAACAGCTGAAGCTAGAGACTTGTACTCAGCTTCCGTGCTTGATCGTGCAACTGTCCTTTGTTTTTTTGAGTTCCAGGAGAATATTTTTTCCAAGAAAAATGCAAAATCCTCTAGTAGAACAACGATCATCTACGCATCCTACTCAGTCGACATCAGAGTATGCATTCAAAGTGAATGAAGAAGTGTTTGAGAAGCACATGCCAAAATTGATGGTGGCTTTGAGATACTGAAGTATTCTCTTTACTATAGCCTAGTGGGATTATTTTGGTAAGTGCATGAACTAACATACTTTGTTCACGGCAAAGGAGATGTCAGGTCTTGTGAGGAGAGATATTGCAGACCTTCTACAATGCTACAGAAGTGATGATAATCTTGATTGCTTGGAGAGTCAAATTTGGACAGTTTAAGGGAAGCAGTTGTAAGAGATGACATAGGCTTCGCAGGAAGCATTTTGCTTCTAGTAAAAAGGTCTTTGATGTATTTACGTTGAGATAGTAGGAGACCATTCTTTAAGTAGTCAACTTCTAATCCAAGAGAAAAAGACAAGGGGCCAAGGTCTTTTATTGGAAAGGCCACACCGAAGGCAGAGATAAAGGAGTTAATGGCAGAGGAAGAGGGGGATGTGATTACTATATCATCTACATAAATTAAGAGGTAGATGCATGTATCACCATGGTTAAAGATAAACAAGGAGGGATTGGCTTTGGAGGCAGTAAAACCATAGCCTACTGACCATGAAGTCAATTGAGCAAACCAAGCCCTTGGGGCCTGCTTAAGGCCGTAGATGACCTTATAAAGTTGACATACATAATCGGGATGAATAGGGTCAATATAACCCTGAGGTTGTTGCATAAAGACAATATCAATTAATGAACCATGAAGGAAAGCATTGTCGATATCAACATGTTGCAAGGGCCATCCTCGAGCTATAGCAATGGCAAGGATCAAATGGATGGTGGGCGACTTGGCAACATGGCTGAATGTTTCATCATAGTCAATCCCAGCTTGTTGATGGTAGCCTTTGGCAACCAATCTCACTTTCTATCGTTCAATGGAGCCGTCCGCCTTCAACTTTGTTCGATAGACCCACCTGCATCCAAGAATGTTATAAGAGGGTGTGGGTGGAACTAAAGTCCAAGTATGGTTTTGGGTTAGAGCAAAAAACTCATTGGACATGGCATTTCGTCAGTCAGGAAATTTAGAGGCCATGGGAATGCTTGTTGGGGTGTCTGTTAAGTAGCAATGGTGGTGAAACAATTTTGTGATGGGTATGGGATAGTACCATATGTGACAATGTGAGGATGGGAAGAGTGTGTGCCAGCACGTGTAATGATAAGGGAATGAGGACGAACTAATAATGGTGCTGGATGTGAGATAGGGGAGTGCTGGAGAGGAGTAGCAAGACCCGGAGAAGAAACACTCATAGTAAGGGAGAATAAAGACGTGGATGGAGTTGAGTGTTGGGAAGAAGATGAGGTAGGTGAGCTGGGCCCCGGGCCAAGAATGGATGATGAAAAGATAGGAAGTTGGGCCTGAGGTATGGTCTGAGAGGACAAAGGAGGGATGGGCCATGACTTAGAGAAAGGGAATAAAAGCTCATCAAATTTAACATTACGTGAGATATAAAGTCTGTTTGTTGTAAAATCTAGACATTTATATCCTTTGTGATTAGCATTGTAGCCTAAGAATAAATAGGATTTAGACTGAAATTGCATGTTGTGTTTATTGTATGGCCCTAGATTGAGCCAACAATTGATCCAAATATTTTTAAGAAAGTGTAATCAGGAATGCGATGAAGAACCATAAAATGGGGGGATTTATTTTGAAGAGTCGAACTAGGTAAAAGGTTAATTAAATAGACTGTAGTTTGAAATGCATCATCCCAAAAAGTGAGAGGAAGTGATGCATGGGCCAAAAGGGTAAGCCAAGTATCAACATTGTGTTTGTGTTTACATTCGAGAAGCACATTTTGTTGGTGGGTATGAAGACACGAAAAACAATGAGTAATACCCAATTTTTGGCACATAGGATTGAAGGATTTAAATTCACCACCTCCATCAATTTGAAGTGTAACGAGCTTTATATTGAAGAGATGCTCAACATAAGGTAAGAAAGAGGAAAAAAATGAAAGACATCAAATTTTAATTTCAAAGGAAAAAACCATGTATAACGTGTATATTGGTCCATAAAAGATATGTAATAGCGAAATCCATTAGGAGAAAGAAAAGGGGCTAGACCCCAAAGACCTATTACAATAATTATAAGGGTCGTGGGTAAGAGGTCTAGCTTGAACTAAAGGGAAGCTAGTGACTCTTTGCAAGAGGACACGCTGAACACTAAAAAGAAGGATCTATGTCGAAAATTTCAAATGGTTTGGTGTGCAAGATAGTTGAAACAAGCTGAAGTGAAGGTGGCCTAATCTGTGATGCCACTGAGTTACTAAGGTACGTTTGCCAAGATGAGTAGAAGGAGATGAAGCAAAAGACGTCGTAGGAGGGAAGACATACAGGCCATCATGGGTTGGACCAGTGAGGAGGATCTTCTAGATCGTTTTGTCCTTGACAGAGAAATAAGAATCGTGAAATTCAAAGAAACAACAATTATCAACACAAAATTGACAAACAGAAACTAAAATTTTTGTGATGGAAGGTACGTGTAAAAGATTATGGAGAGTAAAGAAGGAGGAGTTGGAGTTGAGAGAGGAGTCACCGAAATGCTCAATGGGAAGATTCAAGCCATTGCCCACACAAATTTGTTCACCACCATGATAATGCTCAGATGAAAGGTTGAGGTTGCTGAATTTATTGGTAATATGGTGGGTTGCAGCAGAATCAGGATACCAGGTAGAGTCTGAGAAGGACCTTGGTGTAGTGTAGTTGGTAGAGAATGACGGTGGGGTCTCAAGTTGATAGGCATGGTCAAACCGATGGTGACATTACAATGCTACGTGACCAGTTTTGTTAAAGACCTGTCGGGTAGGATGGGGAGCCTAAGAAGCAGTGTTGTAGGAACGACCTCCGCGAGAGAATGAGGAAGATTGTCCTATGCCATTGTGACCTTGGCGTCCACCTCGAAATGAACCACGTCCTCGTTGATTACGCCCATCAGAAGCAGAGAAATTAGCCATGGGTTCAATAGAGAAGGGGGAGTTTCTAGTGGAATGGGACATGTGACTCTCATGGACCAGAAGTAGTTGGTAGCGCTCAAGAGAGGAGATGGGTTCAACACGAGTGGTGATTGATGTAAGGAAAGATTCATAAGTAGAGCTAAGACCTGTTAGCAAGTAGGTGACGAATTCTTTATTGGGAAAGGGATGGCCAGTGGCTACTAAGATGTCTGCAAGAGAGCAAACTTTGGCAAAATAATCAGTGATTGACTGGGTACCTTGAGTGAGGTTGGTTAATTGAAAACAAACATGAAATTCTTTAGCCTGAGAGCAGGAAGCAAACATGGTTTTCAAGGATAACCAAAGTTCCCAAGAAGTTGTATAGGAGAGGATATGATCAATGATGGAATTGAAAAGAGAAAAAAAAAGGATACTAAGAACAAGTTGATCAGTACGTTTCCATGAGAAAAAATTTGTATTGGGGTTAGTTGAATTGGGTAAAAACTTAGAGGAAGAGTAATGAAAGCCATCAATAAATTGATAAAGATCCTGACCTCTAAGATATGCACTGATTTGAACCTTCCATAAGGTATAATTTTTAGAGGTTAATTGGTGGTGACAATGTGGGAGAAGGAGGAAGCAATGGAGGTGTGTGGGGAAGGAAGGGGTGGGTTGGACAGGTCCGTGGAATCGGACAACAGGTAGTCTTGCTGCTCTGGTACCATGACAGACTAAGGTTTGCTTCAACACTTAGTGCATTTCATTGATGATTCTATCAGTTATTTATAAAAGCAAAAATGACTAAGGTTTGCTTCAACACTCAGTGCATTTCATTGATGATTCTATCAATTATTTATAAAAGCAAAAATGAATAAAAGTTGGTTACAAGTACAGCAGCGAAGCAAATACAATGGTCTACAATTCATTCTGGAAGATTATTTTCCTATACATTTGCCTTAGTTAGCACTATCATCTATTCTAATATGTTCAATTGGGTTGCATTTTTTTCTCGAAATATGGTTAACTGAGTTCAGGACCGATTACGAATTATGATATGTTTAAACCCAGTATCTTCTGATATACGGTTTATATTTAAAAAAAAAATAACTAGAGTTACACAATATATAGTCATTTTGATTCATTAAAACGATGTCATTTTATGCTTAATAGAGCATCTTCATTGGCTAAGCCAAAGTTGAAAGTTAGTCAAAATTTATATAATCTATGCTAAAAGACGCCACATTGGATTTGACATCTTTAAAATAATTTAGATTTCAGTTGTAGTGTTTTACCAAATATATCTAACTACAGTTGCTTCATCAAAAATTAAAATAATAGTTTCTCACTTCAAGCAAATAAATTAAATTAATTAGAATATAATTAACATTTAACATTTAGAATATAATTATTATTAATATTTAATTGGTAAAACTACAAAATGTGATAAAACTCAATTAAATAAAAAAATTATTAAATTGATAATATTGTATTATTATATAAAGAATAAATGGATAATCTAATATGAACATTAAATTTAAATGAAATAGACAAATGTAAATTCATATGATATTAGTTAAAATTTGAATATGCATACGGCTAATCCAACCAGAATGCTCTAGAACATTTTGGGCCGTGTGAGGTCGTTTTGGGCCATATGCTTAATGATTAATCTTTCGACGTCGTTTTATGTTTTAGTTACAACATGCCCCCCGCGATGCCTTTCTATCTCTCTGCTCTCTCCCTCGCGCGAAACGGTGAAACGTTAGCATTCGAGTTTCCGCCGCCGTCTCTCTGTCGCCGCATTCGAGGTTGGTGTAGATCCATGCCATTAGTGACTCGCCAGTCAACTCGCCCACTCAGTTTTCCTTTTAAAGCATCACGCCATTAGGTTTCAACATACCTGTCTCTGCCCTGCAAACTCCTCCAATGGCAACTTCCCTTATTTCCCTCTCCCCATCTACCAATAACTACAGGTACTCTCTCTCTCTCTCTCTCTCTCTCCATATTTTCTATGTTTGTGTCCTGAAATTTACCCTGTGGAAGGTTCTCTGTGGGTTTTGTTGGTTAGCCTTCTAGGTTCCTTGGGTAGTTCTATTTTTCTGGGACTCTTCAGTATTGGGTTTTGTTCCTGCTAGATACATGACATTAGTTTATATTTATTTAATTGATTTTTGTTTCTTCTAGCTGCACCACTGTACTTCTGATATTCTGAACTGGTTGAGTATATGATTAAATGCTCTCTCCAACAGCGGAGGAATTTCCATTTTACTTGTTTCTATAACATTTAATTATTAATTGAGAAAACTGATGTTTCGGCTAAGACATTTGAATGTGTACATATGTGCTTGGTCTTGGACTTTGCCTCATGCTTTTGGAGTTCTGTTCTTTATTTTTCTAACTTGAACATTTTAGGATGAGCCAAGTGTGTCTACACATGCAGTCAGAACATTTACGGAAAGCTATAACATGCTTCTCAGTTTGTCTCCAGAAGCAGAAATGCAATATCAAGCATTACATGATACCCATCAAAGCCGTTTCCGGTCACCGTGTCTATAGAACTTTTGCATCAGTTGGGTCATTAGAAGCAGATGTGGCAAGCCACGGAAATGATGCTCCTCCTGGTGTTTCAACTCCAAACAACTCTCGGAGGTGGGATAATTTAAGTAATTGCTATGGTTTTTACTTATCAAACCAATTGCAATGGTTTTCCTTCAACGACAACGGTGATTTAATGTAATTTCTAGGAATCTAAAATTTTGATGTGTAAAATCTTCTTGAAATAGCGTTAAGAATTTAATCTCGCAATTTATGGATATAAGATTCTGTAGAAAGCATTCTAATTTCTAAACATGTATAGTTTCAAAATAAGAATCATCATTATCACATACTTATGATTTGCAGGTCTAGAATGTCTTTTGACCAGACAAATTATCCCTTGGATGACATGACTAATTTTGAGAAACAGCTGCAAGAATTATTTGATGAAGTCAAAAGAATGATTATGATGGGGAACAGAAATGATGCCATGGACTTACTTAAAGCAAACTATGAAGCTGTGATAGAACGGATGAATAAAGGTAGCAAAGGCATTGAAGAAGCTGCACTTCTTGACATCATTACCCTTGGTTATATGGCTGTTGGAGATTTGAAGTTTGTTGCTTCCCTACTGGCTATGGTAATTGCTTCTTCCATAGGCGTTGTGATAATACTCTGATATCATTCATTCTGAGACTTTCTGGTTTCCTAGTAATAAAATCTCTTTTTGTTATGGTAAAAGAAAAAGAATGGTAGGATTGTTTTTTGTTATGGTAAAAGAAAAAGAATGGTAGGATTGTTTTTTATTCAAGTTTTAAGCTATTTATAAATTATAATCAGTTTCAAGATTGAAGACCTTGGATTTCAGGATTCTTGTCAGTTATATGAGGATGGAGGATTGAGAAGAGTTTATTCAATTGGTTTCTCTTCCCTTCTTTGCTTTCTCCCCTTTTTAATGTTTCTCTATTTGCTGCTGACTTCCTTGTATATATATGTGTGGTCTAAATTGATTATATAATGATTAAAGACCAACAAAGAAAAAGCGTGCCCTTGACAAGCATATGGACCCTCACAAGGTCATCTTCACACAAACTTGTCTTATCTGAACATTCTAATTGTGTTTTTCAATCCAGATGAACTGTTGCCTCTTTATTCTGTGAGTAGGCCACAAACACTGTGTTATTCATATAGGGGCTATTTTCAGTGTGACACTAAACCATTTTTGGTAGGGGTGCTACCTGCACCGTATGGTGCAGGGTAGCCCCCTCCCCGCACCCCGCCCCGCATGGTGCGGGGTTGGGGTTTTCCCATCCGTCCCCCTCCCCCGCATCCCGAGGGCTGGGTGCCCCTCCCCGCTTCATTTTCACTTTAATTATGAACTACATTTAATTATATTTAAAAATTATTTCTAAATCTAAAAGTGATAAAAAAAAAAATATTTTTAGAGCCAAATTGTAAATTTAAATTTTGTAAATATGACTATAATTTAAAAATTATGTAGTTTTTAAATTTGCTAGTGCATATTTTATGTAAGTTGTAGTGTAGTAGTTTTAAACTATATAGTTTTTAAATTTGCTAATGCATACTTTGTAAACAAGTCTAACAAATTGTAATATATATATTTATATATACACAATTTGTAAAATATAAAGATATATTTATGTTTTTATATATATATATATTTATGTTTTTATATATATATATAAATATTTATGTTTATATATATATATAGGGGGGGCAGGGCGGGGGAAATGCGGGGTGGGGTTGGGCCCTCCGCCCCCGCTAGGGGGACTAGATGCGGAGTGGGGGCCCCCGCCCCCGCCCATGCGGGGCGGGGCGAATGGGGGCAGGGTGCGGGGCCCCGCTGCCCCCGCTGCCCACCCCTGATTTTTGGGGCATTTTTTTGAAATTGTACCTATGAGAGGTCATGTGTTATGCGCAGAGGATTTTTTCAAGGTTTTGCATCTCCTTAATTTTCATTCATTAAATCTTTATTTCCTTTTTCCCGTACATTTTTGTTGATGGCAGTTGGCTGAGGTTGTTGACAGTCTAAAGGACAACGAACCACTTCTGGATGTTGTGCTCGTGCATATGGGAAGTTTGTTTTCGGCTTTGGGGAAGTTTGATAAATCATTGCTTGTGTACCAGAGGTCTATTGATATTCTAGAGAAGAGATATGGTAATTGGCACCTAAACTTTTATGTAATTGTTATTGTTTGTTTTTGCTCATGTCGTATAACAACTTGAATCACAAAATATTTGCCTGGTTCTAGGTATTTATTTTAGTTGTTAAACAGTTTTAGTTAGTGTTGTCAGATTCTAGATCAATATGCTAGATGCCCAATTGAATGGCTCTACCTTCTAGCTTACTATATTGTAAAATTGTGTATCTTTATTTTTTATTTCTAATCCTACAAACCACAAGGCTAAAGTCCACTGTTGAAGCTAGGCATCTGTAAACCTTTTATACTCCCCCAAAAGGAGAAGACCACTGTGGACCGAAGCCATCAAATCTTAAGAAACAGTGTTTATTATTCCTATTCTTTCCTACCATGCCAAGAAAAGTCAAATACATTTTTTTTTTCCTGAATTTTTGTCATATCTTTTTATGTTGAGCCAATTATTTGTTCCTCAAGATTCTGTTCCTGCTGCAGGGGAATGGGGTTTACTCTGCAGGGGTGGGTCCGAAGCACCCTGCCTTGGAGAGGTTCCCCGACATAATCCCCGACATAAAAAAAGAAAAAAGAAAAGAAGATTCGGTTACTGCTGTTGCATGTTTGATATTTAATTGTTGTCTTAAACTTCATGAAAAGAGCACGAGTGCAAGACAGGAACTCAGTGATTGCCTTGAAACTTTTTCTTCAGGGAAAAATAGCATTTTTCTTGTCACTCCATTGTTGGGGATGGCAAAAGCACTTGGATCCATTGGCAGATCAACAAAAGCAGTTGAAATCTATCATCGTGCAATTACTATTTTGGAATTGAGCAAAGGGGCTGAAAGTGAGGATTTGGTTGTAGCTTTATTTGGTCTTGGAAATCTTTTGCTCAAAGAAGGAAGATCGTCAGATGCAGAACCTCATTTCATCAGGTTACTTTCCTCTCTGTCTCTCTCTGCCTATCTATATATATATGCACACACACATAGATATGTATGGTGTATGATGAGTACACCCTCTGTATCTGGAATCAAGCTAATAAAACCTTAGCGTATTGGTTGAAGTTAAGTCCATTCATCAACCAAATCAGAGCTTGAAAACATTATGTGGTCTATGTTCAGTAGAAGCCTACCTTTACTGTGTTGCGGCAACAATTTCGGAATTATTGATCTTCTTACGCTTTTAGCTTGTTTTCACTTGTCCGTAAGGATATTTAGTACTATGGTGCTCTTTGAATTAGGTTTTGTTAGTGGCCTATATATATATTTTTTTATAGTTAATAAGAGAATTTGATTCCAAGTAAATAGGCATAGCCCAAGTACTCAAGATGTATACAAGTGAGTACACCTAGATACAAGCTAAAACAAAACACAACTAAAGCAAAACATTACAAATGTTCCCATCCCTTACAAGATTCTTCACCCAAAAACTTAAAAGTGCTAAAGAAAAACTCCCTGAGTTCCCCTATATAGCGTTCACAATCTTCAAAACACCTCCCATTCCTCTCCAACCATAAGCACCAAAATAAACACCAGGGGATCATCCTCCACACTGCTGCACTGCCTCTACTCCCCCACTAGACCTTGCCAGCAAGCCAAGAAAGCCAAGAATGAAAAACAAGTCTTATGCATGCTATTATATAGGCCACTAACAATTGACTCTGAAGTTGCTCAAAGAGGTATCTCTATTTTATGGTGGATTCCAATTTGCTTTGAGTTTAATGTTGCTTGACCCATTATCGCTACCTTCCACTACATCAATTGGTATCAGAGTGAGGATTTGCCTAGCAAGATGTGCAACAACAAATTTGAAGTAAAATTCCCATCTATGTTGCTTGTGGCAAATCTTGTGAAACAAAGGTGGAAGATGATGGAACAATGCAAAGAGATGGCAAAAGAAGGGCTAAGATTAACAATATGCTAGCCAAATTGGGGCTCAACATGCACAAAAATGAAATTGAAAATAGGACGCGTGCCGAATATTTCTTTCGAAGCTGACTTACTTAGAGCCACATTCATTATCAATCCATCAATAGAAGACGCTCTGAAGATGTTGCTCTTGGCCAGCTAGTTGGCTCACACTAAAGTTCAACGACTCACATGCTACGGAGATAACAATCCAGAGTTATTTCTGTCCACAATCTACACAAGGTAAATCTAATGGAAAGAAGGAGGAGAGCAATTCGATTTAAGGGGAACAACAATTTTATTGTCACCTATGCAAGTAGGTTTATCAAGCACCACAATATTTTATTTATAATTGTTTTAATCAATCGAAGGTACCTGATTAAATTGTGGTTTGCGATACTTGCAAGAATGATGTTGAAGAGACTTGTGAAGGGCAACAAACCAAAATTTCTAAAGTAGAGAGCCAATCACTCAAACCATTAGGGGATCTCTAATATGGGTTAGGTGTTTTCTTGTATACGTTCAGTGTACGTGGTTACTCCTTTTGATATATATGATATTTTTACTAATAAAAAAAAAAAAAAAATTCACTCAAACCATTTCTAACCCCTATGTGGTAGTGAATGAAGAACCTTCCCTAAAGCAAATCTGGGAGGTGTTAAAGAGGTTATATGACAAGAACCTTTAAATGATGAGGAAATTGGTGATTTTACTTTGGATGAATTGCCAAACAAGGCACCATTAGTTAGACATGTTCAACATTATGCAAATTTAGTGCCGGTACTGAGTTTTCAACAATATTGCTTTTACCTAATGAAGAAACGGTGGGGAAATTAATAGAATAAAGAGGTTGGAGTTTTTTCTCTTGAGTCTGGCTTGTTACCCCACAGATCCACACTCAAAGTGCCACTAGGCACTAACTATTCTCTAGAAATTCACCAAAGTTACTTGCATTGCAAGGGAAAGGCAATGAATGTTCCTTGTGACTTCCTTATGTTCAACAGGAGAGTGGTCTTTTATCAAATATACGGTTAGATAATGTTGAAGTGAAGTACATAGATTCCTTGGTGTGTTGTACTATTGTTGCTACTTCTAGAGTTATGGATTTTGGAGACTGCCATAACAAGATTTTTCAACCAGATTAAATCTAATCTTTAGTTATCTCAGTTTGATGGAGTTGCATTTACGATACATGCATGTTCTAGCAGATGAGATGGTGGTGAAGGTGGCTGAAGATGCTCTTTATGTGGAGAAGCAAGAAGTTTGCACAGATATGGACTCTAAGGATGTTGATGTAATTTTGACACATCTACACACGAAGGGAACCAAAATGCAGTACAAGATCATGAAAAGCCTTATCTTGAGATTATCCCAAGTAATCAGTTGTTAGGAAAAGAAGGAAGCATCTCTCAATGCAAATTTCACTTATTTATATGAAGCTTTAAAATGGAATGGAGATTCAGTTATGATGAATCGTGATTTGGTGAATGGTTGAAGTACCATCCTCTAGATCAGATGACAAAATCATAACTTGAGGATGAGTTATATTCAAGTGGAGGGTACTGATGGGGGACAAATACTTCCTTTATATTTGGAAAAATGGTTAGGAAGTAAAACCTGAGAGCGCAGGTCGAAATTCCGTAAGTTTTGATTTTCATGTGTTTCAGCTTATTTTTGCTTGTTTTAAGGGTATTTTGGTAATATTTGTTACTGAGGTTAGTTTTTTATGTAGCCTATAGGGAAAAAAAGTCTCAAGACTTCCAAGTTATTTAGAGAAATTTTATATATATTTTTTCTGGTGACTTGCATTATTCTTTGGGTTTTGCTTAAAAATAATTATTTTTTGGGTATAATATTGTTTGACCCATTATCCCTACAGCTTGCATTGCGTCTATATATATTTTGCTTTGCTGTCTTACACATATTGACTGGATTGAGCTAAAGCTTAGATTGACTATTCACACTCATATTCTATTTTTCTTTTGTAGAATCTTAACCTTGTATAAGAAGTTATATGGAGAAAATGACGGAAGAGTTGGAATGGCTATGTGTTCCCTAGCCCATGTGAAGTGTGCAAAGGGTACCTTTATCTCTCTCCTGTTAATTTTTTTTTTTCTTTATTTGCTTTATTTTCTTGATTAATGCCTTTTTCACTTTCATGCATTACATCTCATAGACGCTCACCTTAAAAATGTGCTCCCATAGCAGAAAAAACTGTTTGGCCATAATTTGTATTATTATAATGGTTTTTTGATTGGCATTGGGTGTCCAAAGCAAAGTGTCGACTAATCCCAAGAGTGCACAGGCTCTCGACAAGGAGTTTCCCGTAAGTGCACCTCTGGTAATTTAAAGGAAAATTACCCTAGTCTGATGGCCCCTAGAATTGTTTGCACCCAAGGTTCGAACCTTAGATCTAGAAGGAGCATATCACCCAGACCATGATTCTTACTACTTTAGCCAATCCCTAGGGGTTAATTATTAAAAAGTAAGATGGCTACTGATACAAATCAAGTTTATTCTTGGATGATGAGAGTCCTACGTTGCTCAGAATTTTTTGGTTTGATGAGGAAATGCCCTCTGCTAATGTGTGAAATTCGAGGGTCTTGGGCCTTAGGCCTTTGGGTCAGCAGATCAACCATGCTCATCAATTAATCTGTTTCCTAAACAGCTTGATTGTTGTGCAAATTTTACACAGGAAATGCTGATGAAGCCATTGGATTATATAAGAATGCTCTCCAGGTCATCAAGGATTCAAATTATATGGCTTTAGATGACAGCATAATGGAGAAGATGAGGATAGATTTGGCAGAGCTACTTCATGTTGTAGGAAGGTAACGTCAAATTCTCACTGGGATCGCATATGATAATGGATATAGAGAGGCATCTCAAGTAATTTTATGCAATACTAATGAAAACAAAAGTAATTTTATGCAGTAGACTGCTTTACATTTTGTCATAGTTCTACATTACCAGTGGAAGTGACGTGACAGTCGCTAGATTTGCCTATATCGACATTCAATAACATTAATTGGTAGGTGTACAAAAAATGGTGGTTACATGGTTATATCATTGAATCTCCTGTGATTTTCTCGGAATTTTGAGTTTGGGTTGACTTCAAATCCAGAAACAGGGCATGCATTAGGCTTATAATTACTCTTGAGCAGTAGATGCTGAATAAAAAAAACCACTCGGGAGCTTACCAAACAAAATGTTCTGCTTCTCTTTGTTGTGACATGTTTGGATGAGATGTCTGATCTTGGCACTTGATAATTAAGATTCTGACATACTTTTGCTTATAGTACCTTTACTAAATGGTAGCTAGAATATAATCGAACTTGATATAGTTTGCTGCTGTCTGAAACTTCAGTAAATAATAGAAGCTTTTGACCATGTAATTTCCTTTTGCACTAGTTGTAATATTTCTTCCTGATCAGTTTCTTTTCCTTCATTGTCATCTCATTTCTCTCAGGGGGAAAGAAGGCCGAGAAATGTTAGAGGAATCCTTGTTGATCACTGAGAAGTACAAAGGAAAAGAGCATCCCAGCTTAGTGACGCACCTTGTGAATCTTGCAACCTCCTATTCACGCTCAAAGAATTTTGTGGAGGCTGAACGCTTGCTGAGGATGAGTTTGGAAATCATGGGGAAGACTGTGGGCCCTGATGATCAATCCCTCACCTATCCAATGTTGCATCTTGCAGTTACCCTCTACAATCTAAAACGGAATGAAGAAGCTGAGCAACTTGCCTTGGACGTTTTGCGCATCCGTGAAAAGGCATTTGGAAAAGATTCTCTTCCTGTTGGTAAGCTTGTTTTGTACCTTTTGCTTGGTGCTCAAAATACTTCCTGTCTTGTCTATTACCCTCCCCATTCATGTTGGATAGCCATTCCTTCGTCAAATCAAATCTGGCCATGGACCTTCTTGAAAGGGTTGCAAAAAGCCTTCAAAATTTTTTCCTGAACCACTAATTCTCTGAGTTGATGTTTTCTGATTTGTATGGCAGGGGAGGCACTGGACTGTTTGGCATCCATCCAGACTAGGTTGGGGAGGGATTACGGAGAGTTGTTGGAGCTGCTTAAGAGACTTCTGAGTATCCAAGAGAGAGAGTTCGGCCATGAGAGTGAAGAGGTCATGGAAACTCTGAAAAAAACTCTGTACTACTTGGACAAACTGGGTAGGAAGAACGAGAAGTTCCCACTGCAGAAAAGATTGTCCATGCTTAGAATGAAATACAAAGAAAGGATCCAATATTAATTGCATATAATCATCATATATCTAACCCTCCACATCTTTCTCCCGGTTGGTAGGGAGAGGTAATATCTGACCATTTCATCTCCTTGATTTGTCTGTTTTTGAGTTATGCTATCAACCACACTCATGTTTTACTCTTATCCCACTACCTAAAATATGTCACTTTTATTTTCTTGGGATCATCCTTTATGTAAAAATTTGAAAGTTGATGAGTAATACCACCTTACCATAGTGGGATGAGATTGAGATGTGGATGTGGTTCATAGAATTTTCCTTAACGAGTAATGCTACTACTAACCACACTCATCTTAGTGATCTCACTCTCATCTCTCTATGTAAATTGTAGACTATGTCACGTTTATTGTCTTTGAATGGTCTTTTATGTAAAAATTTAGAAGTTGATGGGTAATGCCACCTTATCATGGTGGGATGTGGGATGAGACTGAGATGTGGGTGTGGTTTGTAGAATTTTTCTTTTGTGTTTTACTGGCCTGTGACAGAGGGATGTGCACATTCCTGCATTTCATTATTAAGATCCTCCGGATTCAACAGCAATGTGGATTTTGGAAAACCTTGAGTTGGGCCTGCTCTGAAAAATCTCTGATGAACTCAATTTGGCCTGGGCTAAGGTATACAACCTATGAGCAAAGCCCATCAATGGACTTGAGCTATAAGCCATAAGACTAGCTCATGCACTAACAATTGCAAGTCCCTAACTCCATGAGTTATTATCAAATAGACAAGTGAACAGAAAAAGAAAAATCAGAACAATCCCTAGAGCAAGCACAAGTCGACTCCATCACCTTCCTCCAATCTGTATCTCCTTTGCTTAGTCTTGGATTTGATACAAGATTTTCCAACCTCAATTTTGTGTCTTCCCCAATCTTGAACTGTGATCTCTCGTGTATTTTTTTGAAATAATGTTAGATACAATTATGAGATATGTAAACATCACATACTCCATTTAAAAAATAGTAGAATCTATTATTAAAAATTTTATTTTTTTAAAAAGATTTCATATTTATTCACTTTTTTCAACAAAAAAATGTGATACTTGTCAAATGTAAATATCCTCTTCCCCCACCCCCCCGCGTCTAATAATAGCCTTTAGGAAGGAAATATCATGTTAGGCTATCCATCCCCCTTCTAGAATCCAATCTGTATACGATGAAGAAGGTATAATAATGAATACAAAGCGAACGAGATGGCTTTGTCAACGAACAAATAAGGTATAATAATGGGGGTAGACCTAAGAGCCAACCGCCAAAGTGGACCTTGACCACTTGCATGAGCCTGATCCACATGACCAAGACCCAGCCCCATTCCCCCGTACGTTTTTATTTCTTCTTATCCACCACGTGCTACCCTCCAAAATTGAAACACCCCACCCTACACATCCATCTTTTGATAAGGTTTTGATCTATTTCGGATTAAAATTAGACTCACGCGTATTTAATCTCTAGAATATAATAGAAACGTCTTCTTTATCTAATAAATCTTGTTATAAAATAAATCAAACCCAAGTTGAATCTCGATTATTGACTAATAATATGATCTAATAATATGATTGAGCATGTCATGATAACGTTTTAATAGAAAGCCCAAATAACATGATTTATACTTCAAAAAAATTAGTCAATAATCTAATTAGAGCCTCATTAAAATATTATAAAGAGTAAGAACTTTTCATTTTTAAGTAATGTGAGATCTCATACATCACGTGCCTTATCTTCTATATTTCTGATGCAAATATTAGATGACCGACGTCTATTAAAAAATATCAACTTTTATTTATTTCTCCACCGACCCTTATAACTTTTTTTAAAAAAAATCTTTTACCCTAAGCCTTTAAGTCTATAATATTTATTCTTTTATATTGGCCATAGAACTATATTCCCATCAAGCAATATCAACCTTACATAGAAAACTTCGTTTGATTCAAATTCATCTTTAGGAGAAAAAAGACAATATTAGTTCAGATTAAGAGTCAAATAACATAAACTTGCGTGACCCTTCAAATCACCCAATATTTCAGTCCATGGCATCTCAGCAACGGACCGTTAAACTACCACACAAAAACAAAGTCAAAACTTTCAACCAAAAAGTGTAGGATTTATTCAAAAGCATGAGGTTCTAGAGATGGGAGTGGACCCCCCAAAACTCCTCCATTTTCAACATCTTCTTCCTTGCGTTTTTTTTTTTTTCTTTTTCCCTCTGTCTAAAGATCTTCATCATCCTCTTTTCCACCGCCAAAAAAAAAAAAAAAGAGAAAAAAAAATATTTCAAATTATTTTAAAAATTAATAATTATTACAACTGTATCTCTAGTTTTTACTATTTTGTGATTACTTAATAATTATTTTAAAAAAATAATTTTTTATTTTTTATTTTTTTTTACCAACCTTAATAATAGTTTTTCAAATATTCTCACAAAATAAAATAATATATATAAATAAATTAATATTATTATTATTATTATTATTTTATCTCCCTCTCTAAATTCTAATGTTGCCTTCCAATATGCTTCTGGGTGCCTCCTCTTGCATGGTGCGTATTATTGACTTTGACACGTTGGAGAAGCCGACCATCCGAGTTGGGACGAACCGACCATTTTTTAACCGCCACGTGTTCGCCAGCCAACCGTTTAAAAACGCTCACCCACCCCGTGCCTTCTTCTCCCTCTGTCTCTCGCCTCTCTCCTCTCTTCTGTGAGACAGAATTACCAGAAAAACTATATAAAGCGAAATCAAACCGGAACCTCTTTTTTATTTTTTTCCCCTCCAAATCTCTCTGTCGTCGACTCGTCACAATGCCTTTTTGTACGGTTTCGATGCAGCAAGGCGGCGAAGACACAAAGCTCAAAGCCGGCGACAATGGAGTCGGAATCTTTTACAGAACTTACGGTCAGGGGCCCACCAAGGTCCTCCTCATCATAGGTATCCCCCATCAGATTCGGTTTTCTATTTAAGGATTTCTTATATTTGTATTTTGATTATTGAAGTGGGTTTTGGTCGAGTTTTTCTGGGTCGTCGGAATTTCTGGTGTGACACCCCGTTTCAACCCACTTGATTGATTGGCGAGATCGCATTTCAGCTCAGAATTTAATCCATCTTTTATATAGAATGAATATATGTATATATTCTGGGTCGTTGATAGTTACAATGATGAATCGTCAGGATTGGCGGGGACTCACGATTCATGGGGCCCACAGATCAAAGGTCTGGCGGGGACCGATACGCCCAATGATGATGAAACGAGGACCGGCGATTGGAACTCAGAGGACTATGAGAGTGGTGGTGGTATCCAGATATGCGCGTTTGACAACCGCGGAATGGGTCGGAGCTCCGTACCTACCAAAAAGTCCGAATACACGTGAGTTTTCTTCGTTTCTATTTCATAATTTGAAGCAGTAGTTATTTTATTTCTTTACTGGGTTTGTTGAACTTCACGTTTGAAATATTCTTTTCTTTTTTAATTCGTTTTGTTTGGCTCTCAATGGTACTGAATTTTGTTGATTGAAGTTCGTGTAATTTTCGGGTCCATAATCCTTTTCTTTCCAATGGTTGGTTTCTGAATCCACATTTGCATTGTGATGTGTGCACGTCCACGTGTACGATTGATTGTAGTAGTTTCTTTCGGTTTGTGTGAATATTCTGGTAAAATTTCTTGAATTGAGTTTACGTTTTAGTGCGTAATAGATATCTGATTGAGCCTACTAAATTACTAGTTTTCCATCATCTTGAATTCAATCAAGAGACAGTTTAATTATATAATTTTTCGTATCATTTTATTTTCTAAGTTACCAAACAGCTTTTTTCTGAATATTAGCTCCTTGAACAAAATGGCCTGTAATTGTTGGATGCAGAACAAAGCTTATGGCAAAGGACGCAATTGCTTTGTTGGATCATTTGGGCTGGAAAAATGCACATATTTTTGGACATTCAATGGGTGAGCCTATGACCCTGAGTTTCTATGTATAGACTTTGACTAGGTTTATATGCAGGAAGCTCCCTTACTGATATAAAATATATATATATATATATATATATATAGGAAGCTCCCTTAAATTAGAATAGTATATTTAGGATAAGTAAATCAGGTTACGACTCTTTCTGGTTTAGCTGTAATTCACGAGATAAAAATGTCCACTTTGGATGAAAATTTTGTAATTTATGATTTGTTGAACATTTTAAGTTCAACTTAAAAATTCTCTAAATGGTTTGTAGCAAGACCAACGAGAATTGAGCAAAAAAGGGTTGATTTTCTTAATGCTTTGGTAACATACGCTAGATTTTCTTTTTTCACTAGTATAACATAAGCTAAAGTTGAGCGCATTGAAAATGACTCTTTTAAATAGATAGTTAATCAAATTCATTTTGATTTTTTTTTTTTTTCTTGTTGTATTTTGAAAACAGGAGCTATGATAGCTTGCAAGTTAGCAGCAATGGTGCCTGAAAGAGTTCTGTCGCTGGCTTTACTTAACGTAACGGGTGGAGGTTTTGAATGTTTTCCCAAGGTATTGGATATCTTTTGGCACTACTCAGTTAGACTATCTTCAATTCCTTTTGAACTGTAGAATATAAATATTATGCCTATCATTTAGTGCACTTTTCTTTTTCTCCTGAAACTTTTATTGTCATGCTAAACGAATGTGACCACACCCATTTATATCTAAGAACGCATTGAATCCATGTTGGTTTCAAAACTACAGTTCATCCTTCACTTTAATTTGCTCATTATTTTTAAAGTCATCTTAGAAGACTGCATTAAAATGACTCTAGTAGGCGAGATATTCTTCCAAATATCCTATACAAACTCAAAGCTTGTAATTTAAATGTTTACTTACAGCCATACTCCAATGTAGGTGTAGAATCATGGCTTTTCACAATATAATTCCCGGAACTAGAACTGCAAGTACGTGATTTGAGCATCAAGTATGACTGCATACGGTTGACTTAAGTTGCATTACTGTCGTAATTTGTCTTAGAACCAGAAGAACTAATATATGTTTTACTATGTACGCCAAAGCAATTTCAGGATCATAGAAAACTTAATGGGGTTTAAATTACCCATAGTATTTTGACACTGGGTCAACCAGATGTGTCATCGCTTCTTGTCAGCTGAAGGAGATAAAAGGAGCTTGGAGGTGCAGGATTGGAAGACTGCTCGATTTTGCAAGGCTTGGCAGATGCTTCCTTTCACTGTTGTATTTAGCCTCCTGCAAGAGGGAGCAGAAATCAATCCTGAACTTTCCGAAGTGATTTTTACTTTGGCCATTTTTCACAACGAACTTTCTGGGCTGGGACTTCACGACGTTGGACTTTAGAAAGAAAAAAAAGAAAGCAGCTCAAGTTGAGAACTCGCAACATGGTAGAGGGTTCAGCTATGGGAAACCTTTAAAGGGCAGAAGGCATTATAGTAAATCAATAGGAATAGGGAGAAAGGACAATAGTATGGACCCAGTGGTATTAGAGGTTTTGGAACCCATTTTTGAATAGGTTGAGGAGAAGAGTAAGGAAATGACACTTTTGAAGGAACTGGACCTCCAAATTTTGATACAAGAAGAAAATACTTTGAGAGAATAATTTTTTTTTCATTATTTGATTCGACTTAAATAGTGCATTGATATAGAGAACCCTTTATAATAGACTTTGCTTGATCTGTTAAAGATCTCTCCAAATGGGAACTATTTTCCTTATCAACCATGAAAATATAAAAGGAAATGGCTAACTGCGTAATTGAAGCTAATTGTAAATATGCTATCAATTATATCTCATTAGAGATGCTGTTTTATCTTGTGCCTTAACTGGGTTCATAACTGACAACCTTGGAATCGCTGAGGCCATGGACTTTCTGACTGAAGAAAGGTGGTGGATTATGTTCCTGACTGCTGGTAAACAGCATATTTGGGTGAAAAGCTGGTGGTGAAAAGAGGAGCCAGAAAATAAAGAATTACAGTGCAGGAATATCAGGGTAGCAGCTTTTGTGGTGTTGTGAAGATGGCTTAGTGTAGAAAGGTCAGGGCTATGGAAATAAGACTTTTGGTTATAGACAAAAATAGAAATTAGTTCTGTTTGTATAACTGGAGAACAAAGTATTGTAGAAAGTTGAGGACCACAGAGAGAATAAGGACGCAGAGAAAGATTGCGAACTTTATAAAGAGATACGAGAGAACAACACTCACAATTGCAAAACTTGCTATCACTTTGGTAGAGACTTACAGGCCGCTATAAATTAGAAAACCTTTCTAAAAAGATAATTATTTTGTTTTTTGATAAGCTTATGAAAAGCAAATGTAATCCTTAGATCTATTAAATCCAAGTCAGTATTAACACTCTAACTACATGTAGGTGGATCAACTCATCCAGTTCTCATTGAAATAGGATCCGCATAAGGAAAAGCATTAATCATTTGTAGGTTATTAGGGGCATCCTGAAAATGCCTGGTTTGTTCTAAATATGATTTTCAACTCCAATTCCATATTAGTCGATGCCACAACAGAGAGTGGCAATGCAATACATAAAAAGGAAGAGACTAGAAGAAGGTAGAGGCAAGTAGAAATTTTGCACATTTTCATTCACATGGGCACATGATATAGGTATCTGCTGGATATCCTAATCAAAAGGTACATTAGAGCCATACATTATGCAAAATCATCATCTAAATATAAAATTTATTACCTTCAATGACTCAATTTGGCCTACGAACTTATTCTTAGAAGGATGGTCTAATTATTCCCTTTTTTAGCAGCTTGATCGACAAACATTATCTGTTGCAATCCGTTTCTTACGGGCCAAAACTCCTGAGCAACGGGCAGCTGTTGACTTGGACACCCACTACTCAAAGGTAAAAGATGCTCTATATTTATTCCTAGTTTTGTTATTAATGTATTCTGGATATTTGACTGGTGAAGAAAAATGTTTTATATGAAATACTCAGTAAAAGTAATAAGAATTTGGTCGGCTGTAGTTGGCATCTTTGTAAAACTATCCATATTATGAGTTCCCTGCTTTCACATGATGAACTTTTAATATTTGTTGAAGACTATCTTGATATCATTGCAAAAATTTGTACACTTATTTATATTCACTTATGCTAAACTACAAATTTAATTTCATTCTTTCTGTGGCTAACTTATACAATTTCACTTTGTACATTACATGCAGGAATACCTTGAGGAATATGTTGGACCTAACACGAGAAAAACAATCTTATATCAAGTAAGAGATGTTAAAAGGTCGTCAATATTATATCAAGCAACAAATGTTAAAGATTATTAATGGTGACTAGTCCTTGTACAATAATTTTATTAACAGATGAAAGTGGATATAGTCACTTTTTCTACTATCATAAGTTGGCAATGAGATGTTGGTAATTTTGCTTTCAATGAATTGTTTGATTTCCTCCTTTGTTGACACGCATTATTGCAGTACAACAGATACTTGACAACAGAATTAAACAAGGGCAAAACTAATTGATCTACTCAACTAGTTGTAGGCATCATCACTCTTCTATTTTGGCACATATTTTATTTGATGACTCAGAAGCATGTAGCATCATGTTTCCAACCAATGCTAACATAGCTTGGTATGTAACAACTTACTAGCAGCTTCTTAACAGCTTTACTTTATCCATTGTCGTACATGGTTGCAAACATCACATAGAAGTGTTGACAATAAACATAGGGTTGCACCTGGTAGGTTTGGTGTCACGTCAGTTGCTGAAATCAATGTCCTTTAGTAGTAAACAATTCTTCACTAATTGTTTTCACTTATAAATTAAGATGTCCCTAACTTGACCTACAACTGATCTCTGCAGGAATATGTAAGATCTATATCATCAACTGGAATGCAGTCTAACAATGGTTTTGAGGGCCAAGTCAATGCTTGCTGGACACACAAAATGACACGATCAGAAATTGAAGCGATCCGTTCTGCTGGATTTCTTGTTTCCGTCATTCATGGCAGGTGTGCAGCCATATCCTTTGTATAAATTAGTCATACAAAATCTTTACTCGGCCCCTTTTCTCATTGCACTTGAGCATAGTTGTTACTCTGTTTTTATCAAGATAATATCTTCTGTTTTTATATGAGATGTAATGACCTTGAAAAATCAATAAGCTTAAATGAGATGCAATTTACAACATCTAACTTTGGTTCTCATTTATTTATGTTCTCCACTTAAGAATACTCTTTGAATGTGTAGGCATGATATAATTGCTCAACTATATTATGCAAGGAGACTAGCAGAGAAGATGCAGCCTGTTGCTAGAATGATAGAACTTCATGGAGGTCATCTAGTGAGCCATGAGAGAACTGACGAGGTATATTTCACACTCTATTTGTTTGATTTTGATTCAGCAGGCAGATTGGATAGTTTTTCAGTAATCAGTAGTATTAATACCAATGGATTGGACGTATACTTCACGACTTGATTTTTCTGTACTTGAAGGAAAAAGGAATCTCAACTAATCTACTTTCCCCCTAAAATTATAGGTCAATCAAGCGCTTCTTGAATTGATCAAGGCATCAGAAGTGAAGATCAATCCTCATGATTGGACTAATTTGCCGAAGAAAACCTCTGGTAAGTATAAAAGACTCTCTCTCTCTCCCCTTCCGTTTGACCCGATTACAGCATGAATTTTAGCTGTAGAGAAAGAATCATTAGTCTGTAAACAGAGACTACCTTGTGTTGATATATGCTGTTCTTTTGGCAGGGTGGATAGGTACAAGGATGAAATTAATCAGAGTAAACACAGAGGGTGAAAGCAATATCTCTCTCATGTTTTATTCGCTATCGAAGCTCCATCTCTTTGTGTTATACCTCTTTGGTCTTCTTTGTTTGGCATTCAACTATGGACGAAAGGCTGTAAGAAGTTTAAAACCAGTTAGAGTTGGGCCTTCCCTTGCAATAGCGGATAGTCAATGATCCCATATTTCTTACTGGTAATTCTCTGCTCTTAAATTCCCATCTCTTTTTTCCTGTATAAAATCATGTGCAAGAGAAGCTCAGCAGCCTTTTCCCTTCTTTTCAGGGATTTATTGATTTGTCTCCCTTCCATTACCTCGATACCAAGGAAACCAGGATGATGAATACACTGGATTCTTGAAACAACATTTTTAACAAGATGTGAGGACTACTTATTCGGAAATCTTCATTTTTCAAAGCAGTTGGAGGCGGGAGAGTGGGACAACCAGTATATATGTGGATCCCTCTCCCGGTGCCTTCAGTTCATGTTTACTTGAAAATATTTTGCGGACAAATTACTCTGTATCTACAATGAACTCTCAAGTCACTAATCCTTTTTTAGTGCAATTCAAAAGAGAAAAATATGTTTATTTGATCTCTTTGTTTTGGATCCTTCTGCTTTCACAAGATAGAGAATTTAATCACAGTTTTAGAATCTCTTCATCACAAAGTGTAACTACATGATAAAAATGCTTGAACAGGTCGATGGAAATTGACCAATCAACCGACCTATTAAAATAATGAAACGTGCTTGTCAAGAACAATACAGAAATTTCAACCAACTTTATCTAAAAGAACCAAGTGTTCATTACTATTGTGATAAAGTCAGACATCAAGCACTTCGAGAGAAACTTCATTCGGGTGATCCAATCATATCCTACTAGTTATAGTGGATGAAGCCAAAGACTCATAATGTAATCCCAAAACAAATGTTATTATCATCACACTTTTGGTTTAAAGAAAACAGCTTGCAAGGAAAGAACACTACCACATCAGATAGTTCGAACAGAGTTACAGAAACATGAGAGAGAGAGAGAGAGAGAGAGAGAGAGAGAGAGAGAGAGAGGAACTTGCCTGACAATTGTTGCTGAGAGATGAACATCCCATTAAGGCACATAAGATTTCTCTTCGGGACAAAAACGAAAGCAAGAAAGAAAACTTCAGAGAGATACTGAGAGAGAGAGAGTCCCTTGGTGTTGTTGGTGCAAATTAAATATGCATGTTAAGCTATAAGAAGGAATATGTGCAGGATCTTCTGGGTTGGTTAAGAGTGATGCCAGATATACTCCGGGAATATACCAATATGCCCAATGGACAGCATTGCAGGCCAAACAAGTCACCCCCTGGCCACTCTGTCTTTTCTTATTTTTCTAACGTATTACGGGGGGCAGTTTTATATAACTTGGGTCATTAGCTCTACTTCTCGACCATATACAATTTCAGTAATCATCACAAACCTCCATGCCATCAACAATGGAATTGAGCCTTATGATTTGTGATATTTAATTAGGCTGTAATGCTTCAATCTGCAAACTGTCCATTGCTGAAATGAGAGAGAGAAATGAAAACAACCCCCACATCTTCTCTTAAAGACATATATGCATGACTTAACTCTAGCTTTGCGAGCTGACAATGTTGAATTTGAACCTCCTTATATATATATATATATATCTTCTTTACTCTACAAAGTTTTATTCATCATGGTTTTGACTTTTAGTTTTTCACAATCTCTTAACGTGGCATCAAATGATTAGACAACTTGTTATCATCTTTTACTTGTCGGCCACTTATGTGATGAAAAGTCATGAAAATGACGATGGTTAGAAAATAAAAAGTTATGTTATATACTAGTATACTACACTCTCATTTCACTCCTTGATGTTGTATTGATGTGGCACTGTTAATAAATACAATGTGATACAAGCTCGATGTGAGTGTGGTTTATAATATTTTTTTAAAAAAAAATAAATAATATATATATTTTTTAATAAAAATAGATAAGTTGTTAAAACCAAAAATCACGTAAAGACTTAAGATTTTATTTATACTGTTCTAAAATAAAACAACCAGCTTGTTCATCGATTCCGGTCGATTCCTGACTCTAGCGGCCGGTTTTCATTGGTTACGACTGGTCTGATCGGTTTCTATACACTCCTAGTTGCCATGACACTTGCCTAAAATAGGATGGTGCTACTACAACAAAGGGAGGCCACTCACAGAATTATCGAATAGGTAAAAAAATTTTGTTTCTTTTTTGTCAAAAGTTTTTTTAACTCATTAAATATTTAAAAATAAAAATAAAAAAAATCATAAATTCATTAAAAATATTAGTAAAAAAAAAAAAAAAACTGACCACCTTCTATGGGAGAAGCATCCCTCCACTCCCCCTCAAAATTTGTTAACGTATTGAATTGTTTAGAGAATCGAGATACAACGATTCAGACTATAATAAAGTTTTTAGGGAACAAGAAATGCGCAAAAACCAAGAAAGTGAGATAAAAATAAAGGGAAATTCAGCACTTTATGGGCCACCTTCTTTCTTTATCTTCTTCCCATTCTCATTGTTTGCTGGAGTTAAGCATCCGTACTGGAGATGACCAATGCTTGATTTGACTTGAATAATAATTAAAGATAAAATTCATAGAGAGGATGTTGTCATGTAATATATATATATATATATCAACAATTTAATTTTTTAAAATTTTAAAATAATAATAATATTAAAAAATAATATTTTATTTATTTTTAATTTCATCACAATTCATTATTCAAACCTCGTAACCTTAGTAAGGAGGCTACCTTTTTGCATGGTTTTGAAAAAGATATTTATCGAATATTTATGAGTTAAATTCGCCCTTTCATGTTGGGTGTGTGTCAGATTAATGGGTTGTTTAAAAAATTATCCAGCACTTTCTCCAAATCCGCTCACATACGGCAAAAATAAATAAAGAAAAAGATGGTGCTAGGATGTGTGAAATGACAATGACAAACGACGGGCGGTAGATTTAAGAGCCAAAAACAAAGAGATGAGATAAAAAAGGCTTGGCGAAAGAGAAAGAGGGAAAGAGGGGTGAGAATCCAAGGTGGGGGGGAGGAAAAAGGGAAGGAGGAAGGAGTCGTCACCGTGCTCACAAACGGCCTAGAGATGACGAGGCATTGTAAAATTCTTTAAAACAGCTCGAGAAAGTTATACGACAAAAGAATTAGACCTTACATGTCTTGATAATGAGAAAATATGTTAAGATGACTTTAGAAAAGCTTAAAAGAGCAAGGTCTTGCATTTGGAAAAGGAAAATGCTGCACGAGAAAAGTTATCGATTAATTTTTTATTTTATTTTATTATTTTAGTGTTAAGTAAGTGCTTTTAAATAAGTTTATGAATTTTTTATTTTTTTTTTAAAAATGTTTAAAGGGATTTACAAAAAATAAAATAAAAAAGTAAATTTTGCACTTCTCAGTAAAAATCATCGGGAGCCGGCTCTAGTATGACCCAATCCTATTTTTTATTGGTTAACCAAAGAGGAGACAAACTGCCAGTTGTTTAAAGTGCCTATTACCAGTTTTATTAGTTTAGGATGTAAATTAAAATTAAAAAAAAAAAAGGTAATTTATGTACAAAACATAATATCCCCCTCTCAAAGATTAAAACACAAAAACGTATTCATCAAGCACCGTCCAGGCGCTTGTGCATTGGAGGATTTGATTTACACGCCAATACGAGATGATGCTTAGTTGCTACCATTTTCCAGCATCAAAGATTGTCGTCATGCTAAGGGGATATCTCAGCTGTTGCATTGTAAAGGACATGTTTCTTGAGGGTCTCAATAGATTCCATTCAGGGAAAAGGTTCTCTTTATGTTAACCAGCTTCCAGGAAATTAGGTTGGTTCCCTTCTTGGGGTACAAATCTCAGATGAATATGAAGTGGGAGGATTGGCTTTTCTGAAAATGAAGGAATATGAAGTGGGAGGATTGGGGTACACAGAATTTTTCGAAAGTGAGATGGATTTTGGCATTGTTGCAACTGGGGTAATGTGAATATGGAAGGATCTGATAACTGCAAATTTAACCTGTCTAATATGTCTCCAATCTTGATGGATGTCTTTAATGCAGGAAGGTTCATCTGTCATATACAAACTTCAACACAATATGGTTTGTGCTCAACATTAAATGTATTCAGTAGAAAGAAAATGTCCTACATAATATTATGATCAAATACATTACTACAAGGTAGCTCAGAATGGCACATCATTTGACCAATGGATTTGCTTGAAAGTTACAAAAGTAAAATACAATATATTGAAAGAGGGAAAAAAAAAAACAAGAGAAAATACTTTACCGTATAAATCTACCACTCAGGAGAAAAAGTACTAAACCAGTATCAAAGAAACGGGCAAAACAGAAACCAAAGTCTCTGGTCCGAAGCCCTGCTCCCATGGCTTTTCTTTCTTAGAGCATTTTATTCTATTTTTCAGTATTCGTCCAAGTAAGTGTATAGCATGTCATCTTTCTTTGACTTGCGTCGACTGAGCAATGCTTTCAGGAGACGTTTACTTTTACTAGGGTATTGCTCAACATCTTTGCCATTTTCTCTTTCTGCTGGTAACCGCATCGAAGCTGATTTTCGTGGCTCTGAAGGGTACTGCCACAAGTATAACAAATTCCAGCTTTTCAACTTAGAATAAAATTAGCAATATATATTTTTTTTTATCTTGTATATTTTAAAGTCTTGTCTTTGCTGAAAAGAATGGTACATCCGTGAGTAAAATGTTAAATTTTCAATTTAACTAGTAATGCAGGCAATTTATGTACTCACCCTTCGTCTTGCAGTAGAATTTGGAGTAGTTGGTGTACTGGAGTTTGGAGTAGTGGGCCGCACTGAATTTGGGGTCATTGGCCTACTTGAAAAAGATCCAGACCGTAAAAGTGGAAACCGATATGGTGATACTGTTCTCTTCTCTGATATTTATGTAAACGCCATCAGCACAGTGGCAATAGAACATGTATGCATATAAGTAAAGATCTTATTCAGGGAAAAGAGTTGAATAAAGAACATCAACAAGATTCATATTTATCACATTTCAATATTCTGCATTCATACAAACCTAATTCTTTTTTGGGCATGCTAGCAGTAAAGGAAAAAATTGCAGATCGTTGTGATATTCGTGGAGAAGGGGAAGGGGAACGCCCTCTACTGCATGAAACATAACTTCAATTATCATGATCAAACCATGGTATTCAACTTAACGCATAAGAAGATATACCAATAGTACATACCTAGTCGTAGATGTTGGGGTTTCTGTAATTGTAGCTCGAACAGCTTCATGAAATCAATCAGATGGGAAGAATTAGTCTATGTTACAAGTCCTGCACATGATATATGTTTTAAACCAAAACAGAAGATAAAGCACACTACCATTCCTAAATTGATGCCAGTCATCTTCATCATCCAGGCTGCAACCCTGATACTTTGATTTCGTTCGGTTGGCACCACGCATGGTCTCCCCAACTGAAATGAATTCAAGGAATGTAAGGATCAAAATTCATTCATCCAGGATTCTAGAATTAAAAAGGAAAAATAGACAGGTATAAAATAAAAAGTGGAGATATATATATTTGCCTGGCAAGATGTACCGCTTGTGATATTTAGGCGTATTTATCACCAATGACTGTTGAGAAAGGCCCTCGTGATCAATATACTCTTTGCATGTCCTTAGTCTCTAGGATATCACAGCAAAGTTTCAATGAAAATGAGTATAATGTGTGAAACTTTTGCTCTCAATAGACTGAGAAGTCTACCTGGTATCACAAACAGTGTTGGGTATGGTGCAATTGTCAGTTTCATTATGTCCAGTAATAATTATGCTAATATAGGGCAATCATGAAGTCAGTTATGTCCAATAAAGGCATACAAACATTGCTACCAACTAGGTTATACTTGACACAGTTTTGGGTAACAAGCATCCATACCCTGCCTCTCAAATCCCACATCTGTGGGTTTGCTATCAATGTTTTGGCAAGAGAACCAACAGCAGGGCCACATTGTCAAAATAAGATGGTAATGGGTCATATGCTTAACTCAATGTAGTCCGGGTCAGCTTCAAATTTTAAAGGCTCAGAGCAAAAGCAAAAAAAGGTTCAGTGGACATATATAGTTAAGGTCATTGGTTAAATTATTTGCAAACACGTTTGATGACTGCATTCAGTAGAGTTTGGCTGGCATTGTATGCAGGAAAAGGCCTTAAATTAAAAAATGAAAGACATTTCTATGGTATATCTTTCCAGAGCACAGTGAGCTGAACCCTTTCTAATTTATAATGCATGTTCAATCTCAACAGGGTATGAGCATGACCCTTTCTAATTTTTATTTGCCAGTCTGTGCTGGCCTTGGATCAAATGTCATTATAAATCATTCTTCATATCTCCAGATTGCTGGACTTTCAGTTTCAGATTGCCAAGTATATGATAGGATAACAATATAATATCGTATAGAAGAAACTGATCCATGAAGACAGACTGTATTTTTTATGTAAAATATCGCTTCACTTTATTCTGTTGCAAGGGCCACTTGACCAATAATTCCTTTCCATTGTTTTAGAAATGTAAAGAACCTAAATCTCCCAAGGGAAATGACTCTTTTCCAAATACAAAGTACGAGCCTTCCTAAAATAGGAACTACCTCTTTTCCAGAATTTACTTTTTACCAAGTACTAGCTGAAGTAGGCAATATAAAAATTTTCACTCAACTCTAGAATAAAGTCGAGGCAAATTTATATTAATGGTCGTTGATGAGAATCCCTACAACAAACGTTTATGCGGGGTGTTTTAACAGATATCTTATAAAAAAAAACAATCCATGCTCACCTGCTCAATGCAAGACACACGGAGCTCTGTTCCAGAAACTTCATCAACCTTCTCATCCAAAAGATCATTAACCTTATACGTCACAGAACCCAAATGGTCCACGGTATTCACAATAGCTTTAATAGCATACTCTTTTAATGTTTCTATCACTCTGCACATATAGGAAGGTTTGTTTCTTTCATAACGGTAAAAGGAAAAGAAATAGAAATGAAAGGCCATTTAGTAATTCCGGCAGAGAATCATATGAACTCACAATTGTTTTTGATCATCATTGGTGTATGATAGTTCAAAATACTCAGCTGCCGAGTACAACTGTGTCCTCAAATTTTTCAGATCCTAAATAATCACGTAATATGATTAAACATAAGTTCAACAAGCCTGATTTCATTAAGCTTAAATTTATGGCAAGCTTTACACTGCTGCAAATTCAATTTCCCCAACAAACAAAAGGGTTGGACCTAAAATCCTATATTTGACCAGATGGACTTAACTCGCCAGCCTGATTACCAATCAATACAGTGCAGAAGGAGCTGGAGTACCTGGAGACTATCAGAGAAAAGCAAGCTCTGATGCATTGAAACCTCATCAAAGTTAGAAGCTTCATGAGGGATGGGCAGTGTAGAAGATTTGGTCATCGTCCCCATTATAGAGAAATTTGCAACTCGGAGTTCCTGAAACAACCAAGATGACTGATTTCATGACAAATAAAGAAAAACTAATACTTACAAGTAAAGGGAAAAGAAGGCACCAGAGGAGGAACCATTGCCAATTCTGAGAACCAAACTTATTTCTTCTAAGAGCTCAACATCAGAGATGTATCAAAACCCGGACAATTTGAATTATAAAACCACAAGAAAATCAACACCAGAAAATGTGGCTCGGAGTATGATGGAGAGAGAGAGAGAAAGAGAGAGAGATAGTCCAGCTCGCAACAGTAAAATACCAGATGGCTCTATTTTAATAAAATATTCCACTGTATTTGGGGTTACAGAAGATCATCAAAAAGCACAAAACCCGTAGTCCATTGCCACACCTCTGCACAGACAGGATTATCACCTGACTAATAAACTAGACACTGAAATTCCTTATCATCGACAAAAGCACATTCTACCTGAATCTCCACCAGTACTCGCACTGTATTAATATTTATAGTGAAAAAGGGCAACCAATCCTTAAAAGCATCAAAAGCTGTATAATTTAACACCCAATTTTTAATTGCTGAGAAAACTGAAAAAAATTTTATGCAATACTGAAAAGTTAACGTATTAGATTGAGCTGAGAGATTGATACTGCTCTCTTGGCTTTATCCCCTTTCCCTTTCCCATAGTTTCCCGGCAACCAAACAGAAAAAAAAAAACGAAATGATAACGAAAACGAAGAGACTAACCTTACGTTGGCTATACCCAACTCAGTTCCAGACAACAACACAAAACCCACTTCCAGTCCAAAACTACAAACACAAACCAGCTTCAAAATTCAAACTTCGAGGGCCAAATGTGAAACCCAGGTAGTGAAGGCGTCCAACAAACATAGCTGTACATAAATAGGCCACTCTTTTGGAAGTGAACAATGTGGTTTGGTAGATTTTGACTAAACCAAGGAAAACGACAACTTTAAATTGCACCTGTAGGGTACAGGATATGAGGAACCAAAAAGGCAAAACTTCCAGAGAGAGGTGAGGCGAAAGTGGAGAGGGACAGGCATCAAGGAGAGCACGTCGGTACAGGCAGGGTATCCGGAGCATTTTGATTTTTAAGAGAGTAAAAAGTCGACCCTTTTGGAAGCAAAAACTGGTCTCAGCTGTAAGCTCGGTATACTAATCATTGCCAATAGCGTGGGTCCTGGTTTTTGTTAAATAATTATCTCATGGTACCACTGTTTCTACTGGCTTAAGCTGAGCCTCCTTCGGCTGTATAAAACAGTTTGTCTGTTTGTTTATTTACCATTCGAAAAGAACAAAAGAAAATAGCGTTTGGCTTTGGTTCTGCAACACCCTCGTCTATTTATTGGGTCTCCCACATACAGCGGAGGGAATTGATGATGGATTAATTTAATCCCTCGAGTTCATCAATATCATTTAAATTTAATCCCTAAATTTAAATATTCTTCTTTTTTCTCTACTAAAAAAGAGTAAGAGAGAGCGGCCAGGGATGTCTTTCTTATCAAGAGGTGATCATAGTAACACCTAATTTGCTGATGAGTAAGATAGGGGGGGTCTAACCGCAAGAACTGTATCCTGATCTCAATCCCACAAAGGCATCAAAGGTTTATGAGCCAATGGGTCATCAATAATATTAAGCACTTCTATTTCGAAATTTGACCCCAAGACCTAGTATTTACTGACAAATTCATAGATCATTAAGCCGCCACATTTAATGATCAAAATTTAAATATTCTAATCAAGAGAAAGTTAGACACACATAATAATTTTATAATAATTATTATTGTCTATCTAAATTTTCTTAATATTGCTCAAATTTCTTTTAAGTTTGAGTAAAAACTTGAAAAAAATGTTAATTTTCACACCTTCAAAATAGGGAGGAAAAGAAATTAAAAGTCTACTTTAGTCAAACCAATGATGTCTTTAAGGCCTTCTCGTATCTCCACCTCGGTTTGGATTTTTGCTGTATCTCCAGGATGTTAGATGTAACTATGATTTTCTTCAGTTACAACCAATAATTTTTTTAACAAAAACAAAGGGACTTTGACCTCTTTGAAAAAAAAAAACAAATCATGTTTACTAGTTGCAAGCTTACTATCTGAAAAGACAAGCATTATTTTAAAGATGAAAGCTAAGCTATTTATATATAAGTCTTGCTACTCTGCGACTCAGCTATGACCGCTTGTGTTCCATAGGTTAAACGTTATTTTTTAATTTTTTTTTATTTTTTTAATATATTTAAATATTTTTACAAAATAAAAAAATACATCAATATATTAATATTTATTTTTTTAATTATTAAGTAAAAATAATAATAATAAGAAATTAAAATACATAAATAGCGAGCAAATGACACACAGAGCATATATATTTAAGGGGAAAATAATTATAAAAATAAAAGTATTTTAATGTTGAATTAAGGCTGCCCAATTAGACGTGGTTGCAGCTACGTGATCATTGCCATATTTTTATCATCTTTTTCTTTGAAGTTCTTTAATGTTCTTCAACACCTCTGCTTTATTATTGGGTCCCATGGCAATCCTTTTCTCCACTAGTTTTGGGAAGCCGATGGGTAGCTTATAGTCGTTGGATTTTAGTAGAGAAATAATACATCGGTTCTGGTTAACTATGGGAAGAGTTATGATTGTGCAGAGTCTGTGAATGACTCTGACAGTCCCACGCTGCAGTGCACTCTCCCCTCTGTATCCACATGCCCTTCCAACTTCCATGCCACTTGAGTAGCATCATGATAACTCGAAAATTCACCTTTTTGAGATCAGAAATTATAGTATACCGTCCAAAAGGTACAGTTTTAAATCACTTTTTATTATTGAAATTTTTTTATTTAATAATTAAAAAAATAATTTTTTTAATGTAATAGTATATTTTTTAAAAATATTTAAATATATAAAAGTAAATAAACACATTTATGTTAGGTGGAACGTCCAACTATTATTGCTGGCGATAATCTAGCACTACTCTTTTAAAATAGAAAAATTTAATAAATTAAATCTGATTTAAATTATATATTCTCTAAAGTTTGATCTTTTAGATTATTAGATGAGATTTGGACTAGTTGGATATTTTAGAAATGTTGTAGTGATGGGTTTATCTTTAAGACAGTAGTTATGACTCAAACCAAACATTCAGCAGCAAGAAATAGCACTTATGGTCAATTTAAAAAAGGTTGCTAACCTGTTCACCCCGCATCCTCTTTTATTAAGAAAATAAATTAAAGTTTTATAAGAAAATAATTCAAAATTAGACAAAAAAGAAAACTGTAAAATTTTATTAAATTCTTACTATATTTTATAATTTTCAATGAATTAAATATTCATATACTCCCATTATTTTTTAAGCATATAAAAATATAGAAGTGAATTGCATCTTGAATGCAATAAATTATTTTGAAATCTTTTATGAATGCATGTCTTTATAGGGATTGGTGGAAATGCATTTCTAAATTATATATAAATAAATATGTAGATATAGTTATAAGATATATAATATGTTTTTGAAATGATTATATGATTTACCTTTATCAAACCACTTGCGGTCTTAGACCTAAATCACTTCAAATATTGTTTCCTTTATTGTTTTTTAAATTTTTTATTATTTAAATAAAAATTTTATATGCAGTTATTTTTGTATATTTTTTAAGTATTCCATTAATATGATCGGTTACGTCATTTTATTTTAATATAAAATAATTGTTTTAACTAATCACATTTATAAATTGCGCAAATAAATACATAAATATGAATGTATGTAAAAAAATATCCTTACTATTTTTATTTTTTGGCATATTGAGATATTTTTATTTAAGTTCTAGGGTCATTAAAAATTGTTTACTTTTTGGGGTGGGGGGGGGCATCAATTAAGTTCATGTTCAGTCCACTTTTTATAGGTTTGAGGTTTAAGCAAAGAAGTAGGCAAAAGAAGTGACCTCAAAAAAGAAAAGGTGAGAGTTTGGTGGTGCAAAAATGAGAAAAACAGCATCACTGATGCAGATTGGATGCATGTTTCCAATTCCAACACTCTCACCAATCACAACCCACATGCACTCCTTTTCTTTTTTTTCATTCTCTTCTCTTCCATGCTCACCGAATAACTCTATTACGTACTTAGCTTGAAAGACCTTATTATATTATTATTAGTGTTGCCAAAAACTTATTTTCAATATAGTTTTAGAATATGTAAATTTTATGTATTTTCTTTAATTAAATTATAGTATAGTCTACCAATTAAAAATTGGGTTGTGCAAAAGGTAGTTGTGAACACGGTTATTTTTATATTATTATTTTTTTTTTACGTGAATTTTAAATTTATAAAATAGAATGTACAATATTTACATATTCTAAAACTATATAAATCATTTCTTAAAAACTTAATTAAGTAAGTATTTTAATTAATATTATAAAATTTATTTTATCTTTAAAAATATTTTTTAAAAAAATTAGGCTTGTCCAGACTCAAGTTTGGGCCCGACTCGGTGGCTTTAGAGCCACTCAAAATATAAATCGGCGAGTGCGACCACATGGGCAATCAATCGAGATTAGACTACCACTAGTACTCTGGCTACCTGAAATATTGGTGGTTGGTGACTTTAACTTATTTCAGTTTTATTTAAAAACAATAATAATAATAAGTGGCGTGATTGGTGGGGGAAAGTGATGGGTCCCATGGAAGAATGGGAATGATTTCCGGTGAATTCTAATCCATCTCGTGGGGGCCGCTTGCAGACGCGCGCGCTTAGCCGAGTGGCCCCTACTGATCCCTTAGGAATCTTCGTATTCATTCTACTTGCTTGGATCTACCCAAACAATAAAGTTTACAATATTTTTTTTTTACCGTACATCGTAGAGTCTCCCTTGACCTGGTAAAGGCCAATCAAGCGGCCCAAGAGCTTCCTTCATAGCCCAGAGAAGTGGGCCTTAGCCTAACACCTCAAACGGCCTGCAAACACTAGTAATTATTTACACCACCCGCGGCCCACGAGTAAATGTCTCGTTCAAACTCCTATCGGCTAAGGCATCCCAACAACCTCCCGAAGATCATATAAGATCTAGGTGGCAGGGGAAGTTCAAATTAGAACGTATTGGCTTGGTTTCAAATGGGAGATCATGTTTTTAAGAGGCTCAAGGGAGTTCCCTCCTTACTCTTTATATATATATATATATATCCATCGATGATCATCCTTAAGGTACGTTAACGAAATCCCTGCTCTCTACTATAAAGATCGAGCAATACATTTGACTTATGTATCGGAGGTGTTTCTACACCCTTCAAGCCCATTTCTTTAGTTGCAGGTCGAGGCGAGCAAGAGTGCAAAACTCACGCAAAACAGATTGTAAAGTATTTTTCGTCATAAAATCACACTAATTTGTGAATTTATCTTGTAAGATGTTTGTAGATCTAGCATGTACTCTTGAATACCAAGCGACCAACTTTATATTTTGTTGATTTGGACTTCCTAGACATTGCAAAGAGGTTTTTCTATTTATCAAAATTTCCCATAGTAGGCTTCTTTAATACCAATGGTTTGTTGCAGAAGAAATGATATTTACAATCATAGAGCGTGTATGTGTTGCACATTTCTTTTAAAAAATGTGAGGAAATATGAAATCCACGTTATAAAATTATTTTTTTTTAATAATGGACCTTACTCTTTTTAAAAAAGAGTGCGTGATATTTACATAACTCATAAATGTATATAGCATTATTCGAGAATAAAAAATTTATGTACAATCATTTTTGTGTATTCTTTTATGCATTCCACTGATGTGAACGGTTGTGTCATTTTTTTAATAGAAAATAACTGTTTTGGCTAATCATATCAGTGAAGTGCGTAAAATATATACAAAGTGAATGTATGTAGATTTTTTGCGAGAGAGAGGGGGGGAAGGAGAAATATCTAGGGCTTCTCTCTTCCTTTTCTACTTTAAGTTGTTGTTAGCAAGTGAACCACATATGATAAAATAAGATCTCCATAATTAATCTTAGTTATAATATGAGGCCCATCAACCTGCACCAATTTATAAAGTAACTTATCATAATTTTTTGTGACATAAGCATTTCTTCATACAACACAACGAGTTTTGAGAATATCTTCTTTGTGATGCATTGAAACCCTTCCGGTCCTTAATCCCCTCATCACCCTCAAGATGTACAAATTATAGGTTACAATCCAATATATTCAAAGATGTGCATGGATTCTATATATATATATAAACGATAAGGATAACATTAACGTATATCAGTACTTTGCCCGATCACAATCTTAATATTCTTTATAGAAGAAAAAATTTATTTATCTTTATTGTTATTTTTTAAATATTTATTGACATGACAAATGATTGATGTAGAATTATTTTAAGGAAAATGCTTGGGTGCCTTTTTTTCATGTCTCCTCAAAGTGACCGCTGATTAGAATTTTTTTTTTTTTACTTGATGATTAAAGAATGATTTTAAGTGTATTGATATTTTTTTTATATTTTTTAAAAATATTTAAATATATTAAAAAAATCTAAAAAAAAAAATAACAATGTAGTCAAAATGGACGACAGAGTAGCACCACTTTTATTTTAATATGGAATGATAAAGAAGTGTGATTACTCGATCGTTTCAGAATATTAAAGTTATAATTAAAAAGTGGGCGTAGAGAAAAATTAAAAGTACGCGTAAATGGGCGGCCAATATTGGAAGGTTATGACGGCTCACAGTACCATTAAATAACGCGTTATAAGCAAACCTTAAAACGGAATGAATTTAGATTAAAAAAAAAAAGAAAAAAATGATGAAGACAGCAATAAGTGAACTTATTATTATGTACATTAATTAGAATCATTTATATATAGTTAATACATTTTTATCCGAATTTGTACTCTTAACCTCGATAATCGTTTCAGATTAATGTTGATGTACGTTCAGGGTCATGCCATGCATGCATGTGTGCTGATACGTTGATATATGCGCGCACACAACCCAAAATTGACACCAGAATAGATAGAAATTGAGGTGTATTACGGTCGATTATATAAATGCTGCCAATAATCATTTTTATATGATTAGTTAAAATAGTTATTTTATATTAAAATAAAATGATGCAGCTAATTATATTAATAAAATACGTAATTAATACATAAAAGTGATTGTACATAGAATTTTTGTATAATTTTATAAAAGATTTATGTCTTCTATCAAATTTATTTTATAATAAAAATAATTAATTTATAATTTGACGAAACACATCAAATCATATTGTTTATAAGATTACGTATTTTTATGTAATTCTTTTGTGATTAGAGTATTTTTCGTAAAAATTACATACTGAATTTGAAAAAAAAAATGAGACAAAAAATTAAAAAAAGGGAAGACATTCACCTCATTTTTTAATTATCATCGGTATTTCAACATTTTTTGATGTGCCATTAAATAATTGATAATGATAATCAGAAAGAGAATAATTAGTCATTTGCAAATAGTAATGGCTTAAGTGGGAGCATCATGCAGGGGCATACATTGCATGTACATTAACTCACATTGGTTATTATTATTATTATTATTATTATTGTTTTCCAAAGTAAATTAGGGAAAAACAAGTTATTTTTGGAATGATGCATGCATGCATGCATGTATGCAGGCGGCCTTACATATATAAAGAATGTGGATGGAATGATGTGAATGCATGGTGTGAAACCAATGAAAAAAACATAGTAAAGAATTAATGAAACATCAATGATGATGCGAATCCATGCCATTTCTGTGATTAATTGGTAATCGATAACTAATTAATTTCACATTTAGTAGATTCCACCGAAAAATGTAACCCCCAAAGACGTGTGCACGAACTTCAATCATCTCGTTCCCAATTTATACCGCTATCCGTATTCTCCATTCTCTACTCTCGCTCTCTCTCTCCCTCTCTCCTGTGAAATGGATTCTGCCCCAGTACTAGAAAATATTCCAAAGATGGAGATGAACCCACATGAATTTGACTGGTACTACACAGAAGAACATTCTGAAAGGTACGTAATCGACCATATTCTGTCAGCTGCGCATGCATTCTTTTGTATTTCATATGAACCTCTGATGCATATACACGCACGTACACTTTCTTTATCATTTTTTGTCTGCTACATGCATGCTGCTTCGAAGTTATGGGGCAAAAGATAGAGAAAATGCTAGTAAAATTTTCCAGGCATGCAGGAAACGATTAATTTTGCCACTTTTTCCTTAAGACTTCTAAAGAACTAGAAAGGGAAAATGCTAGTAAAATACATAGTTTGTGTATGGCTGTTTCTGGGTAAGACCAGTAATATAAAGAGAAATGTTTGGGTTGTTCTTTCTGCAGGATATTAGAACTGCCGCCACTGGATTGTTACTTCGAGTTAGACCCACTTCCATTCCCACATGGAAACAAGCAACTATACATCACCGAGTTCAAAAACTTTGAAGATTTGAATCCTGATTTTGTCTCGGCAGAACTCGACCTTCCATTTTTTTATGAAGATGTAGTAGTCGACCAAAGTCCTCTAAACTCTGTGACAGACTCTATTGGTCAGTTTGAAAATCTTGCGACTTACTTAAGTGGATATTCCACAATAATTCATCAGGGTGAATATCAGAGCTCAAACAAGACTGAAAAGGAAAAGAGGGCAACAAGTGGGAGGAAGAAGATGGCCGTGTTGGAGTTAGATGAAATACAGAAGCACTTTGACATACCGATAACCAAAGCAGCAAAGAAGATGAATGTGGGATTGACTGTATTGAAGAAAAGGTGCAGAGAACTTAATATCAAGCGATGGCCTCACAGGAAGCTCAAGAGCTTGACGTCCCTCATTAACAATGTTAAGGTACCTGCCTGCCTGTTGTTTTTTAACATGATGAAGTTGATGACAGGCATGAGTCTTATGAGCTATCAATAAGGAATATATAGCACCTATCATTCTCTGTTTTTTTATTTTTTATTTTTATTTTTATTTTTATTTTACTTTTTGCTGCAGATATGGTTTGATTTCTTGAACTGGATCATGTGCATTTATCATGTCCAATCATAAGAAAATCGTAGTTTGTTGCGTGTTTGTGATTAATGATTATGGCTGGACAACACGTCCTGATCATCATATCGTGTAGACCTCTACTTCATTCAATTGCATGCATGCATTGTATTACCTATTACGAGGATTATAATTTGACTGTTAAAATCCATGCATGCGTGGAGAATCTGACTTCTGTGATTGTTTTGGCAACGAAATTGCCACTTGTCTGAAGATGTTTGGGGTATTAATTGTAGGAATTGGGTTTGACAAATGAGGTAGAGACATTGGAGGAGCACAAGACAATTCTAGAGAAACTGCCAGATGCAGAGCTGACAGAGAGAACGAGAAAACTGAGGCAGGCTTGTTTCAAAGCCAATTACAAGAAGAGGAGGTCTCTTGCTATTCAAGCGTGACAGCTTATTTCATGGCACATTAGTTAAATGTAGAGAGAGACGTATAGAGGCCTAGTTTGTTAACTATCTAGATTATCATACATGGCACATTAATCACGATCCCACATGGATGAAATTAATTAATATTAAATATTATGGGGTTTATAACATGTCATATTTCTAATTATTTCTTTTCTAATTACATACAATACTTTGGATAATTATAGATGCTCTATTCAAAGGAAAACTCTGATGCTGAAGCCCTTGACACGATGTTTTAAGATGTAAATTATGTAATGACAAATAGGATAGTACCTTGGCTACCGTCTAAACTTCCATGACTTGCAGTTGAATTAGACACTGATGCATCTATAGAGCCATTCTGTTTCCCACCAGAGAGAAAACTAGGTGAATATTAATCATAAGATTCTGACTATCCTCATGATCTTCATCGGTAAGTATGATCCCAGATGTTCCCAAATATGGCAATTCTGGATGAGAGCTAGCCTGCATTGCAGCAATTTCATCTACCCAAAGCCTATCTTCGTTCTTTTTCTTGCATAGATCAGTGAAATTGATGCATGCTTCCCTGAATGAAAAAAGACACATTATATTCTTTTACCAAGATTTTAAACACTACCTCCCTAAAAAGAAGAAAAAAACTAAAACAAAGTTGAAGATTGAGATGGTCCAAAAGCATCAGCAAAAGAAATGAGATGGTAAATATAATTTAAGATCAAATCCAGCAACTAAAGCGAGGGCATAAGCCATTGCTTGCTCTTTGTTGAGCATTGCCTTCCGTTTCTCGTCGATTACAAGGTAGTAAACAAAAGAGGTCAATACAGTGCATCAATCTACAAGTCAAAAGGAATACAATCCAAATTTTATCTTTTGTTTTAAGATTTTGTTTGTTGCTGTCAGAAAATAGTACACACCCTAACCTAATAATGTGAATTCCAATCAAGTTCGCCCATTTTTTTTTTTTTTTTAAAAAAAAGGCGAATTCCAACATATTCTACATTCTTTTATCCAAAAACCACAATGCCCAAAAATGAATATTTAAAGAATGAGAAGACCCCAGTTCAGTCGCAAACTATTAATCGATATGCAGATAAATTATCCCGAGCATCGAGGGTTCTACCAAATAATTGGTAAAAATACAAAAGAGAAAAAAAGGAACCATACTCAAATGAATTTTAATGCATGATTTTTGACATTTAACAAAATAGAAAAAATTGGGAATGGAATTGATTTACTTCAAGGGATATGATAAATGAGCATGTCCAAGCATTAATTACCATCTGCCTCTATCGATTCATATGATTGTATCGAATTCTCAATCTGCACAATCTCTCTTTCTACAGTAACAAATCTCTCGAGAACCTCTGGTGTGCTTACAGATCTCACAAACCTGTGTTTCATACAAATAAAACAGACTACAAACGGTGATCCTATATGTACGGGCATTTTACAAGCTTCTTCTTACGTATGACGTGGCTCTCACATGAAAATATTAAAAAAATTCTGGACAAGAGACAAATGTCCGGTAAAAAAAGAAAAAAACGTGCCAAAACTTGAACATATCCGTATTAAGTTAGATACAATAAGATCAGAAAATAGTAAAGTTCTAGAAGAATTGTAAGAACTGTAGACAAGTTCCTCTACTGTTATGTAACGGTTTTGATTCTCTCTATACATGTATAAGTATCACTCTCTTTGGCAATGAAATCACTGAAGAAAATATTCCTCTATAATTCTCTTCTTGTTATGGTATCAGAGCAGCACGACTAGCTGTCTCTTTCTCTCTGATCCATGGCCGAATCTCCCTCTCCTCCTCCTCCTCCTCCTCCCCCTCCTCCAACTTCCCCTCAATAATCACCAGCCACATCCCTTATTTCCTCTTTCTCATATATCGTAACTACAAAACTTACAAATGACAATTATCCTCTCTGGAAGGTGCAAATCAACACCTATCTCAGAGGACAAGATCTTTTTTACCTTCTAGATGGCTCCCGTCAGTCTCCACCTGAATTTCTTCCCAATAAACCAACCACTGTAAATCCGGAATACACGGTATGGAAACGTACCGATCAGCTGGTCCTCAACATTCTTTTCTCCTCCATTTTGGATTCTATTGTTAGTCATGTTCTTTCATCAAACACTTCTCAAGCTCTCTGGAACTCTCTTACTACAATGTTTGCCTCCAGATCTCAAGCACAAGAGTTTCACATTAAGTTTCAACTTACTCATCTCTCACAAGGAAATCAAAATATCACAGAATATTTTGGGCAGGTTCGTTCACTAGTCAATTCGCTAGCAGCAACAGGGAATCCTCTTCTTGATAAAGAGTTTGTTTCATATTTGCTTACTGGTTTAAATGCATTTTATGATTCTCTCGTGACCTCCATCACAACTCGAACTGATCCTCTGTCATCGCATGAGTTATATCAAATGTTGTTAATACATGAAAGCAGGGTACACCACAAGTTAGACCGGACCAATACTGAACCTTCTACAAATTTTTCCGCTGCTAATGGTAGTGGATGAGGAAGATCTCCAAACCGTGGTGGTAGACAAGGAAGAAGTGGTCATAGTGGTAGATATGGCAACAATCATGGTGGTAGTCATTCCTATCAACCTTTCCCAAATCGACCCACATGTCAGGTTTGCAGCAGGCAAGGCCATGTTGCTCTTCAATGCAGATTTCGGTTTGACCACTCTTACCAGCTTGATGCCCCACCATCATTTTCAGCAAATTTCACAGTAGCTCCAAGTTCTTTTTCTAACGAATTTTGGTACCCCAACTCGGCTGCGACTCATCATATTACCAATGACCTGAACAATCTCAACATCTCTTCGGCTCAGTATACTGGCAGTGATCACATTCGCGTCGGTGATGGTAACATGTTGCCCATCAAACACTTTGGTGACTCCTCCTTCTCTACTCACCTTTCAACTTTTCGTTTGCACAACTTGCTTCACGTTCCCTCCATAACTAAGAATCTTGTCTCTGTGTGTAAATTTTGTTCTGATAATCAGTGCTTTTTTGAATTTCATGACACCTTCTTTTCTGTGAAGGACAAGACCACGTAGAAGATCCTCCTCATTGCTCCCAAGCATAACGGGCTTTATGTCTTCCCTCCAGCACTATCTCCATCCTCTTCAGACCATCATCCTTCTGCTCAAATCAGAGAACGAACCTCTTTCGCTAACTGGCATAATCGGCTCGGTCATCCCTCCCTCAAAATTGTGTCTCAAGTCCTGCACTCCAACCATTTGAAGTTTCTTCCCAAAGAGCATTCATTCACATGCCCTACCTGTCTGCTTGCTAAACTTCACCAACTTTCGTTTCGACCCAATCAGGCTCAATACACAAAACCTCTTCAATTACTTGTAGCAGACTTGTGGGGCCCATCCCCTCACATTTCTCGTAATGGTTTTAAGTACTATTTGTCTCTTGTTGATGCTTTTACACGATTTACATGGATATTTCCTATTAAGCTTAAATCGGATGTTCTAAATATTTTCACCACTTTCTTGCCTTATATTGAACGATTATTCAATTCTAAACTCATTACACTACAAATTGATGGTGGAGGGGAGTTCAAACCTCTCACTTCATTTTGTCAAAAATTCGAAATCACTCATCGTTTTTCGTGTCCTCACACACATCAACAAAATGAGCTCATTGAATGTAAACACTGTCATATCGTTGAGACTGGACTAGCCCTCTTAGCTCATGCTTCTCTTCCCTTCTCCTTTTGGGCTGAAGCTTTTGAAACTGCTGTTTTTTTAATTAATCTCATGCCCAGCCCAATTCTTCAACATCAATCTCTTTATTTTCGGGTCCATAATAGAAGCCCAGATTACTCATCCTTAAAAGTTTTTGGTTGTGAGTGTTGGCCCAATATAAGACCATACAACACTCACAAAATGGCCTACAGATCTGTCTCATGTCTGTTCTTAAGCTATAGCCCAACCCACAAAGGGTATAAATGCTTGGACCTTAAAACCCAACGTATGTATATCTCATGGGACGTTATCTTTGCTGAAGATTCCTTTCCCTTCCGTAATCAACCGCCCAATTCCATTTCTCCTATCAACCCATCCACGGCTCCCCTTCCTACGGCCCATCTTCCTCTTCTTACTCCTTCTCTACTTGGTCTAGGCCCGTCTTCTCCACAAACTTCCTTCTTCATTCCGAGTCCTTCTTCTTCCTCTTCTTCCTCGGCTACCTCGTCGTCCAGCCCCTCCCACACATCTGTTTCTGTCCCCCCTCCTCCACTACACCCTCGCCCTCCATTAATCCCTCCTCGGTCTCCTATAATCACTAGATCCCAGACAAACTCATCCCGTCCTCGTTTACCCACTGATGGCACTGTACCCTATCCTTCGCGAGGATGCTTCACTGCCGCTATCACTGTTCCTGACTCTCCTTTTAGTTTTGCAGTTGCCTCCAAATGGCCCGATTGGAAACTAGCCATGACTCAAGAATTCGATGCCTTACAGAACAACTCTATTTGGAGTTTTGTCCCCCCTCCTCCCTCGACAAATCTCCTTGGTTGTCGTTGGGTCTACAAGACAAAGCTTAGGGCGGAGGGTCTATTGAAAGAAGGAAGGCTCGCCTGGTAGCTAAGGGCTACCATCAACAATCTGGCATTGATTATGAAGATACCTTCAGTCCGATAGTCAAAATGCCCACTATCCGTTTGATTCTTTCTCTCACTGTTTCACACAATTGGAGTCTCAGACAAGTAGACATCCAGAATGCCTTTTTACACGGCTCTCTCACTGATACTGTATACATGCAGCAGCCCTAGGGCTTTGTTGATCCGGTTCATCCCTCATATGTCTGTAAATTGCACAAAGGGCATGGTTTGCCCAACTCAGTTCGTGGCTCATTGCTTATGGGTTCACAGCTTCCAGAGCTGATCCGTCGCTTTTTATTCTTTATCAAGGTGATGTTCATGTCTATCTACTTGTCTACGTAGATGATATTGTGATTACATCGTCTATCCCCTCCCTTATTGATAAAATTGTTGATGATATGGGATGTGCTTTCCCAGTTAAGGATCTTGGTTCCCAGTTAAGGATCTTGGGAAATTATCATATTTTTTGGGCCTTGAGGTTGATTACTTGTCATCTGGATTACTAATTTCACAATGCAAGTATATTAAGGATCTCTTGCTCAGAAGTAACATGCTTCATTCTAAGCCCATATCTTCACCGATGGCAGCCTCTGTGAAATTATCCCTGCTTGACTCCCCTGTTTTTGATGATATTCATCACTGTCGTAGTATTGTGGGCGGGTTACAATATCTGTCTCTTACACGGCCCAATATTTCCTTTGCCGTGAACAAGGTGTGCCAGATTATGCACAAATTGAAACAGCCTCATTGGACAGCTGTTAAGAGAATTCTCCGATACCTCAAAAATACCATCAATTTCGGTCTGTTTTTCTCATCAAAGTCTTCACTTCAATTGCAAGTTTATTCCGATGCCGATTAGGCGGGGTGCCCAGATGATAGGCGTTCCATAGAAAGGTATAGTATCTTCCTTGGTAAAAATCTTGTTTCTTGGAGTTCCAAAAAGTAGAAAACTGTGGCTCGTTCCAGCACAGAGGCTGAATACAAAGCCCTTGCTGTCTCTACTGCAGAAGTTATTTGGGTTCAAACACTACTTTCAGAACTTGGTATTCATCTGTCAACAACTCCAATATTATGGTGTGATAATATTGGAGCCACTTTTTTGGCTGCTAACCCTGTGTACCATTCAAGAACAAAACATATGGAGGTTGATTTCCACTTCATCAGAGATCGAGTGGCTGCCAAGAGTCTTAATGTCAAATTTCTCAACTCCAAAGATCAAATTGCGGATGTATTTACTAAACCTTTAGTGTCAGAGAAATTCTTTCATTTTAGATCGAGTCTCAATGTGTTAGATACTCCATTGGACTCGCGGGGGCATATTAAGTTAGATATAATAAAATCAGAAAATAGTAAAGTTCTAGAAGAATTGTAAGAACTGTAGACAAGTTCCTCTACTGTTATGTAATGCTTTTGATTCTCTCTATACATGTATAAGTATCACTCTCTTTGGCAATGAAATCACTGAAGAAAATATTCCTCTATAATTCTATTCTTGTTAATCCGAACACGGCCCCTTCCATTTTTGCAGCACCATTACTCTCCTCTGTTGTCCGGAATTGCCTCCGACCACACCATGCTACCGAAAACTTGACCTCCTACATTTAGGCTCTGAATAGAGTGTGAAAGGAAGTTCTATTATTCCCGCTCCCTTCTTTTCCATCTGGCTCTTTTGCTTTTCTCACAACCAAATTTTTATGCCGAATGGGTTTCTCATTTAATGTTAAAGTCGTTTACTTTTTGTTGATTGAAAGGTTTTGCTTCGTTTTACTTTGTTCAAGACCACAAGGTTATTGTTCGTAAGAAATCAGAGTTGTTTCCTTTTGTATTTTCTTATATCCTTCATTAAGAGTTTTCGACTTTCCATGGTCTTGTTTACCTGGCTTTTTAGTAGTTTTAGGATTTTCACTTTGGAGGCTCTTAAAATTAAGGTTTGTTTCATGAAATGAGAGTTACATTTTCAATGGAAAGTGTTTGAATTCCTAATTTTATACAGGTATTAATTCTGGGGGATTTAAATCAGTTGAAGAGATTTACTTTTAAGGCTATGGGATTCGGGGTTGTCAAATTTTCACTGAAGCATTGAACCTTTATAATTTATGGTTTTATTTATGTGGGGTATTCTTATTTTGCGAGGCTTGTGGTCTGAGAAAATTGGATTGCAGTCTGTATTAGTGAAAATGCGCTGTATGAGAAAAATGAACCTTTTCGTCTCCGTATAGGGTAGAGGATTATCGAGCAGATTCAAGAGACAAAGATCTTTATAGTCTTGCCACTTTCTGCCTTGCACATATTCTTGAGCAAGGTTAAAGGGATTTCTTTGACACCATTGATAATAGCGAGAACTTCAGGTTTCTGGGGCATGGAGGGTTGCAAGGCTGTTGTAGGGAAGTAAGTTTTCAGCTTTGTGAGATGTTCAGAGTTTCTGTGAGTCCATTTTTCCATTCATTAATATTCTCAACCGACGCCCAAGTCAGTGCGTAAAAATAAACGCGTGTAGTGTGAGTACGTATAACATTTTCCAATCACCAGTATTTTCGACTCGAACACTCACAAAGCCAGCCAAAATGCTTCATTTTTTACTCCTGTTTCTTCAGTAAATAAGAACTTGAATTTCATATGTGTCTTTCTGCATAGATGGCTAGATTCCTATCAAGTTTACCAACCCATTCAAACACATGTTAAACAACCGATTGCCCCAAACGCTTAAGTGGATGAAAAGAAGTGAATTTATATTCACTCAAACCAAAAGAAGAAACTCAAATTATTTGAAATAACACATTACACTATTTCCAAAAGAGATAACACATTACACTATTAAGACAGTTTAGTATGGGAACTTTGCTTACAATCTATACAAAAAGAATCAAAACATAGCTTATAGAACTGGCTGCACATTGGCTCCAGGTAGTCATTGTAGGTTTCTTACCCCTCCTGTAAAAGGGTAGTGAAGGAAGGGACTCAAACTCCATGGAGTTGTGACTCCATCCTTCAAAAAAAAAACTGAGAGAGAGAGATCATGCAACCCAACCAAACTCAATTAAAAAGCTTGTGATAGTCAACCAAAAATGAAAACTCAACCAAAATCAGCTACTGCAAAAATTATAGTGCTACATGCACATAAAATTAAGTATAAGCAAGAGTAATAAAAACAATTAGAGGACATGCACTATAGGCAAAAAACAGAGGACACGTAGCAGCACTATAGGCAAAAAAGTATAAGCAAGAGTAGTATCGGAAGCAAAAAATTAAATATAAAAGACGATGGACATGCACTTAAAATACGGACTATAAGCATTTCAAGTATAAGCATGATAAGTTTCTTCATATCAATAAGTTTGAAGTTTTAGTAATCTTAATGCATGTGGGGGGATTTTACAAAGTCAAATTCATTTTCAATTTGCTGTTAGAGCTTTTCATACGGAATCCCTTACGATTGGTGCCTTAAAATTATGTTAAAAACACTTTCATGGTGAAGATGATGGCTGAAGCTCAATGTATCAATACAATATTTATTTGGCTGCATCATAATGATCAGAAGTTGACTACAGAAGCATGGTGCTGCAAATATATTTGCAAAAATACCAGAGAAGTTGGTCTAATGGTAATATAGAGACTAACACACTAAAAATTGCGTCTTTCCTAACTGAAATTGGCAGAATAACCAAAGCAGATTTTTCTAAGCCATCAACCATACCGCAAAAAAACTCCCACCCAAATTTTCCACGAGAACTAGGAAGAAGTAGATTTCAAGGCAGCAGCTTTCCAACAAGGCAGCACCCAAATTTTCCAACAAGTGGTTGTGAGTTGCTGGATAATACAAAAAAAAAAAAAAAAAAATTCCAAACTTGTTGGGTTTTAGAAGAAAGAAACCAATTGAAAAAATCTAACCATCCCCAAATTTGCACAAGAAAAAAAAAATCCAAAATACACATTCCATGCTCGAAAATCTTAGATTTCATCCACTAAATTTTTTTGCATAAACCCGTCAATCATGGTGGCTCAAAACCATATACAAAACCTACGGGTTAGCCTACCATCATATGTAAAACCATTGTCCCTCCCAGATTCATTTAATTTTGTCTATCCCAGAATCTAACAAGTGTGACGGCCCCAACTCCCACGTACGGACACGTGGAAATTAAGACGTCGGGATGATGACAACACGGGTTACACATCCCATCTCCAAGTGCCAAGTGTGTGTACATGTAATATGTGTACAAATAAATAACGTAACGAATAATAAATATCTTACAATTAAGTACCAGAATTCTTATTTAATTACAAACTAGTTTAAATCACATGTAAATAAAATATTATATGTTCAACATAATCTCAAATCCAAATACATATCATAAAAACAACTACAAATATTATCCATGAATAAGCATTCCAAATCAATACTCAGGCGGAGCCGCCTCCTCGGGATCAGCCTCCTCCTCATCCTCAACCTCTGCATCAAAATCTACGGTACCAAAAATGGTGCCGCAGGTAAATAATAATCCAAACGCCATAAAGTAAAAATATATTAAACTCTACAATATGCATGAAAGAATGTCCAATTCACATGTCCCATAAAACATAATTTTTTCACGCACGCCAAAAGTCTCATTTGGCCCAAAATATTTCCTTTAAATTTTTCCTCACCATTATCCCAGATAATGGCCCAAAATCCAGGTCTTAAAACCATTTTCCACTTTTCCTTAACCGCATGCACCATGACCTCCCCTAGGGGTCATCCGCAAGCCTTGGCTCCCTTCGTCACACCATGGGTAACGACCATGCGTGTAACTTCGTAACGAGCGATGCCCAGTTCCATGCCCCGCGCGTTTGTAGCCAAGCATCCTCTAGCCCCTGCCAGCAGAGGGGCCATGGAGTCGGTACGAGAGCGTTACCATCCCGCCCGCTCCCGTTGTCGCCCAACGACAACCCAAGGGACATTACTCAGTATATTGCGCTCTTTAGTGACCAGAGGAGCTCCACCAAGATAATACCCCATCTCGGCTTGGGGTCGTGATACACACGCACCTAAAAATCCATTTAACTCATGAAAAACCTAGTTTTCAATAATTAACACATGCATATGCGTGCACAATGCAATGCAAATAATACGACACCAATTAACCAACAATTCTCAAATATCCATAACAAATAAACAAGCAACTCCGTCCTCAAATCCAACCGACTCTTGACTCCTCGGACTCAGTCTGAAATAACCAACCAGTCATAAATAATTATTGTAAAAATAATAATATATTTAAATCTAAAATGAAGTTTGGAAAATACTTACAACACTATATGATAATTTTTGAAGGATCGACGAGCTGCAAACGGCGAAGAGAAAGTAACGTAACAATGTAAATACACTGTGGCTGTGGGTTATAAAATACCCACTTTTGAACGGGGACAAACCAAGACTTGGGATTGATAGAGAATGGCTTAGAGGTGTTTATGAAGCTAGTGGAAGTAAAAGTTGGCCATGAGTGGCGGCGAAAACGGCGGTAGGAGGCCAAAATACCCAAATCGAAAAACTAGCTCGTGGGGGCTATTCCGGCGACTGATCGAGGCCGGAAATGGGTGGTTTAGGACAGAAAAAATTCAGTGAAGAGGTGGTGGCCGGAGGTGGAGCGACGATGGCAAATTGGAGCAAAAGCCGTTCGGCTTGGAGTGGCTTTTCCGGCTAAACGGCGGCTCGGATGGCGGTGAAACTTGGTGGGGATGATCACCGGCCAGAGGGGAAGAAAGCTAGGTGAGTGGTGTGCTGCACGGTGGTCGGCAGCGGCGGTTCTGGGCTAAAGACGAAACCGAACGGAAAAAGGGAAGAGAGAGAGAGAGAGAGGTTCGAACGAGGCAGGGGAGAGCACGGGAAAGAAAGGAAAAAAGAAAGAAAAGAAGAAGAAAAAAGAGAAAGAAGAAAAGAAAAAGAGAAAAGAAAATATGGAGGAAAAGAAATGAGGTCCAATCCTCACCTCTGGAATCCAATAACTGATTCAACGAAAACAACTTTAAAAGCAATAAAACTAAGAAAATAATTTAATCACCACATAAAGCTAAAATATAATAAGTAACTAGTAAAAACTAAGAACTTAATTTTAAATTCAAAGACAAGCTAAAATAAATTAAACAACAATTTAAACTCAAACAACCAATAAAATCTAATTAAAATCTGATAATTTAAAATAAAAGAATTATTATTTCAATTAAATTAAAATATTCATTCAGTGAAAATACACGTAAAAACGAGGTATCACAACAAGAAACCCTAAATATGTGACCATCCCCAAATTTGAAGAAGAAAAAACTCCAAAATAGACCAACATGCTCGAAAATCCAAGATTTCATCTATTAAAAATTATCACATAACTTATTTGAAGGAGAATAGAGAGATTGAGAGAGAAGAGGTTGAACCATACGCCAAACCCACTCAGAATAGGAGTTGCGACAGGTACTTATCGGAGAAGACGAGTAGAAGGCAATTGTGACCCTACTAATGCTTGAACTGGAAATGTAGAGATTTGAAGCAGCTCTCATTCACACGATGGGAAACGAGCAGAAGGCATATGGGCAAGGAAGGGAAGATGCGCGAAATAAACTGTTGGCTTCAGGGGCTGAAATGAAATTAATTAAATCAACTAGGAGATGGGAAATTACACAGATGAGAGAGAAATGAATAAAAAATAATTTACCGCTAGATATGGTGGTAGTACTGTAGCGAAATGTATTTTATAGATGAAATAAATCATCCATTGAATGCCATTTTCAAACTATTTTCTTCAAATTATACAAGAATTTGAGTTTTACATAACTCGTTGCAAGTGCTCTTAGATAGGTAGTAATAGAGTAATAACCCTATCAATATACAAAAAAAATACCATAAACAAAAGATTTCATAAAAGATCCTATATACTAGCGTGTCAAGTCATTTATTTATTTTTTATTTTTTTGATTTTTGATTTTTTTTTTCTGAAATCCCCACTCTCCCTCTTCCCCACCCTGCTCTCACTTCCCATCTCCCTCCTCCCATTCTCTTCCACCCCACAGCCACAATCCATCGTCGTCGCCCACAACCCGTCGCCAACAAACAGCCACCCATCCCTCTATCGCCCTCGCCTCCCTTTCTCTTCCAGTCGTGAGAATCGGGTCGCCGCTAAATTGTTCACCCTTGTGTAGGTCTCGGATCGCCGCCAAACTGGGTCACCGTTACCCATCTCCCTCCTCCCTTTCTCTTCCAGCCCAAAGCCCATCGCCATTGCCATCTCCAGGTGTATATATATATATATATATCTCTCTCTCTCTCTCTTCAACGATTGGTTCTATTTTTTATTTCCATGAAAGGAGTTCAGAACCTAATGATTGTGGTAGTCTTGCATCTTTTGAATGTTGGTGATTTATGTGCATTTCGAGTAGCAAGTATCGTATTCCGGTGGACCTTCATGTTTGTGTTCAAATGTGGAGGTTTGTGAGAAAGGTAGTATGTGAAGAATAATCTATATCCTCACAGCTAATTCGTGTGAATCTTTATCCTCATAATGCTCCGAATGAACCCCAAATGTTTTGATCATTAGAAGATTGTCGATCTCCCATAACAACATCAATATTAGGTCTTGCTAGTTGATTTATAACAGTGACCTTTCAAAATGAATCAGAGTTCTGAAAAATATGTAAAATGCAATTGCCGATGCCAAAAACATTCCGAAAAGTAGTGCATATATCTGCCACTCTGCATGTTTAGATAGAAATTGGAGTTAGAAATTTAGAGAGAGAGAGAGAGAGAGAGAGAGAGAGAGAGAGAGAGAGAGAGAGAGAGAGAGAGAGAGCTGCCTGACGTTAGGTGGTTGAAGAAGCTTGCAGGGGCATTGGATTGCTAAAGAAGCTTGCAGGGGCGTTGGATTGCTGAAGAAGTTTTCAAGGACGTTGGCCAGGAGTGAAAACGGGATGGACGCGGGACAGGGATTGTCGACTGTTCACTTTCTAGTAAAAAAAAAAAAATTATGCTATGTCAATTTATGGGATCTTTGTGTGGGATTCCTGTATATCCCTAGCAGCTCCCTTTCTTAAATATTCAGAGGTGTTTAGGCAAGGTTTGTGCTATAACTTTTCCTAGACAAAGTCTGGGGAGCAGCCACTAAGGTGATGCGACGAAGGTGATGCAATGCAAGTTAATGTCGAGGGAGGAGGGGATTTCGAACTTTCGCAGAACAAAATTCGAGTGGGAAAGAAAAATACACACCAATCTTTATTTGAATCAAAATGCTTGTTTTGTTGAAAAAATGCCATGTAAGGTGTGTGCTGTGTGCATCGCTACAATAGTTGATCCCTGGTATAACTCTTCCCATCCCTACTATTTTTCATCAAGATGAGAGCCGAGGTTCACCATCCTACAAATGGATACAGATATAAGACCGATTATAGCAAATATTGAAGAACTAAATAGCATAAGTACATGCAATACAAGCAAGAAAAACATACCTCATGAAAGAGAACCCTCTAAGCATTCAAATCATGGTACAATGGATGTCCCTCAATGCTGCAATAATCCAAGGTTTCAGCAATATAAAGAGCTACTCTCAAATGAATGGCCCATTCAATGGTTTGCTTTTCCCCTGCCAAGGACCCAGAATTTAGATAAACATAAATTCACCAACTTCTCAATATTATGGAAGGAATAAATAACAATTCAAATGCACCTGGCATGCAAAATTCATGAAAAATAATATCAACAAAAGAATACAATAACCCATTAACCTTGGAGTAGAGGAAGAGGAAGAGAAAATGCAATTATTAACATTTATCAAACAATAATTGTCCCACCTTATAAAGTAAATCAAATGTCAACTTTCAAGTCAATGCCAGTTATATCCAAGATTCAAAAAAACTCTTAAAACACAAAGGACAAGCTTAAGAGACCGTCTGAATCAGAGCAAGCGTAAGAAACTCTTTACCACTTGAAGTACAATTTGCTGAAGAAAGATGGAAACCCCAGTTTGAAGCTCTACCACCACCAGACATGCTTAAATCTTCAAAGGAATAAGTTCCCCAGCTGAAACTGAAATCATTTCCTCAAGATTTAAAGTATGTGTTTCTTGGTCCTGAAGAAGGCACTTTTCCTGTGGTGATTTCCTTAAAGTTAAATAAGAAGGATGAAGCCCAGTTGATTGAAGTTTTAAAAAAGCATTGAGGTGCAATTGGTTGGACAATAGCTGACATCAAGGGTATTGATGCCACTGTATGTACCCATAGAATCCATCTTGAAGATGATGTTAGACCGGTTCATGATGCTCAATGTAGGCTCAATCCTACCATGAAGGAAGTTGTAAAAGAGGAAATGCTTAAGCTGCTCGTAGTGGGTATCATTTACCCCATCTTAGACAGTAAGTGAGTAAGTCCAACTTATGTGGTACCAAAAAAATCTGGTTTGACTGTTATAAAAAATGATAAAAATGAGTTGATTCCACCTAGAATGGTTACTGGCTGGGGAATGTGCATTGATTATAGAAAACTTAATTCAGCCAGTAGGAAGGATAATTTTCCTTTACCATTCTTGGATCAAATTTTAGAAAGAGTAGCTCGTAATGCATATTATTGTTTATTGGATGGATATTCTGGTTATTATCAAATTGCTGTAGCGCCTGAGGACCAGGAGAAAACCACTTTCACTTGTCCTTTTGGCACTTTTGCTTTTACTAGAATGCCTTTTGGTTTGTGTAATGCTCCAGTCACTTTTCAGATATGCATGATGAATATTTTTTCTGATATGATTGATGATATTTGTGAAATATTCATGGATGACTTCTCTGTTTTTGGAAAATCTTTTGATATTTGTTTGCATAATTTGGCACGTATTCTCTAGAGATGTGAGGAAAAAAATCTTTTACTTAATTAGAAGAAATGCCAATTCATGGTTACTCAGGGCATTGTCTTGGGACATATTGTTTCTTCTGAGGGTATAAAGGTCGACAAGGCTAAAATTAAATTAATATCTAAACTTCCTATCCCTAGGACGGTTAGGGATATTCGTTCTTTTCTTGGTCATGCTGGCTTTTATAGGCAGTTTATTCAAGGGTTTAGTTCTATTGCAAAACCTTTGTATACTTTTTTACAAAATGATATTGAATTTATTTGGATTTATGAGTACCAAAAAGCTTTTGATACCCTTAAAAAATCGCTTACCACTGCCTCTATTGTGCAACCCCCGCAATGGGACATTCCTTTTGAAATCATGACAGATGCTAGTTGTGACGCCCTCAGATTTCTGTTTGGGATCGGACGGACATCTGAAGCGTCGGGACATGTAACACAAGGTTACCTGCCCCCGTACATGACATATAGGATGCAATGTTCCTAACATGCATCTAGCATTATGCAATATTCGCAGCGGATAATTTTTTTTTTTTTTTTATACTATGCACCGAACTTATAACATCCCAAATAATTAAAACATAATCCATGCATACTAAAATAAATAACCACGATTACAGTACGGGTCTCAGAAGACTGTAATCTCAAAACATGGTGACTAGACTCTATATTACAGTACCAAAATACACTTATTGAACCAGTTCATCGAGTAACTCGCGTAACTCAATTAACAAGGTTAGAATACTGTCCCAAAAGAAACTAACTATAGAAGCTGAAAACTCTGCATCGCATCTGCGGCGTCTAGTCAACATCCTCCAGCCTATCGGTATTTGCTCCTTGTTCTGAACCTGACACATCGCCTACCATTCGGGGAAAAAATGGTAGTTGGGACTACCATGGTGAGATTTGATTACAAATCTCAGCAAGTTAACAGAAAACTTTCACACAGGTTAATGATGTATGCATAGAAATAAAGGTATGAATGCACCATCAAAATCGAAAGTAAACATAACATAACTTGACATAACATGGCATAAAATAATAAGCATAATGTGACATGACATAACATGGCATGAGTTGACATAATTGAACTGAAACAGAAGCTTAGCTTGACGTGACATGAACTTAAATCATAGCATGGATGTGAACTTGAAACATAACATGTACTTGAACTTTAAGTTTAACATGAACGTACACATAACGTAACGTGAAATATGACTTGAACATGAAATACATGAACTTGGAATCTTATTTAATTGTCTTGATTAATAACGTGACCATATGGGTGCTACACGGGTCCCCTAGTTCAAGTACATGTTATGTTTCAAGTTCACATCCATGCTATGATTTAAGTTCATGTCACGTCAAGCTAAGCTTCTGTTTCAGTTCAATTATGTCAACTCATGCCATGTTATGTCATGTCACATTATGCTTATTATTTTATGCCATGTTATGTCAAGTTATGTTATGTTTACTTTCAATTTTGATGGTGCATTCATACCTTTATTTCTATGCATACATCATTAACCTGTGTGAAAGTTTTCTGTTAACTTGCTGAGATTTGTAATCAAATCTCACCATGGTAGTCCCAACTACCATTTTTTCCCCGAATGGTAGGCGATGTGTCAGGTTCAGAACAAGGAGCAAATACCGATAGGCTGGAGGATGTTGACTAGACGCCGCAGATGCGATGCAGAGTTTTCAACTTCTATAGTTAGTTTCTTTTGGGACAGTATTCTAACCTTGTTAATTGAGTTACGCGAGTTACTCGATGAACTGGTTCAATAAGTGTATTTTGGTACTGTAATATAGAGTCTAGTCACCATGTTTTGAGATTACAGTCTTCTGAGACCCGTACTGTAATCGTGGTTATTTATTTTAGTATGCATGGATTATGTTTTAATTATTTGGGATGTTATAAGTCGGTGCATAGTATAAAAAAAAAAAAGAATTATCCGCTGCGAATATTGCATAATGCTAGATGCATGTTAGGAACATTGCATCCTATATGTCATGTACGGGGGCAGGTAACCTTGTGTTACATGTCCCGACGCTTCAGATGTCCGTCCGATCCCAAACAGAAATCTGAGGGCGTCACAGGGTGGTATCAGAGCAATACGTCTCTGGGATGTAAATCCACATGTCCTTAGTAAATGCACCAAATACTAGGCTTGAAATTTTGTCTTCATTAGGCTTGAATTTCTTGAAGTATGGTAGATAGTACGTGTTTTAATACGTGTACTCTTGTGTTTCAGGAAGTGACACATGACTCGCGGTAGGATACCTCAGAACCCGGAGGGAGGCATCAATCAAGAGAATCTGAATCTCCCGATGGATGGAGGATTAGCTGAAGCTGTACATCTACTGGTTGACGTGCTTAGACAACAACAACAACAACTAGTGCATGTACCCAGACCCGAAGTTAGGGGTTGTCCGTATGAGAAATTCTTGATCCATCGTTACCCGAACTTTTCTGGTAATGAAGAGCCACTGAAAGCTGAAAAATGGATTATGGATCTCAAAAGGACATACGAGATCTGTGGTTGTACTGAAGACCAGAAGGTCCTATATGCTGGATACCTATTCGCTGGAATATGGTGGGATACACGAAGGCAACTCCTAGTTAGGGAACTAGGAAGTCTCGCTGCCCTATCATGGGAGAGATTTAAGGAAGAGTTCGACAATAGATTCTTCCCAGACTCTGTCAAACATCTGAAGGCACAGGAGTTCGCCACTTTAACTCAAGGCAGTTTGACCGTAGAACAGTATGCTGCTAAGTTTATGGCATTAGGAAGATTTGCACCCCACTTGATTTCTACTCAAAGGATGCAGGCGCAAAATTTTCAAGCAGGACTTCAGCCGAGGATCCGTAGTCAAGTAACTTGCTTAAGAATAGATAATTACCAAGAGTTGGTAAATGTGGCTGCAATAGCAGAGGCTGAGCAGAGGGGTTTAGCGATCCATATCAATTCTGAACGAAAGAGGACCATGCCGTTTGTGGCAAGTGGTAGTGCTGAGAAGAAGAGGTTTTTTTCTAGCCCGGCGAAAGGCAAAGGAATAGTCACAAGAGGACAGATGCCATCTGTTTTTCCATTATGCCCTAAGTGTGGAAAGCGTCATCCCGGAGAGTGTCGCAGTGGTTATGGAGTTTGCTATCGATGCGGGAAACCAGGACATTTGATCAGAGATTGTCCCAACACCGCACAAGGCAGTGGAGCTAGTGATCACAAGCCAAGGCCCCACATTCCAGCTCGTGTGTACGCTATAACCCCAGGTGATATCGATGCTGATGCATCAGAGGTTGAGGAAGCTGGCGTCATCACTGGTATTTTTTTCCTTAAAGTCTTTATGATTTTGGTATTAACTTGAGTGTTAGAATTATTGTTATTAATAGTATTACGTTATATATTTATTAGGAAACGTCAATCTGTTAAGGTTCACAGCTTGTGCACTATTCGATTCGGGCGCGTCGCGGTCCTTTGTGTCTGCAGCTTTTGCACGGATTTGTAGTTTGCAAACTGAGCTATTACCTCGACGGGTTGTAGTGTTAATTCCTGATGGGAATACAGTAGCTTGTACCCGTTTATTTAAGGATTGCCCTGTAGAACTAGAAGGAAGGACGCTGACGGCTGACCTGCTAGTATTTGGTCAGATAGAGTTCGACCTAATCTTGGGGATGGACTGGCTATTCAAGCACTATGCTAAGATAGATTGCCGGAAGCGAGAAGTGGTGTTTGAATCCCCAAGTAAAGACATAATTAGATACGCGGGAGTGTCAGTTAAGGCCACCCCGCCAGTGATTTCTGCTTTACAAGCCAGGAAGTGTATTGAGGATGGAGCCTCAGCTTTTTTGTTGATGATCGTGAAGAAGACAATGGGAAGTAAAGAAATCCATGGGATACCCATAGTTGAAGACTTTCCTGAAGTTTTTGCCAATGAGCTACCTGGTTTACCACCGGATAGAGAAACGGAGTTCAAGATAGAGTTGGAATCGGCAACATCTCCAACTCACAAGGCCCCGTATCGTATGGCCTCTGCCGAATTGAAGGAGCTCAAGGTGCAGTTGGAAGAGCTTTTAGAGAAGGGTTTTATCCACCCCAGTTCCTCACCATGGGGAGCACCGGTTCTATTTGTAAAGAAGAAAGATGGATCTATGAGGATGTGTATAGACTACAGAGAGTTGAACAAGGTGACGATCAAGAATAAGTATCCGTTACCCAGGATCGACGATTTGTTGGATCAACTGCAAGGAGCGGCAGTGTTTTCGAAGATTGACCTGCGATCCGGTTATCATCAGCTGAAAGTTAAGGAACAGGATGTGCCAAAAACTGCCTTTAGGACAAGGTACGGCCACTACGAGTTTTTGGTAATGCCCTTTGGGTTAACCAATGCTCCAGCCGCATTCATGGAAATGATGAACAGAATATTCAAACCTTATCTGGATAGTTTTGTTGTTGCATTCATTGATGACATCCTAATCTACTCAAAGAGTGAGGAGGAGCACATAAATCATCTAGTTATGGCTTTGACTATACTTAAGGACCAAAAGCTATATGCCAAACTCAGCAAGTGCGAGTTTTGGCTTAATGAAGTGAAGTTTTTAGGTCATGTGATATATAGGGGAGGAGTAGCAGTAGACCCGAGCAAGATTGAAGCTGTAACGAGTTGGCAGAGACCGACCAATGTGCATGATATTAGAAGTTTCTTAGGACTGGCTGGTTATTATAGGAGGTTTGTAAAAGGATTCTCTAGTTTTTCTGGACCACTCACTGCATTAACTAAGAAGAACGTGAAGTTCGTTTGGAACGGTAAGTGCGAGGCAAGTTTTCTTGAGTTGAAGAAAAGACTTACGACTGCACCAGTACTTACACTACCGGAGCCTCACAAGCCTTTTGTAGTGTATAGTGATGCATCTAAAGCAGGACTCGGATGTGTCTTGATGCAAGAAGGGAAAGTAGTTGCTTATGCTTCACGACAACTGAAGGATCATGAACAGAATTATCCTACACATGATCTGGAATTAGCTGCAGTAGTTTTTGCTTTTAAGATTTGGAGGCACTACTTGTATGGCGAAAAGTGTGAAATTTTCACAGATCACAAAAGCCTCAAGTATCTGTTTGAGCAGAAGAACCTTAATATGAGACAGAGGAGATGGTTGGAATTGATCAGTGACTATCAGTGCGACATCAAGTACCACCCCGGAAAAGCCAATGTGGTAGCTGATGCTTTGAGTCGCAAGAGTAGATCAGAGGATTCATATATCCTATCGTCAGAAGTAAATTCCCTCTTATGCGGTATGAGGAAACTATTGATCGGGAACCGTAGTCAAGAAGTCATTTTGACCACCGTTCAAGAGCTCATTCCATTGGATTGGGAGGAACTAAAAGATTGTCAGAAGAAAGATAGTAAGCTTGCGGAAGTCATCGGGAAAATTGAGAAGTCAGAAGGACCGAAGGACTTTAGCATCAGAGAGGATGGGACTTTGTATTACAAGAACCGAAGGATCATCCCGGCAAACCAAGAATTAAAAGAAAAGGTGATGAAGGAAGCTCATAACACACCTTACACTGCTCACCCCGGTAGTACAAAGATGTATCAGGATCTGAAGCAGCACTTCTGGTGGGAAGGAATGAAGAAAGACGTAGCAGAATTTGTGAACAAGTGTTCTGTATGCAGATTAGTTAAAGCGGAACATCAGAAGCCAGCAGGTGAATTGCAACCATTGCCAATCCCAGAATGGAAATGGGAGGATATCTCGATGGATTTTGTAGTGGGTTTTCCAAGAACCTCAGCAGGAAATAATACTATCTGGGTGATAGTTGACCGTCTGACGAAAAGTGCTCACTTTATACCCATCAAGAATACAGATTCTCTAGAGAGACTGACGAAAATTTATATAGCAGAGATTGTCAGATTGCATGGAGTGCCTAAGACGATTGTGTCCGATAGAGACCCTCGTTTCACATCCCGATTCTGGCAAAGTTTGCAAGATTTGATGGGAACTAGTTTGAAATTTAGTAGTGCCTACCATCCGCAAACAGATGGGCAAACAGAAAGGACAATCCAGACTTTGGAAGATATGCTAAGAGCCTGTGTATTGGAGAATGGGGGGAATTGGGAGAAGCAGCTACCTTTGGTAGAATTTGCTTACAATAATAGTTTTCAGGCCACCATTCAGATGGCACCTTATGAAGCCTTGTATGGCCGAAAGTGTAGATCACCATTATATTGGGACGAAGTAGGAGAAAGCAAAGTGTTTGGGCCCGAAGTCTTGCAGGAGATAAAGGATCAAGTTCTCATGATTAGAGAAAGGATGAAAACTGCACAAAGCCGACAGAAGAGTTACGCTGATAATCGAAGGAGGAGTATAGAATTCGAAGTTGGAGATTGGGTTTATGTAAAGGTATCCCCTATGAGAGGAGTAAGCCGTTTTGGAGTGAAGGGAAAATTAAGTCCAAGATACGTGGGACCCTATGAAATAGTGGAGAAAGTGGGAACAGTTGCGTACCGTCTGGAGTTGCCAACTGAGTTTCATGAGATCCACAATGTATTCCACGTGTCCTCTTTGAAGAAGAATTTTGGGAATCAGATGCCAACAGTGGTGGATCCCGCTAGTGTACCTTTACAACCCAACTTGACCTACGAGGAGAATCCGGTACAGATCATTGACTGGAAGGAAAAAGAGTTACGAAACCGCAAGATTCCATTGGTCAAAGTACTTTGGCAGAATCATAATATTCAAGAGGCGACTTGGGAGAAGGAAGTTGATATGAGAGCCAAGTACCCCCAGTTATTTGATACCTAATCCAGTCTTGTTTTGTTTTGTTTTCGACTCAGTCAATATTTTTGTGCTTCACTTTGTATGGGACTGCTATATCAGATGTGAAGGTCATGCAGCCCCATGACCCAGTTCTTTTTGAGTTTTTTTTTGTATATGATTCAAAACATGATGTGTTCTACTATTTACCCCAACACTTTGCGCCGTTGTACTTTGTTTTATGTTTGTACTTACGTCGATTTCGAGGACGAAATTTTTTTTTTAGGAGGGGAGGATGTAACGGCCCGCTAGAAATTCAATGGTGAAATTTCTATAGACTTTAGAAATCTCGTGAAAACTCCGTAAGTTTTCACGAATCGACTAATCGCATAGGTTTTAGTCAGTGAAACCCTCAATGATTGGAATCTATTTGAAACTCCAAAAACTTGGTTGAAACCGAAACCCTAAACGGTTTCCCCAAACCCTAAAGTTGGCCTTCAAGCCCTTTTGATCCAATTTCTAGCATTGTGTTTAATCACTTGATGAAATCACTTCCACATGCTATTAATTTCTCAAATTCTTATTATGACATCTTTATCCAACATTTTAAACCTTGGAAATTTGTTTGGGCCAAGAAAAATTGGATTTGGGCTTGATAGCATCTCAAACCCTAACCAAATCTCATTTAAACCCTAAATTGAAGTCCACTTGGTTGAGGCCCACTAAGGCCCACGAATTTGGCCACCTTGGCAAAGCTCCTTGGAGAAGCTTCCTCCCCCACTTGTTAGACCATTCATTGCATCAAGTTGCACTCAATAATATGGAGGAACCCACCCCATCAAGTCCCATGTCTCATAGCTTTTGTAGGTTGTCCTTTGCCCCCCACTATCCTCTACCTTATCACATGTCTACACCTCCACTCAATGATTTTTAAGGTCTATATATTCCCCCTGAAGAAGGCTTGAGTCGTGCAAGACTCACTTACTTCACTTTAATCATTTCTTCACCCCGTTCTTAGAGAGAAACCCAAAAGAGCTCTCTCGGGCAGATTTCTGTGTCTTTTTGTGTGGAGATTATCGACCCTTTGTAAGTATTTTTACACAATGACTCCTTCATAAAAGTTGTTCCTCTTTGAGTCTAGTTTCCGTAGATATATTTTTCGTATCATTCCATGGTCATTTGGTCAGTCAAAAGTATTTGTAACCATGGAAAGGTCATTCTGGGCGTGAATCTGGAGAGTATGTTATGTTTTGGAGTTTTTGACCAAGCTAATGGGCATATCTTGGTCCGAAAATTTTATGGAGTGTTGTTAGAATGTGTTTAAGAGTTTTCATTGAAGTTTTGTTGCATGAATAAAGCTTTTGATGATATATTTTCTTAGATCTAGAAACTCGAAAACTGGAAGTGGAAAAACAGTTTTTATTTGGAGAAAGTTTGAATATTTCGTGGTTTGATCTTACTCTAATGGCTTTGATATTTTATATGATGATCATAAGTCTCTTATTTTCATGTTAGGATGTTATTTTGGAGATATTTAGCATTAGTTTAAAAGATATGATTTTTCTATGCAAGAGAATTTCGGTTAGGCCTAAGATTTGATGTTTTTAGGTTAGATCCATGTTTTGTTGGGTTTTAGCCATGTGATTTTAATTTTGATGGTTGGATATTCTTTAAGACACGTTTTTAAACCATGTGATACTTTATTTCAAAGACCTCACCTTCTTAAGCCATTGATCAAGAGATTTATCAAAGCTAGTTAAGAAAAAGTTTCTGTTTTTGGACTAAGTGTAAAATCAAAAACTCCAAGTGTTATTTTTGTGATTTTGGTGACTTTAGTTTGATGATTTAAAGCATGGTTTATCTGAGGATGATGTTATGAATATGTTAGAAGTAAGATTTGATTTTTTTGGAATTCTTGGTGATGTTTTGATTTAAGGACAAAGCTTGTGATTCAAGTGTTTTGATCTTTTTACAAAAACAAGTTTGGTGTTGATTATAAGTCTTTTCTAAATGGATGTTTTAAGTATGGTTTTAAACCTAGGATTGGAAGATGGTTGGTGCAAAATTTTGGTTTAAGCATGAGTTTTGAAGTTGGAAGGAATTGCAACAAAAATCAAGAGAAATGGCCTATGGATGTTTCGGCCATAGTGTGTTTTTCATAGTTGTGTTTTGTCTTAAATTTTTCTGAGTTAATATTTGAGTTTAAGACAAAATTTACATGAGGAATGTAAATTTTGGAAATTTTTGGAGTTAGGATGTGAAATCCTTAAGTTATGGGTAAAATGGTCGTTTTCCCACATGTAGAGGGTAAAATGATAATTTTACTCTAAGTTAGCTTGTTTTCATGTTTCTAATTGTTAGTAATTAAATTTCTAACTTTTAGAATGACCTTTTACAGTTCCTCGTGTTTCACACTTTATTCTCGTAGAACCCGACGATCTGAGTAAGTTAGCTTCTAACTTACTATCAGTTTATTGTGTATGTATGATGGGTAAGGGAACTACAATTTATGTATGTATGTTATCATATATGTCATGTCATTACATGTTTATCTGTTACGCATGATTTATTCTTTTATGAATATTTATCTGTTACAAAATCTTTTATGTCATGCAATGTTGTATGTTATAAGTATGCCATGTTAAGTATGTCATATGTTACATGTATGTCATGGAATGTTTATGTTTAAATCATATTGTGCCATTTACAAGTATACGCCATGTTAGAAAAGTTCATGATATTAAATAATATCTCATGTATTAAGAAAGATAAGATATTTAAGAGTGACACGGACCTAAGCGTGTTCACCACAAGTTATGTTAAGGATGGCACGGACCTAAGCGTGTTCATCACAAGTTATGTTAAGGGTGACACGGATCTAAGCATGTTCACCACAAGTTATGTTATGCGGTGCCACGGACTCAAGCGTGGTTCACCTTATGTAAAGTTCATATAAGTTTCAGATCATGTTCAAGTTAAGTTATTCATGTCAATCACGACCCTAAATGCTAGGATGGGGTAATATCCTAGTGGAACTCCTTTGTTCACGCTGGAGTGTCTAAATAGGTGTGAAATTCCCTGGGTTGACGAAGTACAGTCAACAGGTTGCGAATGGGGCCTAAGTAACTGGTCACCGGAGCGCGCCAGGCACTAACGCCGATGGTGCCATATTTTATGTTACGTGTATTCATGGGGCCACAACAACTGTGGAGCATGAAGTATGGGGCCACAACAACTGTGGAGCATACACTACGTGAGACACAGCAATTGTGACACGTAGAATACGTGGGGCCACAACAACTGTGGAGTACGTATTAACGCACTCACAGCTGGTCTAGATACCTGTGTTGTGATGCGGTAATCGGCAGGGACACACGGCTCTAGGGGACCCGTGTAGCACCCATATGGTTACGTTATTAATCAAGACAATTAAATAAGATTCCAAGTTCATGTATTTCATGTTCAAGTCATATTTCACGTTACGTTATGTGTACGTTCATGTTAAACTTAAAGTTCAAGTACATGTTATGTTTCAAGTTCACATCCATGCTATGATTTAAGTTCATGTCACGTTAAGCTAAGCTTCTGTTTCAGTTCAATTATGTCAACTCATGCCATGTTATGTCATGTCACATTATGCTTATTATTTTATGCCATGTTATGTCAAGTTATGTTATGTTTACTTTCAATTTTGATGGTGCATTCATACCTTTATTTCTATGCATACATCATTAACCTGTGTGAAAGTTTTCTGTTAACTTGCTGAGATTTGTAATCAAATCTCACCATGGTAGTCCCAACTACCATTTTTTCCCCGAATGGTAGGCGATGTGTCAGGTTCAGAACAAGGAGCAAATACCGATAGGCTGGAGGATGTTGACTAGACGCCGCAGATGCGATGCAGAGTTTTCAGCTTCTATAGTTAGTTTCTTTTGGGACAGTATTCTAACCTTGTTAATTGAGTTACGCGAGTTACTCGATGAACTGGTTCAATAAGTGTATTTTGGTACTGTAATATAGAGTCTAGTCACCATGTTTTGAGATTACAGTCTTCTGAGACCCGTACTGTAATCGTGGTTATTTATTTTAGTATGCATGGATTATGTTTTAATTATTTGGGATGTTATAAGTCGGTGCATAGTATAAAAAAAAAAAAAGAATTATCCGCTGCGAATATTGCATAATGCTAGATGCATGTTAGGAACATTGCATCCTATATGTCATGTACGGGGGCAGGTAACCTTGTGTTACATGTCCCGACGCTTCAGATGTCCGTCCGATCCCAAATGGAAATCTGAGGGCGTCACACTAGTGATTATGCCTTAGGAGCTGTTTTAGGGCAACGTGTGGATAATAGACCATTTGTGATTTATTATGCCAGTAGAATCTTGAATTATGCCCAGAAATTATACCACTACTGAAAAAGAATTGCTTGCAGTGGTTTTTGCACTTGATAAATTTCGGACTTATATTCTTGGTTCTCATGTTACTATTTTCACTGACCACTCTGCTCTTAAGTATTTGTTGGCTAAGAAAGATGCAAAACCACGTTTGATTCGTTGGATTCTATTACTTCAAGAGTTCAACATCAACGTTAAGGACAAGAAAGGAGTTGAAAACGTGGTAGCTGACCACCTCTCTAGATTGTCATCATCCTCTTCTTCAAATGTTAGCCTTCCTCTTGATGATAGTTTCCCGGATGAATAGCTGTTTGTGGTTAATAGAGCTCCCTGCTATGCTGACATAGTCAATTATCTGGTGACTGAGCGAATGCCTTCTGAATGGTCCACCCAATATAAGCGTCGATTTCTCTCTGAGGTATGACACTTTTACTTTGATGATCCATATCTTTTCAAATATTGTTCGAACCAATTGATTCAAAAATGCATTCCTAATGATGAGTTTTCTTTGGTTTTGAGATTTTGTCATATGGGTGTATGTGGTGGTCATTTTTCAGCAAAGAAAATAGTCGCTAAAATTTTGCAAAGCGGTTTTTACTGGCCTTCCATGTTTAAAGATGTTTATAATTTTTGCAAGACTTGTGAACCTTGTTAAAAATTATGATCTATTAGCAAAAGAGACATGATGCCTCTTTCCCCTATTCTTACTTTAGAAATTTTTGATTGTTGGGAAATAGATTTCATGGGACATTTTCCGGTTTCTTTTGGAAACACATATATTCTATTAGCTGTGGATTATATTTCAAAATGGGTGGAGGCCGTCGCTTGCAAAACAAACAACCATTGTGTTGTTCTAAAATTTTTGCAATCTCTGTTTACTCGTTTTGGCATGTCAAAAGTTATCATAAATGATGGGGGTTCTTATTTATGCAACAAACCATTTTCTACACTTGTGAAGAAATATGGTATCACACACCAAGTTTCTACCCCTTATCACCCTCAAACAAATGGGCAAGATGAATTGACAAATAGAGAGAGAAAAATAATTTTAGAGAAAACTATCAAGCCTAATAGGAAAGATTAGTCAGTTAAGCTTCTTGATACTTTGTGGGCTTATAGGACAGCTTTTAAAACAAATCTAGGGATGTCTCATTATCGATTAGTTTGTCATTTATCTGTTGATATTCAGCATCAAGCTCTTTGGGCCATAAAATATGTTAACATGTCACTTGATGAAACTTCAGGGTTGAGAAAATTGCAAATCAATGAATTGGATTAAGCTCGTCGGAATGCTTATGACAACGCTCAGCTTGCAAAGGAATGCATGAAAATTCTACATGATTAGAAAATTCATCCAAAGCATTTTACGCTGGGCCAGGAAGTTCTCCTTTACAACTCTCGCTTGCATATTTTTCTTGGTAAATTGAAATCCCGATGGAGTGGGCCGTACATTGTGAAGAACGTTCATCCTCATGGCGCGGTAGACATTGTCAATCCGAAGAATGGTAATAGCTTCACTGTCAACGGACAACGTCTAAAGTCATTTCTGAAAGTCTTTGATCCACATGAAGAGATCTTGCTTGTGCAAGATCTCAGGAAAATGTTTTGATTTGTTTTTCCTTCTTTACAGTTTTCTTTACTTGCATTTTTTTATTATTTGTTATTTTGCTTTGATTTTTATATTTCATGTTGATTTTTGTTTTGCTTGCTTATTTCCATGCATTTTGTTTTCTTTCGTTCGATTCATTGAGGAGTATGTCTCTCACTAGTTGGGGGGTAGCATGTGTGCACAGTTTTATAAAAAAAAACTATATATAAAAAAAAATAATAATACAAAAAAAAAATAACATGATGTCCATTGATACATTTATGATTGAGTATCTTAGTGGAATTTGAGCATCTTGATGGAGTAGTTGAGCGGAATCATTTTTTTTGAAGATTTATTTTCAAGCCTAAACATAGAGTATGATTTTTGATGCATCATATTTTGTTGATGTGTGGCTTGAAACACCGGGATGCTATACTTATTGAGATGAAACTTGATAAGATTTTTGTAGAATGAAAGACAAAGTTTGAAGGACATTTTGCACATGCTTACGCTTGTAGTGTTCCTTATTTACCATTCATTGATTTAACACAGGAGAAGTAAACTGCAAGTCTACTGAGCCATGCCTAAAAAAAAAGAAAAAGAAAAATGATTTGAAAATATTAGAAAGAAAAGAAAAAAAAAAGAGAGAAAAATGAATAAAGACGACTTAGTGAACTTTCTTAAGTAAAAAAGAGTTAGAAATACTTACCCAAAACTTTGGGGATTGAGTGTTCAACCTTTAAAAATAGAGCTGACGTGAAAACTGCTAGTCCCTTGGGCTTTGATTTAGTTAGAATTAGCAATGATTAATCTTAAGGTTGAAAAATCTTATGACAAATCATGGCTAGTAATGAAGAACACACAACCAGTTTAACTCCACACACACATTTGAGTTCTGAGACACTTGTAAAATATTGTTGAGATAGTTTTGGTAGGTATAACCCTTGGGGGTTAAGTAGTAATGTGTCACTTTTGTGAGAATTTAAAATTGCATTTGATTGTTTCTGTTTGAATTTCAATCTTTATGCAATATTCATCTAAATTAATTTTCACTATTTTACTCAAGAATTAGCAAAATGCTAGTTGGGGGGTGTGATTGAGCTAAGTTATTACATATTTTAATACATTTAGAACCAATATATTTTAATTCTTTTATTACATTATTATTGGTTTTAGATGAAAAAAATGATTAAGATGCATAAATTTGAATTGTGATTTAAATTGATTAATAGCATGAATTTATACTTAATTTTATAACTTGTGATTTAATTGGACAATATTTCTTTACATGCATAATATATTTTTAATATTTTATTCTTTATTTTTATTTTATTTTATTTTATTTCTAATTTTTATTTTTTATATTTTTTATATAGGTTAAGAAATGAAAAGGAACTTAAAAAGGACATGGCAACATATATATATGTATTTATTCAAACGGGCCCCACAAGACATATATTGCTTTTGGAGACTCAATTTGCACGGGAGAGAATTTAATGGTTGAAGACTTCTACGGCACCTTTTTTCTTCTAGGGATAAGATTGACCAATGAATAAATTGATGGGAAGACTTTGACCTAAAGGGGACTTTTGACCTAAAGGGGACTCAACAGCACGGTGTGGTGTTGAGTTTTGTGGGGCTCAAACTGAGGCAAAGGGCTAAGAGCGGCGGGCGATGTTATGACCAGTGGTCGTACGGCCGGCCTCCACTGTGGAGGTTACTGTGGTTCGTATGCAAGCTGGGTGCTCATCTCATTTAGGACTTGGATGCAAGTTGCCTGTGGAGGATGCCCCGCTAGAGCTCATGCCGTGCTCGTGGTTGGTTTTTTTTTTTTTCGTTGGTTTGTTGGTTTTTAGTGTTGTGATATGCTTTGGACTGTTTGTTCAGAGCCGTTAGTTTCCTGTTTCTGCCTCCTTGGAGGTTGGAGGGGACACCCGTCTCTGGTTTTTCAGAGCTGGTTAGAAGTTTTAGACAATGTCCGCTACCTTGTGTGTGGGGAAGCTCCTAAGCAGTTTGCATTAGTTGGCTTATCGTCAGTTTTCTGTCTGCTAAGTCGCAGTTGTAACTTCGCTTTTGAATGAATGCTATGATGCATATTTCTAAAAAAAAGAAGGGGACTTTTGACCTACACTTTATTTTCTTTGGAGAGTGGCCGCATACATAGATTTTTGGAAGGGCATTCACGCCGCACAAAAGAAGGAGCTTCTTTTCATTTTTCTTTTCCTTCAATTCAAGCTTTAGTTGCATCAAATTTTTTCTTAAGACTTTCCATTCAACGTTACACGGAATTATTAATTAATAGAAGAGGAATTGCAATGTCATTGAAGAACTCCTTGAGGGGTCCAACTACTGCTACAGATCAGCCTTCTCCATTACTTTCAATCTCCATCTCCATTTAATTGGTTTGCTCTTTTCATTCCTTACTTTTTATTTAATTTCAGTTTAAAGTTTATAGAATATTTTTGAGATTTTTGGCTTAGAAGTTTGGGCAATTTATTTGCTGTTTATTTACTTCGTGTTATTTATTTTTCTCCATTCTTTAAGCTTTCATTTAATAGTAATTACAATTGCTATGGATTAATTTTAAAAATTTGTGATTTGAATACAAGGTGAACTCTAGAATCTTGGTTTTGGGGCTTTTCAATTTTCAGTTGGTATTTTGTCAATTATTTTCTAATCTAGTTTAATTCTTAGTTTAGTTTTATTAATCTCTTAGTTCCATTGATATTAGATTGATTAAAGTTTAATTAGGACTTAAATAATTTCAGCTTTATTGTTTAATTTTCAGATTAATTAAGATTGTTCACTTTAGTTGATTCTTTGATTGTTAATTTCAATTTGTTAGTCTTTTACATTTCATTTCGATACTAAAAAATCTAAAAATATGAATCTAGTCCATGATTAGTACCATTTTTCAATATTGTTGCACTCTTCCATCCATTGCACATACCATCATTATTATTTTCTCTTTGTGAATATTTTCACTATTTTCAACGAGTTTGATTTTAAGTAACTTTACTTGAGGAGACAATTTAGGAATTTATTCCCAATTATTACGTGAATCCTTCTGCACTTGGGATAGTCTTTGTGCTACTCATTTTTGAGTGAGTCAGGCATGGAGGGTAACAAACCACACCACTCTTGTAAAAATGGCATGGAGGCCAACAGACCATGCCACCCTTATAAAAAGAGAGCGAAGGTCAACAAACCATTCCACCCTCGTAAAAGGGGCGCAGAGGTTAATAGACTATGCCACCCTTGTAAAAAGGGTGCGAAGTCTAACAAATCACGCCACCCATGTAAAAAGGGTGTGAAGGTCAACAGACCATGCCACTCTCCACATTCAATGTATGCAGTAATAACAAGAAGGGGGGAAAAAACAAAGGAGAGTAGACTGCATCACCCAACACCCACCCAATGACAAAAAACAAAAGGTAAAAGCAAGGCAATCAATCATATAAGAGGGAAATCATAAACCAAGCAATACACGTAAAGCTAAATGATTATGTAAAGCCAAAATAGTTGTTCATATGCATTACAAAAGTGCTTATTACAAAGGAGATTTAGGGTAGGTTTGGGGGCAGAGAATTCTTATCTCAAACTCAAAATTATCATTTCATCATTACAACTTTTCCAAATTTTCACACAAAATATAATAAACAATTTAACTTTTTCGAATCTCAATTTAACTTTTTCAAATCCCAAACTTGCCCTTAAGCTTTCATCTCAAACTCAAAATTCTTATCTCTACCCCCAAACCTGTCCTTAAACTTTATCGCCTCTAGAAGGTTGGGGGGAAGGAGGAATATTCTTAAAAGTGTCAAGCATTTCCTTCCAACCAAAAGTGTCGGCAAAATGGCTAGAGGCGGCGTAAAGTTTGAATAGATTCAGATCCAAGTGTGTCAAGTCAACAGAGGGATCGGTAAGCAGGTGGGACCTGAGCCTCAGTATGCCAGCACCATAGCCGTAAGTAAACGCATGGTCTATGACTGCAGGGGAAGAAGTCAATTGAGGGCCCAGGTGAGTAATCTCCTCCTGTGTTGCTGCCAGTTTAGCTTCTAACTCCTTCACTCGGACAGTTTTCTTTTGTAGGTGACTGTACTTCGCCATGACAGCCAGATGCAAATTTCATTGCTCATTGTTGGAGTCTACTCAACTCTTTTTGTACTGTTCATGCCACTACTGCAACTCTACTAAGGAGCCACGAGCCTTGGAGTGGTCAACCTTAGCCCACCGCCCATTCTCCAATGAAGTTGCTATCTCTTGCATAAGTCCTCGACTATGATCCTGAGAACTGGACAAATCCAGACGAGCAGAGTCCAACTTCCCCTTAAGGGCTTGAAGATCAAAGTTAAGGTGACCTTGCTCGAACTCAAAATCCCTTTGAATAAGGGAGAGTTGAGCCCTCGTAGAGTCCTGCTCTGACTCTAGCAACCCCAAGGCAAAGTCGTCTCGGACCTTCATCTCCCTAGCACAACAAAGTTCATCATAAAGGTGAAAAACTTTGTCGTGAAGGATTTCTAGGTCGCCGTATAGAGAGCAGGCACAACCATCAGCTTGCTCTAATGCCACCTCCAACTCGACCCTCTCAGCTTTCCACCTCTTAAATTCTTTCTTGGTGTAGAAGCCAAACTTATGCCTCTCCTAAACTTCCTCCTCTAAATTAGCCCGGTCTGCCATGATCCAAGCTGCTAAGTTGTCAATGCCCTGCAAAAGACAAACACCAAAATAGAATAACTAACAAGCAAACAAACAAGTAAGTGAAAAGAGACTCATGAGCAACTAAAATTACCCTAGAAAGAAAGTTCCTTAGATCGGCCATTTTGGCGGTGGCTTCACCTTGGGCAGTAGCAGAGGAAGAGGATGCACCACCTTGAATCTACTTAGGACCATGGCCACCATCAAACAGAAAGGCTCTAGGGGGCACGACAGCTAAGTCAGTTCCCCCCCTCAAGAGGGCCACCAAGATCTCTCAATGGGTGAGCAGCACTGTTGTAAGCCAGGTCCATGTCGACCAAGCAAACGCCTTCGCCCATGAGGCCGCCCAAGGAGATGCACCCCTCCAAAAGAGAGGACCTAGTCTCCCCTCCAAACGAGAAAAGGAAAGGAGAAATGATAGAGAGGCACTCACCGCTCACATCAAAAGAGATAGTCTCCCCCTAGATACAGTAGTCGGCAGCGAATAAGGAATGAAGCCTCCTGCCTCAGCTTCTTCATTAACTTCTTCTACAAGAGGAACTCTATCATTATCTTTGCTGCCTTGACCGTCCGTACTGCCTGATAGGACAACCTCTTGACTTTCCCCATGGGTAGTATCTACCTCTCTACCCAGGCTGGCATCCATTTCCTTGTCACACTCGCCAACATTCATCTGGTAGGTAGGAGCCTCCTCTTCACCCAAAATTGGGTCTACCTCTCCAACAACAGTCTCTTCGACAACAAAGTCAAAATGAAAGGGGCAGCAGCATCAGTACTCAACTTGCCATCCCCCAACAGGTTCCCAAGCATGAGGAACTCAAAAATGGGGCTAGATGCCAAGGTAGGCGCTTGGTGTGGATTTCAAACTCAAATGTTACAGCCAAGTTGGACAGGGCTTGATTTGCCAAACCCTCAGGATCACCAAGGCTTGGGGAAGTTGTGCGTGTGGGCGAGGTGTTGAATGTAAAAGTAGGAGTACCAAACAAAGGAGTAGCCTGGGGAGGGTCATCGACACTCTTTCTCAAAGCTTTCTTCTTTTTAGCAAGAGAGGAAGCATGTTTTGAGCGAGTACCTTTCTTTGAAGCTTTTTTCGGTGGAGGGGGTAGCACCATGGCCTCGGTTAGGAATAAACAACCTTTGACGTGGGAACGGTTAGATGTCATCAAGAAGCAGTCTATGGTGGTAGGGGTCAATAGATATTTACTCCAAAGATCGTTTGGATGGCACTCTGCCCAGGTGTGAACTGTTTCAATTCAGGCCAATTCTTATTTAGACAGGGGTTCTAGGGCTACCAACAAGTCTTTCTCCTCAGGAATTTTGCCCCTAATGGGAAAATCCCGTTGAAAAGTCTTTGAATTCGTGAACTTCCAACCCTTCTCAGAGATGAAGAAGAATTTTCTTGTCCAATTCTTAGCATTCGATTGGTGGGTCTTTAACCGGGCTAGTGTTTGTCCCTTATCTTTCTTCCAAAAGCTTAGAACATTGCCCTTAGTAGACGATCGTAGATGGTAAAAGGCCAAGAACTCCTTAGCAGTTAGATCGGGGTATTCTTCTCCAGCGGGCTCAAGGGCTGCTGAAACCCTCTTCGTACAAACTGAGGGGGGAATACGAGGAGTTGATGACTCTAGCATCATGACTTGACAACAAGATGTGATGGAAGGGGAATGGTTGCACGTTACCTAGTAATCGTTGCCACATCCTGGACAATCTAAATCTCCTTTCTTGATTCTTGAAAATTGAAAATGGTGCGATAAAATGTTTAATGGGCTAGAGGGGTGGCCCATCGGGTTCAGTAATGAAGCTAGCGGGGTAGTTAAAAGGCCCTAGTAAGTCACTTATAGCCCAAAAAGTAAATTTACAGCTTTGGAATAAATCAACTAATAATGAATTCCCTACGCCTGCAAGCAAAGGGAATTAGCGAGGTAATTGAAGGGTTTAATAGTGACCCAACCTTGAATACAAGTGTTAATAATGGACACGGCCCAAGTCGCAAGCTAAAGGGCCCATGAAGGCCTGATACTTTTGTTATTAGGATGGATAAGCAATAACATTATGGATAAGTAACTCCTATTTATTAGAGAAAGACTTTCTGCCTATTTAGCTATGAAGATAATCAAGTCACAGTGATGATCCGATATGTGCTTATGCCTATATATATTATAGGCACCCGGTAACTCTGAGGACACTTCTGATCATATACTCGAGTTAATATATATCACTCTTTACTGACTTAAGCATCGGAGTGGTTGCAAGCATTCAGTGCCATCAACCTTTGACTAGCAAGGAGACGATAACGCTCGGTGGTGGGACATGTCCATTACAGTTTGGGATTAGGCCAGGCCAACTTGCTAAATGTTTTCACAACAATCCAACAATGGTTGTGGAGCGTTCCTTGTAGATGAGACTGGGAACCTTCTCGCCGCTCTTGGAGCCAATGAAGTTAGAGCTGAAGTTGTTCATAGTGGCCCTGAGGTCCACAAAGGAGAACTCGGAGAAGGATAGGACTTCTCCTCTGCCGTCGGGTACTAGGTCAAGTCCAATGGAAGGTCGGTAGGCTGGGTTTGGAGCTGGACTTGATGCTAGAGGAGTGGGTAGCAGTCTAGAGATGAGAGAAACGGGGAGGGAGAGAGGGGCGATGGGTCTAGATCTCACATTGGAACTTGTTGTGTGGGTGACACCAGTACTGTCTGTGGTGGAACCGGAGAGATCAAGAGAGAGTTTCCATCCGGCATGCTCAGTGGCTGCTGAAGGTGCAAGGGTTGTGAGGCAGAGAGAGAGAGAGAAAAGAGCGGGGGTCTAAGTTGAGAGAGAGAACTTGGGGAGGGAGAGGGAGTCGAGAATGAGAGAGACGGATTTGTTGCTACAATCTGAAATTATTCAAGGGGATAGTCACTGCACTCTGGCCTCCACCCCTCCCATCAACTAGCCATCTCATATCCTCGTCTTGCAACACATATGTGACGCCCCCAAATCCCCACGTACCAACACGGGGAATTCGAGACGTCCGGATGGTGACAACCCGGGTCACCATCCTATCGACTAGTGCTAAGTGTGTGCAAGCGACACATGTGCACAAGGAAATACGCAGTGGATAGCAAAGTCATAAAATTAAGTATCAGAAATTTTTTCTTAAATAAAATATAAAGCGGTTCAAAGGTACATAATAAAATATTACAAGACATAAATATTGTTTCAAAGCCAACTACAAAACATAAACTTCAACTCAGAACTCCGGCGGAGCCGCATCCTCGGGCTCAGCCTCCTCCTCCTCCTCAAACTCTGCACCAAAATCTACGGTACCAAAAATGGTTCCGCAGGTAAGTAAAATCCAAACACCACTAGATAAAAGCATATTAAACTCAAACAATATGCATGAATAAATGCCAATGCACAAAACTCACAAACCATATTTTTTCCACGCACGCCAAAAACCCATTTGGCTCAAAAACATATCCTTTAAACAAACCTTGCCGTTATCCCCGATAACGGCCCACACATACCATTTAAAACCACGCCTCGCCATTATCCCAGATAATGGCCCAAACCACCATTTTCCCAGAAAATGGCCCGTATCCGAAAACCATAAAAACCAACTGATTATGCATGCACCATGATCTCCCATAGGGATCATCCGCACACTCTGGCTCTGTGCCACACCGCAGGTAACATCTATGCGTGTGACACCTACACAAGTGATGCCCAGACTCATGCCTCCGCCTCGCGCGTACCTGGCCAGGCCATCCTCTAGGCCCCGCCACTCTAGGGACCACGGAGTCGACACGACAGCGTTACCGTATCGTGCGATCCGGTCGTATTTTCCACTCCCGAGTGACCAGATGAGCTCCACCGAGATAATAACCCATCCCGGCTTGGGCTCGTGATACGCACGCACCCGAAAATCCATTTACGCCAATAAAATAGGATTTTCTCAATTAAAATAAAATACACGTGCATGTATCATGTAAATGCAAATTTCAATGCTCGACAATTACAATCAACCATAGCACAACAAATCAAGCAACTCCGTCCTCCATCCATCCGACCCCCGAACTCCTCGGACTCAGTCCGGAATCAGCAAACCAACCAAATAAATTATTAAAAGAGTAAAATATATTTAAATCTAAAAGTAGAGTTTGGGAAATACTTACAGAGCTATATAGGATTTTTAGAAGGTTCGGTGCGAAACAAACGGCGATGCGAAAGCAACGTAACAGTGTAAATGCATTGTTCCCGTGGGTCGCAAAATACCCACTTTTGACCGGGGACAAACCAAGACACTAAATTGATAGGGAATGGTCTAGGGATGTTTATGAAGCTAGTGGAAGTGAGTTTTGGCCGTGGGTGGCGGCGAAAACGCCGGTAGAAGTGAAAAAAGGGCAAATCGGAGTTGAGCTCGTGGGAGCTGCTCCGGTGACCGTTTGAGGCCGGGGATGGGTGGGTTAGGACAGCAATGAGTCGGTGATGAAGTGGTGAAGAGGTGGTGGCCGGAGGTGGAGCGACGGCGGCGGATCGAGGCAAAAGCCGTGCGGCTTGCTGGGGGTTTCCGGCCAAACGGCCGGCCGGTTGGGGCTGGAAACCGGTGGGGGTGATCACCGGCCGGAGGGGAAAGTTTTGGTGGGGGTGGTGTCAGCCACGGTGGCCGGACGGCAACGGGTTGGGTGAGGCAGCTGGACGGCGACGGGAAGAGGAGAGAGAAACGTGCGAGGCAGGGGCGTACGTGGGGGAGGAAGAAAGAAGAGAAGAAAAGAAAGAAAAAAAAAGAAAAGAAGAAAAGAAAAAGAGAGGAAAAAAAGAAAAAGAAAAGAAAAGAAAAGAAAATAAAATAAAAGAGGAAGAAAGAAAATGAGGTTCAAACCTCAATTCGGGAATCCAACGACTGATCCGCCGAAAACGATATAAAAACATAAAACGACTAAAATAAATTAAACACTACATCAAATAAATAAATAAACACCAAGAAAATATTTTAAACACATCGTCAAGCTAAAATAAAATAAATAACTAGCAAAAACCAACTGTTAAATTTTTAAAACAAAAAACGAGCTAAAATCAATTAAACAGCAATTTAAATTCAACAGCCAATAAAATCTAATTAAAATCCGATAATTTAAAATAAAAGCACTATAAATTTAATTTAATTAAATTATTCCTTCAGTGAAAATACACGTAAAAACGGGTCATCACAACATACACCACCACACTGTATAATAATAGAAAGTGTAAAAGCAAACCTGATTCGGTCCTCAAAAGATCAAATAATCCATAGTTAAGAAGTGAGAAGGATAAGAGCAGAGCCTATACTCAGTTAGAAACAAACGAAATCGAGAAACCCAATATCATCATAGTTGGTGAAATTGAGGGACAAAAATGGGAAACAAAGAAAACAAAGGGACAACAACGTAAATATGCGAATAAAATAGAGGGAGAAAAATGGAAAGAAAAAGTGGTCAAACAAATACTGTTCATTATACTGAGGGATGGAAATGTAAAATCTGAATAAAATAAAAGCAAACTAAGGGACAAAAGTGGGAAACAAACAACATAGAGGGGCAAAAATGTAAACATGTGAACATATCAAAGCAAAATAGAGGGACAAAAAGGGAAAACCACTAAAATAGAGGGTCAAAAAAGAGAAAAAAATGTAGTAAAAAAATTCACCATTCATTCCTGAATAGCCTTTTTTTTTTTTTTTTTAAATAATAGAATAGATATTTCTCACATTTGGCAATAATTTGCTATTGGAATAAAGAATTTGTATCCACTTTATGTATACTCATGGACGTATGTGTATGATTACATGCACGTGTAATTTAAACCTAATGGATTCGAAAGGGCGCTTGTGAACATTCCATAGGGACAATAAATAATTAAATACGTGAATATATAAAAGAAACTAGATAATAAATGCCGCCTATCCGGCTAGGTGACGACCGGGCAACCCACTTGGCTGGGTGCAGGTGGCTTCCTTACTGAAAGATAGATTTACAAGTGGCGGGTGGGGTGGGTACCTCGCTTGCCCGCCCATATAATATATATATATACAGGCCGGCTCTTCCATTAGGTGACTTAGACAATTGTCTAAGGCTCCTAGTGGAAGAAGGCCCAAAAAAATTCTAAGTAAAATTAATTAAAAAGAAAAAATATATAATTAAAAAAAATAAATTAAATCAATGAGAAGACATCAAAAGTATCAAAAAAAAATATTATGTCATTATTAGTTTTAAAAGTATTTCCACAAAATAATTATCTCCCATACTCTCCTTATAAAAATACACTTCTCCTTTATCATTATTAGTTTAATATATAATGTGAAAATTATAAATAGCAAAATTTAATTTTCGAGTATTTATAAAGGTTTTTGTATTATCTTGAGGCAAAGGCCAAATTTTTCTCAAATGCGTAGATTGTTTATATAACTTTATTGAAAATAATGATTATAATTGCTTCTAAGAGTCTAAAACAAGGCTTGTAAAATTAAATTAGATCAAATCCTCTCTAAACCGATAATTTTCTAACAAAGATTAAGTTGGTTATTAGTTGAGAATGTGGTATAAAATTCTAATCAGTAATTTATTTTGCAAAAGGATAGGAATTATTTTTAAATAAAAAGGTAATATAAAAATTAAATTTAAAATTATTTTTTTTAAATGAAAAAAGTACCCTCAAAATTTCCACCTTAGGCCTTACAACATATTGAGTTGGCACTATATATATAATAATTATAGCGACAGTAGGAGACAAAGCACACGCAAGCTATGCAACAAAAATTCTTAGTTCAAGCAGATGTGGAGGGTGCACACCCCACACAACTTTTTCACTATTGACATGATAAAATTATAAATGTTGGAGGTCTTCCTGCCATTTTCTTTTTTTCCTTATGAACACAAATTTATAAGTAGATTACATAATTGTTGATAATACGTATGGTAAATATGAATGATATATATATATATATATATATATATATATATATATATATATATAGGCATTGTTAAGGACAGTGAAACTAAATATGAATGAAATATATATATAGGCATTGTTAAGGATGTGTTTCACTGTCAACCACACAGATGATCTGTAACAGCCCTCTAAAATTTAGCCTTATCTCCTCACCCTTCTCTTTCTTTTTTTCGCGTATATTAGACAGCACGGCAATCAGTTTTGGATTCTTTCCCGACAGCAATCACTATCTCTCTCGTCTCTACCCTCACCCGAAATCACGTGCATAATTTATCTTTTTCCGTAAATCACGTTATTTTGTTCTTCACCAACAACTGTAAAATCATGAACAAAATTATCCTAAGCGTTGTACCTCGATGGCGTATTCCGGATCTTATCCACCGGATTTCAAATTATTAGATAAGCTTGTTTTTAAAGTAGCACAATTATAATAATTGAATGAGCTCTGAAAATATTATAATTGTGGATAATTACTTAGATTAAATATTTTAGTTGTTTTATGATATTAAGAGGTTTAATTTTACGTTGAAAACTCTTATTTAAATTAAATGGTTTTATCCTCTTTGAGTGATTAAAGATACTTTATCATTTTAATAATGATAAAGAAATATTATTTTATAAACCTTAGTTTATAAAATAATAATCTATCTTAATTCCTCTCAGTGTTTATTTAAGTGTTTTATGCACTTTGATTAATTAATGATACTTTATCATTTTATATAATGATGAAGAAAATATTATTTTTATAAACTTTAGTTTATAAAATAATATTCTATCTTAATTCCTCTCAGTGTTGTAATTAAGTGTTTTATTAATTTAAATGATTTTATCCTCTTCGATTAATTAACGGTACTTTATCATTTTAAATAATGATGAGAAAATATTATTTTATAAACTTTAGTTTATAAAATAATATTCTACCTTAATTTCTCGTAGTGTTTTATTTTTCAATAAAACACTTACGCGTTTTCAAAACAGTGTTTTAACTCATTGTTGGATTATTTGAGGATCCCGAAAGCGTAGGATTGAAGTTAATTACCTAGGCCCCTACCCTTTTCCCTTCACTTTTTCCTTTTCTCTTTTTTTCTCTTTTTCCTTTTTCTCTTTTCTCTCTTCTCTTTCCTCTCTCCTCTCTTTCCTCTTCTATGGCCAACGTACGTAGCTTCCTCCACCATAGCCGTTCGGTCCAAGCTTCCAGCCGGCGCCACCTCCGGCCACCATGCCTCACCTCCCTCACCGGCGTGCTCCTCCCTCACCAGCAAACACAACCTCACCGGTGGTGAGATAAACCGGCCACCCAATTCTCTCCTTTCTCCTCCAAACAAATGGGTCTTTAAGGTTTTTTCACCATTTTGGACCACCATACACGGCCAAATCAGCCACCAAGCACCACCAATGGATTCACCTCATCAAGGGCTTCCTCCCCATGTCTTTCTTTTCCCCTAACTCTCACTCTTTCTCATATGGGTCTCTCAAATCACACATTCGGTTGCACCACCGTGCACCACCATACACGGCCACCTGTTGTGTTTCACCACCACCATCTTGTTCCTCTCATTCCCATGAATCCTCTCCAAGAAATTTCATGGCCAACGGAGCTTTGTAGAGCTCTCACTCTCCCTCACTTTCCAAGGCCGAAAATGGCTTCAAACGGCCGATCCGCCGCTGTTAGCCGCCGTACGACCACCACCTCGCCACCACAGCTCCACCACATGTTCATCTACCTTTCCCTAGCTTGCCATGAAGTTCTATGGCATTTCGCTACCTCACGCTTCCTCCCACCATTCGGTTTTACTGTTCACGGCGTGATGCCGCCATGCTCCGCCACCTTTGACCATCACAAGGCGACCATGAGCCTTCCAAGGCCACGCTTAGCTTTTCTCAGCCCCAAACTACCACTTTATGTGGTGGAAGCCACCGTACGCGGTGTTACCGCCACGTACGTTCCTCCGACGCATGTTCGTGACGAGCAGCGAGCGACGCACGGGTTATCCCGTCGATGGTATAACCCTCTATCTCTAGTTATTTACGTTTAAAGTAGTTAGTTGATTGGTTTGTGGACTGTGTAGTTGTATTTGTGGAGTTCGCTGCGTAGTTGTGAAGCGAAGTGTGGTTGTGAAGTGTTGGGCTTGATTTTGTAGTTTTGTGGACTGTGCTGTGAAGTATGGGCGTGAGATGGATGCCGTAGTTGTGATACGGCTGTAGTGTGAAGAGAGTACGCGTGTAGCGTATCCTGTGTAATGCAGTGACGCGCCGTGCGATGTGCGCTATAGTGATGTGTGGCGTAGAAGGAAGGGAGTACACATGGAGTGTACTCCGTGTTGTATGGCGATGCATCGTGTGATGTGCATCGTGATGATGAGTGTTGTAGCGAAGGAAGTACGCGTAGCGCATACTCCGTGTCGCGTAGCGATGCACCGTGAGGCGTGTATCGTAGCGATGTGTGTTGTAGTGTGGATGGAAGAGAGTTCACGTGAGTGTACTCTGTACTAAGTCGTGAAACACCGGATGGCGTGTCAAAGGGTTGGATGGCGTAACAGAGAAGTGTAGAGCGTATGGTGTAGTGTTGGGAAACCTGTTTGAAGTGTCCCAGAAGCAGTAGGTGATTTGGCTTATAGTGCCGGGGTGACGGGTGTCATCTTGTGGTTGACTATGGCTAAGAGTATATGGTATTGAGAAAGGAGTTGTTTGTTTGGTTGTTATTGATAATTTTAATGAACTTGATTTAGTGCAAAGGCTTTCTGAAGTCAATTTATCTCTTCCGAGTATAGTGAAACCTCAAGTTGCCCGTGGTGTTGCAAGTGCTCACAATATGGCAATTGAGTTCAGAATTGAAAATCTTAAGGACTTGAGTGTTCCTCTTCCAGCTGTTGTGCAGTTCCTCGTGTTTCGCGTCTATTCTCATAGAACGCACGATCGAGGTAAGTTAGCCTCTAACTTACTATCAGTTTATTGTGTATGTGTGATGGGTAAGGGAACTACAATTTATGTATGTATGTTATCATATATGCCATGTCATGCATGTCATTACATGTTTATCTGTTACGCATGATTTAATCTCTAATGAATAATTATCTGTTATACAGAGTTTGTGATACGTATAATACGTGGGGCCACAACAACTGTGGAGTATGTATTATATTTTATGTTACGTATAATACGTGGGGCCACAATAACTGTGGAGTACGTATTATATTTTATGTTACGTGTATACGTGGGGCCACAACAACTGTGGAGTACGTATTAACGCACGTTATTAATCAAGACAATTGAATAAGATTCCGAGTTTATATTAAGTCAAGTTTCAGATCAAGTCCATGTTATGTTATGCTCACGTACATGTATGTTCATGATCATGTTATGTTCACGTTTATGATATGTTCAAGCTCACGTTCACATTATGTTATGTTCACGTTTATGTCATGTTATGTTCAAGTTTATGTTATTTTCAAGTTCTTATTTATGTTATGCATGTTTACGTTCATGCTATATTTCAAGTCCATGTTATATTTCATGTTCATGTTATGTTGTTAGTCCATGTTATGTTTTAAACTCAAGTTCATGTTATGTTAAGTCAAGTTCAGTTCACATTTAAGTTCTGGTTATGTCATGCTATATGTTAAGTCATGCTATGCTTATGTACGATTATACTTATGCATTTATGCTTTTACTGCCATGCATGCATCTTTAACCTGTGTAGGAGTTTTATGTTAACTTACTGAGATTTGTAATCAAATCTCACTGTGATAGTCCCAACTACCATTCCTCCCGAATGGTAGATCTTGTTACAGGACTCGAAAGAGAATTGGAATCTGACCAACTGAATACGATCGACTAGGCCACGGTGCAATGTTGATGATGGCATAGTATTTAACTTAGGTTATTACTTATACTTTTGGAGTTGTATCTCAAGTATTCTTTTGATCACAATCATTTTGGACTAGTGTGGTGATCACGGTTATTTAATATGCCTTTATGTATGAAATTTGTTTCAAGTACTTGGGATATTTTTAGTTTGGTGCATAGTATTGCTAAAGAAAAAGAAAATTTAAATTATCCGCTGCGAATATTGCATAATGCTAGATGCATGTTAGGAACATTGCATCTTATATGTCATGAACGGGGGCAGGTAACCTTGTGTTGCATGTCCCGACGCTTCAAATGTCCGTTCAATCCCAAGCGGAATTTGGGGGCGTCACATGATCTACAACAAACAAAGGGGCGGCATTGGTTGCCCTGGGGACATTCTGATGCCAAAGTTAGACTAATAATATGAGGGTAAGCGTATGTAAAAGATGAAGCAAAGTTAAGAATTTGTTACCTCCTGTAAGCTATTTATAGAGGTTATTTTCTTGAAGTGATAGAAGTCTAATTAGCCTTGTGAATTAGACTAACAATTTTTTTTAGGAGTCTGAGTCTCTCTCCTATTAGGAACCTGAATCTTTTTCCTCTTAGGAGTCTGAGTTTATCTCCTATTAAGAGTGTGAATCCATCTCCTACTAATAGTGAGTCATCTCCCTCCTAGAAGTCTGAGTCCCTTCTTGACTTTATCTCGCTAAAATTGTGAGGGATCAAACATCCATTCTAGTTACTCTGCTAATTTTCTTTGTGCTGGCACATGGAAAATTAAATACTTTGCATTCCTTGTACCTACCTTTTACCTCACTGGCTCGTGGGTGTTTGCTTGCTTTTGTTTTTCCCTAGCCTGCCAAGGATCCAAGCTAGTTAGTGCATGTGGGTGTCTTCACTTCCTTTTGGGTAGCTACCAATTGGCTGCGCCGTGAACGAGGTTCAACCTTTGGTGGCTTGGCCTTTTGGTTGTCTTGGGAATCTTCAAGTCAACCATGATGGAGGTAACTTACAGAAAAAGCAATTCTAGTAGTTGTGAAGCCTTGGAAGGTCTTGGGAATCTTCAAGTCAATAATCTCCAAAATAAATTTAGAAACTTGGTCACTAGTTTCCTGTTAGGTCCTTGTTTCGTTGTTTGGTCCTTTGTTTTGTTGTTGGTGTTGTAGTAACCTGCGCTTAAGTGGTTAGGAAGCCCTTCAACTCCCTGGGTCCACATTAGGTGATTGTTGAGCCCGTCGACCTGTTCCCGAAGGAAACCCGTGCGATGCGGTTGTGGAGCTCGATGGCTCGTTCCCTTGGGTAACTTGCTGGTGGCGGTTGTGGCACGAGCGGCCCCGTTTGGATACACAGATGAGATGAGATGAGATAAGATGTTTTAAATAGTAATGAATAAAATATTGTTATAATATAATTTTGTAATATTAATTTTGTATTGGGATTTGAAAAAGTAAAATTGTTTATTATATTTTGTATGGGGATTTGAAAAAGTTGTATGGGGATTTGAAAAATGTGTAATGATGAGTTGAGATGAGATGAGATGAGATTTTTGGTTTTGTGTAAACAAACAAGGCCTTAGCGTTTTGCTGGAGAAGATGTTGTGCTTGTATTTCTGTCTAGGTGAGAGAGGTCAGGCAGTCTAGAGAGTTGCCTGCCTATTAGGTGTTTGGGAGGTCAGACGGTTCTTGACCTTTTCCGCCTATTGGCTCGTCACGAGGGAAGTCGGGCAATCAAATAACTTATCCCGCCTGTTGACTCTCGATATGGTGTGAGTGGTGTCGGGCGGTTCTTGAGCTTTCCCTTTTTCATGGACACCATGAGTTTTTGGACTCGTCATTGGTGTTTAAGGGTGGATGGTTTGATGACTTCTGTGCCCTTAAACACTTATAACGAGCCTAAATGACTCGCAATGCCTTGTAAAAAGGTTGCGAAGGTTATCAGACCACACCACCCTTAAACACCAATGATGAGTTCAGAGACTTACGGTGCCCATGAAAAAGGAAAAGGTCAGGGATCGCCTGACACCACTCGCACCTCGCTGAGAGTCAACAAGCGGGACAAGTTATCTGACTGCCTGACCTCCCTCATGACAAGCCAATAGGTAGAAAAGGTGAAGGACCGTTCGACCTCCCAAACGCCTAGTAGGCAGGCAACTCTCTAGACTGTCCAATCTCTCTCACCTAGATAGTAATACAATCACAACATCTTTTCCAGCAAACGTTGAGTGTTTATGCTTGTGCCAAAACCGCCGCCAGTGGGTTACCTACGGGAACGAGCCATCGAGCTCCACAACCGCATCGCGCGGGTTTCTTTCGGGAATGAGTCGACAGGCTCAACAACCACCTAATGTGGACTTAGGGAGTCGATGGGTTTTCTGACCACTTTTTTTTTTTTTTGAAAGGAAATATGCTTGTGTATTCAACTTAATGATAAAGAAGAGTACATATTACAATTAGGCTGACCGACCCTTGTAGATGACTCCTCAGAAACTTCTAAAGCTTCCTTAGCTAAACAATGTGCTTTTTGATTGCCACATCTCTTGACAAAAGAAACACTGAAATGAACAAATCTAGTGAGAAATTTTCTAGTGTCTGACATGACCAAACCTACACTATCCCACCTCTCCTTGTGAAGACCAAGACCTTGGACAACCTGTAGAGAGTCACCCTCCAAGATTACTGAGGACAGGTTCAGCTCGGATGCAAACATAGCAGCTTGAAGTCCTCCAATAGCCTCTGCCAGGAATGGAGCAACACAACCTTCCTTGGCTACCTTCTTTACAGCAACCACACTGCCCCCATGGTCTCGAGCTATCAGACCAATCCCCACCCTGTCACGAGCTTCACTCAAAGCTGCATCCCAATTTATTTTAACAACACCCTCTGGTGGTGGGATCCAACTTGATGCCTGGCTGGTGTGTAATTGGGAGGCTGACATTGGAACCACCTGAGCAAATTTAAAGGCCTCAAGTTGATGAGCAGCCCTCTATGCAAGAACTCTAGGATGTAGAAAGGATCCCTCAAAAACTAACTTGTTTCTCCTTTGCCAGATATCCCTTGCCGTCATAGCAAAAGCCCCCAAAGTTTGTATGCCACATTGGTCCTTTAACCCCTCAATTATCTTGAAGAAACTCTCTGCCCTCACAGAGCTCTTTTGGATTCTTTTTGGTCCATAACTCCACACATCCATGGCTGAGGGACAGTTCCACAGAATATGGCCTGCTGTCTCATCAGAACTGCAACAGACTGGGCACAATGGAGAATTCACTATCTTCTTCTTGAAAAGATTCGACATGGTAGGCAAAGATTCTAAGCAAGCTCTCCACAGGAAGACCTTAACTGCATTGGGGACCTTTAGTTTCCAAAAACAAGTCCAAACACAAAGTGCCTTTGTACCCGGGAGATTGATCCTTGATAATGTAATAGTGGCTTTTGAAACCATGCACTCTATGTCAATTAGAGGAGGGAGACAGCAAAGTCATATAGCCATTAAGCTTGATATGAGCAAAGCATATGACAGGATTGAGTGGGGCTTCTTACATGCTGTTATGGTTAAGCTGGGATTCTCTGAGAAGTGGATCAGGTTGGTTATGGGCTGTGTATCAAGTGTGTCTTATTCTCTGCTCCTTAATGGTTCCTCCCAAGGTTTTTTTAAACCCTCAAGAGGCATTAGGCAGGGGGATCCCCTCTCCCCATACCTATTCCTGCTAGTGTTCGAAGTGCTTAGTAGTCTCCTTATCCATGCTGAAAGGAACAGAAGAATTCATGGCTTTCTTTTGGTAAGGGCCAGATCAACATTAACCACTTGCTTTTTACAGATGATTGCCTATTGTTTTGTAGAGCACAAGCTGAGGAATGGGCCACTATTAACTCTCTACTCAGTATTTATGAAGGGGCCTCGGGCCAGAAGATCAACAAAGATAAAACTTCAATCTACTTCAGTGCAAACACCAAACCAGAAGCTAAGGACTACATCTTGGGGATTGCCAGCACTAGAGCTACCAAGTGCTATGAGAGGTATCTTGGTCTGCCTTCTCTGGTGGGTAGATCAAGGTACAAATCCTTCAAAAGCATTCTTGACAGAGTAAGAAGCAGAGTGTCCAACTGGAAGACAAAGCTCCTTTCACAGGCAGGGAAAGAGATTCTCCTCAAAGCAGTCATCCAGGCTCTTCCAATGTATAGTATGGGAGTATTCAAGCTTCCAAATGTGATATTGAAGGAAATTAACAAAGTGATGAACCAATTCTGGTGGGGCCAACAAGATAAACGAAATAAAGTACATTGGGTCTCTTGGAGTCAAATGGGAAGATCAAAGGAGTCAGGAGGGATGAGGTTCCGAGATTTTGAGAGTTTCAACACAGCACTCCTGGCTAAGCAAGCTTGGTGCATCATCCAGTTCCCAGAATCTCTAGCCTCCCAAGTACTCAAGGCAAAATACTTCAGGAACTCTAGCTTTCTTCAGGCCAAGTTGGGGGCCAGACCATCACTTATTTGGAGGAGTTTTTGGTCCTCAAGGGCTCTAATTGAGAAAGGATCAATGTGGAGAATTGGTAATGGAAAGGAGACCAAAATATGGAAGGATAGATGGTTACCTCAACCTTCATCTTTTATGGTTCAGAGACACGGGCAAAACATTGTTGAGGAAGCTTTGGTAGCTGAACTAATAAATGAAGAAACCAAGCAGTGGGACAGAGAAAAGATCTTAAGGTTGCTTGGCCCTACAAATGCTGCAATTATCCAAAAGATTCATGTGAGCATGAGTGGGGCAAAGGATAGACTTGTCTGGCTAGGCACTAAGGATGGTGGATTCACAGTCAGGAGTGCATATCACTTGCAAAAGGAAATCACAACAGGTCAGAAGGGTCAGTCATCAAGTGGGTTTCCTGACCACTTAAGCATGAGTTACTACAACACAAACAGAAAACCAATGACCGAACAACAAACTAGTGACCGAATGGGAAACCAGTGACCAAGTTTCTAAATTTATTTTGTAGATTATTGACTTGAAGATTCTCAAGGTCTGGTAAGGCTTCTAAGGCTTCACAACTACCAGAATTGCTTTTTCTGCAAGTTACCTCCATCACGGTTGACTTGAAGATTTCCAAGACAATCAAAAGGCTGAGCCACCAAAGGTCGAGCCTCATTCATGGTGCAGCCAACTGGTAGCTAACCAAAAGGAAGCGAAGACACCACACGCACTAACTAGCATGGATCCTTGGCGGGGTAGGGAAAAACAAAAGCAAGCTGATGCCCACGAGCCAGCAAGGTAAAAGGCAGGTACAAAGAATGCAAAGTATTTAATTTCCCATGTGCTAGTACAAAACATCTTAGCGGGGTAATTGGAATGGATATTTGAGCCCCCACAATTTTAGCTAAGAGATAAAGTCAAGAAGAGATAAAACAGATGAACTCACACTTCTAACTGGAGATGGACTCACACTCCTACAAGGTAAAGGCTTCACAAGGCTAATTAGACTCCTATCACTCTAAGGAAGTAACCTCTATAAATAGCCTACAGGAGTTAACAAACGAGGACTTGATTTATTGGCTACTTTATAAATTTACTCTACTATTGCTATCCTGACTTTAGCATTGGAGTGTCCCTAGGGCAACCAGTGCAGCGGGTGAAACATGTCGTTAACAGGCATCTTTGTGACTTGTACTGTATTGATCATGTCGTGCAATTCATTCAACATGTATAGTACAATTACAAGCTTAATTATTTGCTGCCAAATGCATGGAGATTCTGACTTCTGTAAAATTGGTTGGAGCGATGCTGGAGTCACCGAAAACATCTCCAAAAAATGTATCCCAAATGATGCATTTAAGTTATTTATTTATTTATTTTTCATACATTTTTTTAAACCATCATAAATATTTAAAAAAATAAAAAAAATTACAACATTATTTAAATTTTTTTCTAAATTACTAAGTAAAAAAAAAAAAAAAAACTAGACACACATTGTGGTAGAAATAGTATTTCTGAATTGGTTGACTCCCAAGTTTTGCTTGTTCTCAAATTCCGAGGGAAGAAAAAAAACATAATAAATAAAATTATATTCTATGTTGTAGCTATGGTTATTTCTTCCTCTCTTTTTTTCGATCTCTCTGTTTTATAATTTATTATTTTCAATCCATCTTATTCATTGCCGAATTGTCTGAAGATAGATGTTTGGCGTATTGTCGGAATTGGGTTTGACAAAAGGGGTAGAGACGTTGGAGGACTAGTGCAACAGAATTCTAGAGAAACTGCCATATGTGGAGTTTGACAGAGAGACCAGGAAAACCGAGGCAGGCTTGTTTCAAAGTCAATTACAAGAAGGGCAAGGAGGCCGTCTCTTACGATTTCAGCTTGACCCTACTTTATCATCGAAAATTATTTAAACGGAGAGAGAGAGATCAGAGAGACTAATATATATAGACTTTTACGTTCTTTTTATCTATTGCTAATTATACTAGAATTCTTAACGAGAGATATACCCATAATACTTCTCGTACATTAAATGTTATTATGTTAGTTTTAAATACTATCGTATACCAGTAATATTTTTTTTTATAACTTTTTATATAACTATATTTTAAAATGAAAGTATAAACAAAATGGCTCGAGTTTAAAATATATAGTTATATAAAGAATTATATATACCTATTATTATTTACTTTCTGAGCTATACTATATATATGTGGTTTAAAAAAACTGAAACTGTTAGAGCAGGTGCATGATGAGTATGGGGATGAGAGAGAGGCTGCAATAAATTATCAGAAGGTAGCTCGCTAGCTACTCATATATATAAAAAAATTGCTTATTTGTTGTAAATTATTTCTTATCTAAATCATTATTTTATGTTAAAATAAGTATATTCTCATTACAAATAGTTATTTTCATCGTAAATAAATCGTCATAAATATTCATTATATATATATATAAAATTAATTAGCCCATCTTTTTTAGTATAATTTCTTGTCGATATACGCCAATTGGATATGAAGTTGTAAAATTATATAGTTGAAAATTTTCTTTTGGGGGACTTCGTATGGTACTACCACGATCTACATTCCATTTGAATGATCAAATCCAGAGTGGTTCTACAATAAAAGGTGAAAGCACAACAAGTCTTGTCGTCTGGACTTAGAAGTGTAGCCCGGTGCCATGTGGAGAGCCCTCCTTCAAGAAAGGACTAAGGAGTTGACAGGCCGGGGGCGTGCGGGTCACTCCCTGGCCATCTATATCTGTCATCCTATACTATAACAAGACAATGACTAAGGACTCCTATCCAAGCATACCTAGAGTCAGAGATACATAAAAAAACGACAATCCCACTCTATTTAAAGGACCTAGACATGGGACAAGATCTTACTCTTGAGACCTTATTCACCAAAGAGCTCGCAAATTTAACTATTGCAAAAAAAAAGGAGCAAAGAGACAACAAGAGACCTTCGTACCTGGGAAGGTAGGCTAGCTTATAAAATAGTGCTAGGTAAAGTGGTGATGAGTGTACGGAAGTGCACTCTAAATACCATATTATTGGACTAAAATGCTAAAATGTGAATATAAATCATAGAAATTAATGTGTATTCTTGAATTGAGTTTCTATTTACTTTGAAATACTAATTGCAGATTTTTATGTTTAATTTCAGAGTCTATAAAAGAGCAAGTCAAAGCACAGTCAAATTCAAATGAGGACTTTCAAGTGGGCAAGACGTTGGAACAACCTAAGAAGTTTCAATGAGTGTAGGACCCTTCAAATAAGGATAATGATGGGATTTAAAAGTAATTTGGATCAAACAAAAAAGATAGAAATCACAAAAGGAAACCGTAAGAAGTTCAAATCCAAAATTCGTTAGGAGATAGCCTGGACATACTTTAGTATCTTGATCTTAACTTTCCACTCACATGTCTGATTGATGCGATTCTTAATGAGTTGGAAAGTTATCTTAAAGGGCTACAAATTTGTTTATAATAAAGATTTCTAAATTATAACTCCTGAAGCACGTACAGGACTGTCAAGCTGAGTCTTAAAAGTTATGTGATTTTTCAGTTGAAAATCAGAAAAACATTAGGGTTTCTTTTCTATCCTATATAAGCATAACATTGGATATAATTGATGAGGAGGGGAGGTTGAACGACATAGTTTTGAAGAGAGGAGAAAAATACTATTTTTATTTGTTTTAGTTCTTCCATGAAGAACTAAATCTTGGGTAAAGTCTAGGGCGAAAATTGATTGATGAAAATACTTTGACTTTATTTCAATTCATAGATTAAGCTTTATTGTTTTAATTATAGGATTCAATTCCCTATTTGTTTTGGATATGATAAGTTTGAGACAATTATACTAAATCTTGGTATGGTTTAATTTGGTTGAGCTATAGGATTATAAATATATATTTGTAACTTAAACATGTTTTTCATGCCATTGATGTGATCTTTTGCTGCACTATTGTTTGTGAATATAGGGTCGTCTTTAGATCTAATATTTCTTTTTATACATGAAAACTATGGTTTGTTAAGGGAGAATAGATTCTAGAATTAAATTTGAGAAAGTAGATGCATATAATGTCATATCTTCCGATTAGGAATTTGGTGCTATAATTCTTAATTGTGTATATAGTTTGAATTGAAAAAGTCAAAGTATTGGATCAGATTGATGGAAGCTCGAAGCTTTATTTGACTTTTTATCCGTGCCCTAATCTTACTTTAATTGTGTGCTTTGGGTATAACTTCCATATTCTTGTCATATTGTCATTAATCTTTTTCCTTAAGCTTGCACCTTATAGTGTTTCTTCTGACTTCTTGTAGATCGACACCCTGAACTATACTACACGACTGCATAATAGTTTGGGTGTAATCAAGTGGGGTGAATTTTGTGTGTAAGAGGCATTGCATTATTCTCTAACTCCCCCTATTCTACAAGCATGAATAAATATTCAAGGCTTCAAGCATTATGTTTCTATCTATCTTTATTTGCTGAGTTTAATGTTTCAATGTTTTCGATGCTTTAACTATTTTCAATGCTTGACCATGAATCTCTATGTGTGAACACTTGATATCAGTGTGAGAAAGCATGTGTGTGCATATGTCTATTTACTGTGAATTGGGACTATTCTGCGAAACATTACCATATATATCACATGAGAAAGAGAATGCCTCGGCATAACGCCAAATGAAGAAGAGTCAATTCCACCCAAGTCCTAAATATGTAGTCTAGGACCCGCCTTAGTACCAGTACTTGTAGTTTTTTTGTGCCTTTCAAAGGATGTATAGCTCTAAGCCTAGCGCTTATTTGTATTAAGTAAGCTACTTAATTTACAGTGACTAACCTTATGTACTTTGGATGATGTATTGTTTTGAGGTTTTAATGAAGGGCGAGAAGCCCATTTTTGTAAAGTATAGTTTTCTGGTACTTGATTGTTAAATGTTGTTATCGCAATGTGTTTTACTTAAACTTCGCTGCAATCTCATAAGTTAATCTTATACATGTACTTTCCTCTAAAAAATTATATGCATATTCCAATTCCCTTGGGGTGTTGACAGCTTGGTACCAAAGCACGTGTTTGTATAGGACGGTACCAGAAAATAGGAGTTAATCTAGTACGATAGGTTGAGAATTTTAATGTTAAGTTCTAGTATGATAAGTCGAAAATTTTAATGTTAAGCTTGAACTGTGCTTAGGATGGTGTGGTGTATTATCATGTAATAGGCTTGGGTTATGTTGTAGGAATTAGCAATGGTGTGATCGAGAGTTTCACGACCAAAGTGAATACCGAGTGGTCATTAGGGAATATTGTAATGACCTGAAAGAAATTCACCTATTGAATTTCTTTAGACTTTAAAAAACATTGTGAAATCCCAAAAAGATTTCACGAGTCAAGCGACCAACTAGGTTATAGTCTATTAGCATAATTGGATCCCGACTGACTATAGTAACAAAGTTGCATTTCTATTTACTTAAGGTAGTTTGGGATATAAATTTTATGAAAAAATTGCACCATTAGACTCATTTGAATATTTGGAATTTTACAGTGTAATAATACGTTTTGTGTTTCATGGATGAATAGTAGCCAAGAATGCCTTTTTATTTAATTAAGGCACTTAGGAGTAGGATTTCATTAAAAAAAAAAAATTATACCATTAGACTCGTAGGAATATTTAAGATTTTATGCTGTGATAAAAAGTTTCGAGATTTTTCTAATGAATGGTAACACCTGGGATAGCGTCACGGTGCACTTGTTTCAAACAACTGTCAAAACGTTATGTAGAATGTCTAAATCAGCCTTGAGGATTATCTTGTGGACACATGATACAATCCTAGCCACTCATGCGAATAGTGTTAAGATACTTTTCCTAGTTTGAACAACAGTTCTAATGTAATAGATTCTAACCAATCACTTTGAATATATTTCATGAAAATATATAATCACACATATTGATAGATTCCTTTGGAATTTGGATTAGAACTCCGATAAAGTCGGAGTCAAAGTCAGATTTAAGAGATTTCAGCTCTGATTGAGTCGGTGCTCACCTCTAGTGATCATTAGTCATTTACTATTGTAGCAAAGAGTGACGCCTCAAGTTGAGTAGTGGTTGGTTGAGCAGCTTAGCCCATACGACACTATATCACACAAGCATGGAATGGGATAGGCCAATGTGCATGCTCGGTGTGAGACTGGGCCTACACCATATCTTGTACCATTGATCTTAAGGCTAGTGTTGATACCCACATTTGGACAAGTAGGGAGGGTCCAATTCACGTTATAGGAGGCACGTGCCCTATATTTGGGTTAATGCGATGTTGTCAAAGATTATTATATAGATGGATGCTTCGATGCACATATTGAGCCATTCTACCCATCATTAGAGCACAAGATATGCTCACTTGGCTATAGTTTGGATATCCTAAATGATAAGGTCAATATGTTGGTAGATGAGTTTCATGATTTTACTGGCAACAACTATTGATTTGTGCATCCTAGATTTAAGCTTCTGTATATACACTCTTATATCTGAAAATGTTATGATCTTTAATGTAATTGACATTATCAGTTATAAGAGCATCCGCATCAGCTTATTCAAAATACTTTTTTCATCAACCTCGTTTGTTTTCAGATATGAGATAAAATAAGATAAAATCTTTTGAGATATGTTGAGATGAGATGAGATAAGATAAGATTAGATGAAATATGTGTTTGTTTATAAAGATGAGATTAGTTTGACTTTGTTATAGTTAGTAATATGATGGGACCCACAAGTACTTATAATACTTTTTATAGTATTTTATTTGATTATTTATTTACCAATGGGGCAAATTTTTTTTTTCTGCTGCGTCCTTTTTTTTTTTAACCATTTGGTCATTTTTTTTTGGCTACTTCTTTTGTTTATTTAATTATCAATGGCGTAGTTTTTTTTTGCTACTTCCTTTTTTTTTAAACCATTTGGTCAATTTTCTTTTTTGTTTTATTTTTGCTACCAAATGGGTTTTTAAAAAAGGAAGTAGCAAAAAAAAAATATTTAAACCATTTGGTCAATTTTTTTTTGTCTGCCTCCTTTGTTTATTTATTTGCCAATGGTGCAATTTATTTTTTGTTGCTTCCTTTATTTATTTAACTTATGTGTAAATATTTTTTCTTTTAATTAAATATTTTGCTGCACGTTTGGTACAAAATTTACTTTTTTTGCAGTGTGTATTCATGTCAATATATTGTTTATTTAAAATATATTATTGGAGGGAACAATATTGAAATAAGGTGAGATTTGGGAAGATGAAAACTTGATATCTTTTGAGATAAAAATTAGTAGATCAAAATATGTGTTTGTTTTTATAAAACCTCTCAAACTTTAAAAACTTTTCAAGTTTTGATTTTCAGTCTCGAAAGGAAACGAGGCAATTTAACTGAATTTTTCAATAATTGACCCACGTTGAAGTACCCGAATCCATTTCATGTGACTTATGAGCTACATTATTATTATTTTTTTTTCAAAGATGAAAAGTCCAAGTCGAAACGCAAATTCCTCTCCCATTTCTTCCATCCTCTTCTTCTTCCCTCTCCCACGTCTCTTCCTTCTTTCTCTTCTTCTGGATTTTTTTTTTCTTCTTCTTCTTCCCTCTCCCACGTCTCTTCCTTCTATCTCTTCTTCTAGTGTTTTTTCCCCCTCTTTCTCTCCCGCGGCTCTTCTTCTTCCCTTTTCACTTCCTTCTCTCCAGTACGGTACCGCGACAGCTTCTCTGAGTTTCAACAACACGGTAAAATCCAAAATCCTAGCCTTGATTTTACTCTTGATTTTGTTGTTTGGGTTTGATTTTGTTGATGTTGTTTGGTGACATTCTACTCTGGTTTTAAGAACTAAGCATACCCATCCTTTCTATTATTGTTTTGCATATACATCAGTCATTACAAGCCAAGCCTTTAAGATCGACAAGACCCACGGTGTATAAATCTTCGGTTTTTGCACAATCCCTGACCAAGACAATGTATTTTATTACACACCCATCTGTCCTGCTTCCTCTTCGTCGTCGTCGTTTGTGAATTTCTTTGAGAGGGTTAGAGTTTTGGACTTTTTGCTCCTTTGGTTAGTCCCACATGGGTGGGAAATGAGAAGAAGCAAGCTCTCAAGACTTATAAATAAGAGGCTTAGCCTCTTAGTTTAAGTGCACCAGTCAAATGTTTAGCTAGTAACTTTTGACTCTAGTTAAATTTCTCTGTTGTCCATTTTTGTAAAATGGGAAGATGTGTGAGTTAAAGTTTTGCTAGTAGGGAAAGCTTTGTGGGTGTGTTTGGGGTGAGGAGAGAAATTGTGTGATTATAACAATTTTTCACATAGTGAATTTTCTTCTTCGGGTCTGGTGGTTTTTTCTCCTATTTTGGAGTTTTCATGTAAATTTCTTGTGATGTTATTATTTTTCTATTTTTCTTGTTACTACTGCAAAAGGTGGATCTTAGAGGGGTGAATTTGGGAGGTCCAAATTCCTAACAATTGGTATCAGAGCTACTATGTTCTTTTTGTTAGATGGAGCTTTGGTGTGGTAGTTTGGATATGTATAATCTAAGGAGGTTCTGTCTAGGAGATTGGAAATTTTAAGTGTGTCTATTGTGACCCCTCTAATCTTTATTGGAAACTGACTTACTGAGGTACTATTCATTTCTACGGTAAATTAATCAAAGTAATGCCAGGAAGTAAACCTTCAAATCTTGTCAGATTTAAGGTAGGGAAATTGGTTTACACAAGGCGTTGAAGGGCAAATCAACCCCTGAAGTCAGCAGTGATACTAGCGACTGGTGAAACGGCTAGTATAAGGAGCTAGTTCGGTACGTGGCTCCAAGTCAGTAAATGGAGATACTGGTATTGATGCTAACGTTATGTCTCTCTCCATGAAAAAAGAGACATGTACGTCCTCATGACATGTCGTTAATTCCCAAAATTGTCATGATAGAGGATGTGTTAATGTTAGCAGGTCCACAAGTTTACACACAGGCATTGGTTTGGCATTGATGTAGGGTGTGTGGTGAAAATTCATGTCGATAGCTGATGAACTTCCAGGAAAGCCAAATGTAGAAGTTACACCATAAATTTTCAGCAAGGTTGTTTTCGACATGGGTCGAAGTGAAATGCTTGGAATTGGTTTATTCTGAATGGGTATGCTTTTATGGTGAAGCATGATAGCGGAAATTATGAAAATCTTCATTGAGGTGGAGTTTGGCCTTGGGACCAGTCAAAATCGCAAGGTGGGGATTGTTGACTTTTGTGCTCTTTTGTTTAGTCCCACACCGGTGGGAAGTAAATGATAAGCAACTCCTTCAACTTATAAATAATAGGCTTAGCCTCTTAGTTTAAATGAACCAGTCAAATGCTTAGCTAGTAACTTTTGATTCTAGTTAAATTACTCTGTTGTCCATTTTTGTAAAATGGAAAGAGGTGTGAGTTAAAGTTTTGCTAATGGGGAAAGCTTTGTAGGTGTGTTTGGAGTGAGGAGAGAAATTGTGTGATTGTAACAATTTTTCACATAGTTAATTTTCTTCTCTGGGTCTGGTGGTTTTTTCTCATGTTTTGGAGTTTTCACGTAAATTTCTTGTGTTGTTATTATTTCTCTATTTTTCTTGTTACTACTACAAATTCCCAACATGGAGATGGTTTTCATTTTGCAGTATCTGCGGTTATTGGGAACATCTTCTCTGTGATCTTCACCTTCTTCTTTGCATTAGGTTTGTTTGTCTTTCTCTTCCTTGTCGATCTCTTTATCTTTTTCTTGTACATCATGTTATACATGGATTACAACCTGTGATTTGGCATTAGATTCGTGATCCTGTTTTGTTTTCTGATGTGGGTCTTGCTAAAGACTCAATTTTTGGTTTGTCTTGGCGTATGCGTTTTCATTACCATGACAAATTTGCTCCTGTTTTTTCACATTTTGGGTTTTAAATGTTGAACTTTAAAAATCAAATTCAGAATTTATTGAAGACAAAAATGAACTTTATGTGGAAGATGATTGTGGGATTACATGATAATCTTCTTTTGTCGTATTTTATTGCTGATTGAATACAACAGATTTAACATATACACGGAAGGGTTTGGGAATTTCTTTTTGTCTTTTATCTATGTTCAGCATATATCTAGAACTACGAGTTGTCTTATATGTTACCTTCCAAGAATTAAGACATGAACTGAAATTATGTAATACAAGAATTATATGTTGATATTGCTTCTATCCACAATAAATGTAAGTGGTCGAAAGCCCACTTGTCTAAACTGATCTATTTTCAGAGATTTGGAAGGATTTATACAGTTCCTTCCGGTTCAAGTTTAAAGATCAAGGATTTCTCTTGATCACATTTTTAATGATATTGAATAAGAAAAATAGATAAAAAGATCTGTTGGGCTGTTATTTTGTTATATGCTTGTGATCATGTGATTTTCTCATGTTATTTTGTTATATTTTGTGATTATTATATTAAAGATATAAGATTTTTATGGATTATTCATATGAAATTTTTATTTACATGAGATTTTATCATCTATGTATATATGAGATTATTATATTATAGATTGTTGGATGGTGAAAATGAAAATGAATATGATTGTTGGAGGTTATTGAAGATTAGGAAAATAAAATAAAAAACTAATTAAAAAATAAAAATTAATTAAAGAAATATAAATATTAAAAAATAATAATATTGTATTATTATAGAGAATGTGATGGCTAATCCAATGTAGATTTTAAGTGTTGAGTGATTAACTAAAAGTTAAAAAGTTACATATTTTTCAAATTTTGAATATTGGGATAACCAATCCAATGCCAATACTCTAAGTTACTATTTATATATTTGCTTCCTCTATAAATTCTAAATATTTATTTTCTTCCCAATATTAATATGCTCCTCTTTTTGGTCTTACAACATATTTGGATATTTAAATTTAAAATTTCAAGCTAGGATCATAGGTACAAACGTTAAGCACATATGTTCGCACACTAGTGCATGATATCGTGCGCATAAAATCACTTTACATGCGCACGATAAAGCTTCGCACTGTCGCTTGTTATGTTCGAACATAATTCAGCCAAACAATAGACATAAAATTAATTAAGATATTATGTTTGTACGTACATCCATTAATGTTTAAATATATTCAAACACTATTCTAACTTATAGAGAGAGAGAGAGAGGTAATTTTTGTAAATTGTCTGGATTTTGATATATGGCACATTTATGATCGATCCAACATGATGTTTAATAATTGCATTTTGTGTTAAAAATGAATTAGGTATTAAAGTTTGTTTGGATGATGACGTTCATGAAAGGTTATGCACATAGATTTCATGAACGTACGTACTTAGGACTAATTAGGTTCTTTACAACCATATACCTCAAATAATGGATTTGAAAGGGAGCAGGCCGTGAACATCCCAAAGGAACAAAAAATGAGTTTATATATATATATATAATATAAAAGAAATTAGAAAATAGAAATTAAATAAGGGTAACCAATTGTTTTGTTTTCGGCTGATTAGATTCTATGATAATATAGTAATATATTTCTTGGTTGTATCACGATGGATACTATCTGTGATGCCAGAAACTACATTTCAGAGTTTAACGTCCTTGACCAGGTTTTTGAGGTTTGTCCTAACACTTGGTGTTAATCCAAACAAACTTTTCGGAGTTTTCATAATCTCAAGTTTCTTGTTCACTCGATCATGATATCATTTCATTCTTATGGCATGTTGTTGTAACTACAACTTGCAGTGCTGCTTGTTTTGTGAAGGACATGGCTATTGATACTATCGAGACATTCCTCTTGATTTTGGTTCTGCTTCTACCCCTCATAGAATGCTTAGATGGTACCCTCTCGATGGGTGAGTTGCTTGCACCGTATATTTTGCGTTGCAGTACTTTATCATCCCAATGTGACAAATTTCAACTCGGATTCTTCAAACGAGGTAATCCTTCTAAAATATACCTGGGGATTTGGTATAAAGGGCTAGAGAGCCAGAGGATCATTTGGGTAGCTAAAAGAGAAAACCATTTGAATAACCGATCTACTATAGTACTCGAATTCTCAGACGACGGCAATCTAGTCCTTCTGCAAGCTTCCTCACTCGTACCAATTTGGTCCACAAATTTGAAGTATCTCCCTTCAAATTCAACTGAAGCAACACTTCTAGATGATGGGAGCTTTGTTTTAAGAGATAGGTCGAACCTTTCTACTATATTTTGGGAGAGTTTCGACCATCCAACTGATACATGGCTGGCTGGTGCAAACCTTGGGATCAGTAAGGTAGGAAAAGTACCGAAGCGGTTTATTTCATGGAGAAATTCAGAAGATCCATCACCGGGTATGTTCTCGTTCGTTCTAGATCAGTACAAGATAAATGGATCCATTGGATTTAAATTAGAGTGGAACAGGTACCAAGTTTATTGGAGTAGTGGAATTCCAGAGTATAGTTTTGATCATTTGATTGCGATTACTTCTAGTGGACAGTTACCGAAAGTTCGAAATACTCCTCTCTTGGGCCATGGATTGTTGATTGGTCTAAACCTGTTGTTATTTGTGCTCTTTGAGTTTAGTCCCACATCGATGGGTTTTGAGTTAATGAGCATAGGCTCAAGTTATAAAAATGAGGTTTAACCTCATGGTTAAGTCCACCAGTCAAATGCTTAGTTAGTAACTTTTGACTCTAATTAAATTCCTCTGTTGTCCATTTTTATAAAATGGGAAGAGGTGTGAGTTAAAGTTTTACTAGTGGGGAAAGCTTTGTGGGTGTGATTGGGGTGAGGAGAGAAATTGTGTGATTGTAACAATTTTTCACATAGTGAATTTTCTTCTCTGGGTCTGGTGGTTTTTCTCCTGTTTTGGAGTTTCTACGTAAATTTCTTATGTTGTTATTATTTCTCTATTTTTCTTGTTATTCCTGTAAAGGGTAGATCCTGTGGGGGTGAATTTGGGAGGTCCAAATTCCCAACAATTGGTATCAGAGCCACTAGGTTCTTTTTGTGGGGTGGAGTTTTGGTGTGGTAGTGTGGATACGTATAGTCTAAGGAGGTTCTGTCTAGGAGATTGGAAATTTTAAGTGTGTCCATTGTGACCCTCTAATCTTTCCTGGGAACTTACTTAGTGAGGTACTATTCATTTCTACGGTAAAAATTCATCAAGGCGATGTTAGGAATGAGGTGGAGAAATTGGTTTACACAAGGTGTGGAAGGGCAGATCAACCCCTGAGTCAGCAGTGATTCTAGCGACTAGTGAAACGGTTAGTACAAGGAGCTGGTTCGGCAAGTGGCTCTAAGTCAGTAAATGGAGATACTGGTATTGATGCTAATGTTGTGTCTCTCTCCATAGAAAAAGAGACATGTACGTCCTCGTGGCATGCCGTTAATTCCCAAAGTTGCTATGATAGAGGATGTGTTAATATTAGCAGGTCTACAAGTTTACACACAGGCATTGGTTTGGCATTGATGCAGGGTGTGTGGTGGAAATTCATGTCGATGGCTGATGAACTTCTAGGAAAGCCAAACGTGGAAGTTACACCATAATTTTCAGCAAAGTTGTTTTCGACATGGGCCGAAGTGAAATGCTTGGAATTGATTTATTCTGAGTGAGTATGCTTTTATGGTGAAGCATGATAGCGGAAGGTATGAAGATCTTCATTGAGGTGGAGCTTGGCTGTGGGACTAGTCAAAATCGCAAGGTGAAGATTGTTGTTATTTGTGCTCTTTGAGTTTAGTCCCACATCGATGGGTTTTGAGTTAATGAGCATAGGCTCAAGTTATAAAAATGAGGTTTAGCCTCATGGTTAAGTGCACCAGTCAAATGCTTAGTTAGTAACTTTTGACTCTAATTAAATTCCTCTGTTGTCTATTTTTATAAAATGGGAAGAGGTGTGAGTTAAAGTTTTACTAGTGGGGAAAGCTTTGTGGGTGTGATTGGGGTGAGGAGAGAAATTGTGTGATTGTAACAATTTTTCACATAGTGAATTTTCTTCTCTGGGTCTGATGGTTTTTCTCCTGTTTTGGAGTTTCCACCTAAATTTCTTGTGTTGTTATTATTTTTCTATTTTTCTTGTTATTCCTGTAAAGGGTAGATCCTGTGAGGGTGAATTTGGGAGGTCCAAATTCCCAACAAAACCAAGTTCACTATCGAATCCCTATGCATTGTGTGGTTCATTTGGAATTTATGACAATAATTCAGCTAACCCTTGTGATTGTCCAAAAGGTTTTGAACTATTTTCAGATACCGAGATCAGACTAAACGACTGGTCCGATGGTTGTCGGAGGAAACACCCTTTGCAATGTGAAAGTCGTAATGGCAAAATGGATTGGGTCCTGAAAATATCAAACGTGAAATTAACTTTTTACTCGAAAGCATACTTAATTGGTAGCAAATGTCAGTACATGTGAAATAGATTGCATGAATACTTGTTCTTGCACGGCTTATGCGCATAACAGCAATGAGTGTATGATTTGGGAAGGAGCTCTTCTGAACTTGCAGCGACCCTCAGATGGTGGTGAGGCAGGACAGGATATATATCTCAGACTTGCTGCCAAGGAGAGTCAAAGTACCAAAGGCAAGATGAATATGATGAAACCCACATAAGTTTATATTATATTCTTACTAAATGGATACTTAATTTGGTTCTGGTTCTAGAGCTAATTAATAGTCATTCTTATCATCATAACCAGGAAACAGATGGAAAGTATGGGTGATTGTGGCCGTGCTAGTCCCAACAACAGGGTTAATCTTATGCCTCTCAGTTTGTTTCTCATGCAAGGAAAAGCGCAAACGCAAAGGTAAGGGTAAGTTCTAATGCTACACAGATGTGTTGAACAAGAAAACTGTGAGATTTCCTTGGTCTCAGAAGTGGTGCAAAAAAATTTGTCTCGTCAATTGGGAAAGATATTTTTCGGGCTCTTGAAATTATCTGAACCATGTTTTCGGGAGAACTCCAACAAGCCTTACAAACAAATTCCAAACTCCTTTAGGCTACATTTGGGTAGTGAGATCACTCCACTACTATTCACTAGTTTATAATATTTTTATTACTATTCACAGATTTCCCTTTGATCTTGTTAGAGTAAATACCGGATTTTCTTTAAAATGATAAAAGTTGCTTCTTTCTGTATCAAACAGGAGATCAGGCTTCAAGCAATGATCTGCTGTTATTTGATTTTAGTATTGAACTTCATGCAATCAATGATGAAACAAACATTAAAGATAATGTGACGAGAAGTGGAAAGAAAGATGTCGAGTTACCGCTATTTAGTTATGAGAGTGTATTAGCTGCAACCAATAATTTCTCAATTACGAATAAGCTTGGAGAAGGAGGTTTTGGACCTGTTTACAAGGTATGTTTGTTTGATTCTCCTAAATAAATGTGCTGCTAAACATATTGAGACAATCGACTGTTATAAACTTTGCAAAAAGTTAATGACCTAGTGGTTCCCTTTCACAGGGGAAGTCGCTTAAGGGGCATGAAATTGCAGTTAAAATGCTTTCAAAAAGATCTGGACAGGGGCTTGATGAATTCATGAATGAGACAACACTAATCGCAAAACTCCAGCACAGAAACCTTGTCAGACTCTTGGGTTGCTGTATGGAAGGAGATAAAAAAATACTAATATACGAGTACATGCCCAACAAAAGTTTGGATTTCTATCTTTTTGGTATGTCATTGTTTCATCATCTTGATGCTCATGTATCTACACACATGTACACATATATACACATACATATTTGCGCGCGCGAGTGTAATTTCAAGTTCTTTAGGGTTAATTTCCTTTGTTGCACCATTTAAACAGATCGAAACAAGAAAAAGATGTTAGATTGGGGGACACGCATACGCATTATTGGAGGGATTGCTCAGGGACTTCTCTATCTTCATCAGTATTCAAGGTTAAGAATCATACATAGGGATATGAAGCCCAGTAACATTCTCTTGGATAGTGAAATGAATCCGAAAATATTAGATTTTGGCATGGCTCGAATAGTTGGAGATAACGAAGCACAAGCAAATACAAACAGAGTTGTTGGGACTTAGTGAGTGTACTATCTATTTGTTTTATATATAATACCTGGAATTACTTGCAGAATTCATTGAGCAAGGTACTAAAAAGTTAGGATACTAAATTTTGAAATGCAGTGGCTACATGTCGCCCGAATATGCTATGCAGGGTCTATACTCGATAAAATCTGATGTGTTTAGCTTTGGAGTATTGCTACTAGAGATTGTGAGTGGCGAGAAGAATACAGGCTTCTATAACAGAGAGTCACTCAACCTTCTTAGCCACGTGTGTAGCTTTTGTACCCTCTCAAGCTCTTCTCATCTTTTATATCAATATAATTTATGAACTGAAATGCACTATGTTTTTAACATCTATTGCATTGATTTGAAATGAAAATAGGCTTGGGAGTTGTGGAGAGATGATCGAAGTTTGGAGTTGGTGGATTCAATGATAGGGCATCCTTCTTCCAAGTCTACTGTCGTGAGATTAATTAACATTGGGTTACTTTGCGTTCAAGAAAGTCCATCTGATCGACCTAACATGCTCGATGTAGTCTCAATGATTAGCAATGAACATGCTCCTCTACCTATTCCCAAGAAACCGGCTTTTACCGCGGACCGGAATTCAATGCACTCAAATCGAAAAATTAACCATTGTTCAATAAATAATGTAACTGTTTCAGTGATGGAAGCTCGATAAGTGTACTATTTTTCTCATCGAAAGTTTTTGTGTCTGATTTTTCTCCAAAGAACTAGTGTTTGTATTCGAAATTTATGCAAATTCTTCTGTACGTTTTGATTAACGGAATTCAATGCACTCAAATCGAAAAATTAACCATTGTTCAATAAATAATGTAACTGTTTCAGTGATGGAAGCTCGATAAGTGTACTATTTTTCTCATCGAGAGTTTTTGTGTCTGATTTTTCTCCAAAGAACTAGTGTTTGTATTCGAAATTTATGCAAATTCTTCTGTACGTTTTGATTAACGACCCTTGTCCTGATCGACTTTATATCTTATAAGAGTAGTCTTCTTACCTTCAAGAAGATGTGGAAGGTATAACCTCCACACAGCTTTTACACAAGTACCTTATAAGTAGATTACGTACGTAATTGTTGATCATATGTATGGTAAATTTGAATGAAATATATATATATATATATATAATAGGCATCGTCGTGACTGGCACTGTATTGATCATGAAGCCCAAGGCGAAAGAAAATCTTATTTTGTTAGCAACCCGACCTGATATCATGTCGTGCACTTCGTTCAACATGTATAGTACACTTACGAGCTTAATTATTTGCTGCCCAATGCATGTATAGTACACTTACACTTCATTTGAATGATCAAATCCAGAGTGTGATTAAATGAAAGGTAAAGGCACAACAAGTTGTGTTGTCTAGACTTAGATGTGTAGCCTGATGCCACGTGGAGTACCCTCTTTCAAGGAAGGATTGATGAGTTGACAGGCCGGGGGTGTGCGGACCATTCCTTGGCCATCTATATCTGTCATCCTACAGTATGACAAGACAACGACTAAGGACTCCTACCCAAGTATACTTAGAGTTAGATATACATAAAAAATGACCATCCCACCCTATTTAAAGGACTTAGAGGTGGGACAAGATCTCACTTTTGAGACCTTATTCTCCAAAGAGCTCGCGAATTCAACTATTGCAGAAAGCAAGGAGCAAAGAGACAACGAGACCAGGTAGGTTAGCTTATAAAATAGTGCTTGGTAAAGTGGGGTGAATTTTGTGTGTTTGAGGCATTGCATTATTCTCTAACTCTCCCTATTCTACAAGCATGACTGCAAGAAAAACGAGTTTTTGCGACTAATTTATAGCAACGAAAAGATTATAAGCAACTAATTTTGGTTGCTAATAGCCTTTTCGTTGCTATAAATTTGTCGCAAAAGTCTATTTTTCTTGTAGTGAATATTTAAGCATAATGTTTCTATTTATCTTTATTCACTGAGTTCGATGTTTTAATGTTTTTGATACTTTAACTATTTTCAATGCTCGACTATGAATCTTTGTGCAGGACCCTTGATCTCGGTGTGAGAGAGCATGTGTGTGCATATGTCTATGTACTGTGAACTGGGACCATTTTGTGAAGCATTACCACATATATCATGCCAGAAAGAGAATGCCTCGGCATAATGCCAAAGGAAGAAGAGTCAATTCCACCCAAGTCCTAAATATGGAGTCTAGGACCCACCTTAGTACCAGTACTTGTTGTAGTTGTTTTGTGCCTTCCGAAGGATGTATAGGTCTAAGCCTAGAGCCTATTTGTATTTAGTAAGCTACTTTATAGCAACTAACCTTATGTACTTTGGATGATGCACTGTTTTAAGGTTTTAATGAAGGGCGAGAAGCCCATTTTTGTAAAGTATAGTTTTCTGGTACTTGATTGTTACATATTGTCATAGCAACGTGTTTTGCTTAAATTTTGCTGCAATCTCATGAATTAATCTTACACATGTACTTCCCTCTGAAAAATTACATGCATATTCCAATTCCATTGGGGTGTTGACTGCTTGACCAGTATCCTCAGTACCACAAATCCTTGCCTAGTCTTATATCAGGAATGGAGCACTACAGCTTGGTATTAGAGCACGTGTTTGTATAGGATGGAACCAGAAAATATGAGTTAATCTAGTACGATAGGTTGAAAATTTTAATGTTAAGCTTGAACTGTGCTTAGAATGGTGTCGACACATGACACAATCATGGCCACTCATGCAAATAGTGTTAGGTACTTATCTTGACATGGGGGACAAAAGTAAAGGAGATGAAGGGTAAGTCAAACCATGTGATCATACCACCTATGCATATACTATTCATTTCAATCAAACACTATTTGGTCAACCAAAAGAGGATTTAAACCCTAGTGAAACCCTAAATTATTGAAATCCAACCCAAACCCTAAATCCCATGTGTTGGCTGAATCCCCAAACTTGGTTTCCAAACCCTAAACCACCTGGTTTTTTATTAGTGTTTAATAATGTGGTTAATCACTAACACATGCTATTAACCACTCAATTACACACTATTACACCCTTATCTACTCTCTTACATCTTGATAATTATATTTGACTAAGAAAATTTTGATTTAGACTTAACCCTAACCAAAACACTAAATGAAACCCTAAATTGAGCAACTTGGGTAAGCCCATCGTTGGCCCACCGAAACTACCACCTAGCCCAAACTTCTTGAGCAAGTTTCTTCCTTCATCCAAGACCACCCTATGGTTGACATGCCACCACATGGCTAGCCTCAAATAATAGTTTGATGGCAATCAAAAAGGCTACACAAAGCAACTCATCTCTTCAGCAAGACAAGTAGCTAGAAATTTTTGGAGTCAAAAACTAGTTGGCACCATATAGAAGTTTTTGGTGCCAAAACCTTGTTGTGGAAATTCACAAGTTCATGAAATCGTAACAAGTAATATAGTGATAAAGAAGTATGTAGAACCCATAAGGACTATTTATCTATTAACTATTGAAATTGTTCTAATTCTAAATTATTTAAAAATCAAGAAAATTGGTGGATTTTGAATCTGAAAAATAAAAATAAAAACAAGTAAAATTAAATCAACAAATGAAGAACTAACCAAATACTTAAAAAGAAGAAGACTTCACCCAACATCTGACTCACCTAATTAATCTAATTCCAAATCCTAATCATGCAATCAATCAATTATTATCATATTTGATGGCAAAATATTTTAACTTATCTAAGACTCTCTCTCGAGTAGAATTAGAATTACCCAATATACGATAACTCGTGATATGTCTGTGTGAATTTAAAAGTATTTGAGTAGATGAAGATTAATAATATTTTACATAAAAGTTGTACAAATCACGTTGGCACATTCTTGTCTTTCGTTCAATTTATGGCATATATCATACGAAACTAAACTATGTGCATCATCTCTCAAATTAACATGCACAACAAATCACTCAACTATTAGCGAGATAATTGAAAGCATTAAACTCAATGATGTATACTTAAAAGGAATGATAAAATTATGATCACATATAAATAAGATTTAGAATTGTCAATGAGAGGCTACAATGTAACCTTAGCAATAGAAATTGACTCATAATAGAATAAAAACAAACTATAATAATTCTGGAATTCATAATGAAAATTGTACAAAGAGAAGATGAAAGAGTTAAGAAGGAAACTGTATTTAGATCAAGAATCTCGATTGTCAACAACTCCAATTTGGCCTCTATCTTGTTCTTCATTTTTTAAGTTTTGAATTCCTATTCAATGGTAAAGAAAATCCCTCTTTTTTAATGCTCTGGTTGTCCTACCTCCTATCTCCCCAAAACAAGATTTTCCAAATCGGCTATTTTTCTGCTTCCACCTTGATGTGCTATTTTCTCTGTCGAGATCTTCTTTTCTTGGAAAGCCATCTTCAAGAATGTTGTAGGGTCTTTTCTTAGCATTCCGTATATACCCAAATCACCCTTTTTGGATTTCTCTAGCAAACGTTATGCTCCAAATACTGAAGGGTGTTTCAGAAAATTCAAGAAAGGAATGTTTTTTAGGACTCTTGATGAAGGGAATTTGAATTTGAAAATGAAAGTTTCCTTCTTAATTCTCATGACTCCTTCAATTTATTTATTCCTAAAAAAAAAAGAAACAAAATAACTAAAAACTGTAATAAACAAGAAAATTAAACACAAACTAGCATAAAAGTAAGAGTAAAAGTATGACAAAAATTGCATAGAAATTAAATACATCAACTCTCAGATTGACATTCTTGGCGCTTTAGTGGCTTATGCTAGAGGATGCTTAGTCACAAATGCACCGGGCGAGGAATCTGGCATTGCTTGTTACAGAGTCATTCACGTGATCGTTTCCACAGTGTGGAAAAGGGAGCTAAGATGTGTGTACCATCAGTTATGGGGAGCCGTATTGATATGTATTAATAAACAAAAGTGGGTGTGAGTTGTAGAGAGATTCCATGTGATGATTTGAACTTAAAGCCTGGGAAATTATATAATATGAGATGAACTAGGCACTAGTTGGTTAATGATATTTACTGTGTATTTGGACACCAAGTGCTCAGTAATGTTTACGATTATTCATAATTATGTTGTTTTATTCAGAGGATTTGTTCATTGGTACACTTATGATATATCTGATTTCAACTTTTATCTTCATAACTTACATATTCATATTCATTGTCATTTTCTTATATGGTTAGACTTGTTATAGGTTTTAACTTACTGAGCTTTCATTGAAATGTTATCTTGGTAGTCCTACTATGGTTTCACTCATCGGAACTATAGATTTTGATGCAAATATAGCTCAAGTAGATTACTTCAAGGAGGAAGGACTAGTGCAGCCCAAGGTATCACCAAGGGGGCCTTTCCTTTTTAAGTTTATAATCTTTGTAATTTATGAAGTTTAATTGTTTTAGAAAACGAACAATTATGGGGTAATATTATTTGAGTTGGGCGAGGAAGAGATGTTGGTTAGTGATTATTCTTTTAATGCAGTGGTTGTGAGTCCTACATCCACCTCTATGTCTTGTACAAAAGGACCACAACTACAATAGCCTATTGCGACTCCCATAATCAAAGGGTCTAGTGAGCCATTATGCTCTTCGGTAGGCATTCCTACCGTCTATTCCATCCCTCGCCCCCCACCAGGTAGTAGAAACCTCAATAATAGGTCTAAGGTATGGGATCATTTCACAAAAGTATTTGATTACTATCCTGATGAACCTACAACAACTTGTAACCATTGTGGGAAGTTGTGGAAATACCATCTCAAAAGGCAATGCACTTTAGCCATGAGAGCACACATCCACCTTTACCCTAAAAACCATAAGGGTAAATTGGAAAATAGTCAACAATTCATGGAAGGGAGTGAGAGAAGAATTTAGGGATGACCAAGTATAATAATACTAAAAAAAATAGAGTTGCCCTGCTAGGATGGTGATAGTGATTTCGTTACCTTTTATGATTATTGAGGGCTAAGGATTTGGGACTACACTAAATCCCTTGATCCTAGGTTTTGTATTCCTTCTCATTTTATGGTAAAGAGAGATTGTATGAACCAATTCATGAGAAAGAATGATAGCTAAAAGAAAATATTTTAGCCTACCAAACAAGAGTGTGTTTAATGACAAACACTTAAACTTCTATCCAGAAGATTAATTACATGTGTGTTGTATCTCACTTTATTGATAGTACTTGGAAATGGCTTAAGCAGATCATTTGGTTTACTTGGGTTGTCAATTACAATGGAACAATGATTAAGAGAGAGTTGGAGGAGTGTGTGCTTGTCTAGGCCATTGAAAAAATTCTTACTATTGAGTGATTGAGAACAATGGAAATAGGAAAAGAGGAGTGTATTGTGATCACGATTTTATTCACAAGAGGTGTATTGCACACTTTTTAAACCCAATTGTGAGTAAAGGTTTAAAAGAAGTTGAGTGCACCATTTGATTGTGTGAAGTCTTCTCCCCAAAGACTTTCCAGTTTCAGGTCTTATGTTGATAGGTCAAATGTTTCATGTTGTAGTTTCTTGTGTATTGCCGTGTCTACTAGATGAAACTCAACTTATCTTATGTTGAATGATTTGTACTTACGGGTTTATTTGTCTCATGATGGGCATGGGAAAAAGGGATTAGGAGTTCTTCGATCTAATGATTGGGAGACTATAAAATACTTTATGAAAGTTTATCATGTACATTGCATATTTATGGAACATTATATGTCACTGTGAATCTATATTTTCAAGAGCTTGATAATATTCATGCAAGCTTGAATAGTTTTTGTGACAGTAGTAATTGGTGCTTGAGTGCAATGGCTTATAATGAAAAAAAAAAAGATATGATAAATATTTGGGAGATCTTCATAAGATAAACAGGTTGTTGTTTATTGCTACTATTCTTGATATATGGAACAAATTGGTTACTCAAGCATATTGATTCACTCAAGCATTGGGCAATCAGAAGGGTGAGAGATTTGTTGAAATCCTCAAGGGGATATAAAGCTCTTTTATGAATAGTATGTTACATTTGGTGGTGGGTACACAAGTGGGTCTAAGTCAACTATGTCTCACACTCGTAGTGAAGGTAATACATCAATGTGGAGTAGTTACTCAATCAATCCCTTGGCTTGTTTTTTAAGAAACTTCCATAAAGAGCAAAAATTGGCAACCTTGATGATTGTAATTCATAGCTAGAATGGTATTTGCTAGAGGATGTTGAGATTTCTACAAAGAGATTTGAAATTTTAATTTGGAGGGTCAATTCCACCAAATATCCGGTTCTTGCTCTAATCGCAAGAGATATCTTGTCTCTTCTGGTCGCCACCATAGCATCTAAGTTAATATTTAGCATAGTAGGTCATGTCCTGGATTCATTTTGGAGTTATTTGTCTCCTAAAACTATAGAAGCTCTTGTGTATACACAAAACTGGTTGAAGTCCACTCCTATATGCTTGAGTCAAAATTCTTCAGAGACAATTGATGATTCAGACAATTATAAGTTGGACTTGGGTAATATATCTTGAGATTTATTTAATTTATGTTATATATCTTGATTTTTTCATTTTTTGATACTAATTTATTATATTTTAACACCTTAGTGTAGAATTAACCACTAGTATGCTAGTATACCACATGAAGATGATTGAGGTTTGAGGTGTAGTTGTGAAATTGTGTAACCGTTACTTATTCAATTTTGTTTCATTATTTTTATAACTTTATGTGGATCTATCTCATTTACTCACTAATCATGCTCTCTTTTCTTCAAGCACAACTTGAAATGACACCCAATATTTGGTTTTCTTTTGTTGTTGGAATGAGAAAATTTAATTTGTATTGTTTTAGAAAATGTTGGTTATTGTTGTAGTTGGGAACAAATAACATTATTGCTACTAGTTGTGTTTCAGTTGCGTGTTATTGGATGATGGATTGTTGCTAGTTGCTGTTGTATTTGGCTTGTAAATGATTGGGAGGCTGATTGTGTTGTTGGCTGTTGTAGATGGGACAAATGACAATATTTGGTAGCTGGTTGTGTTTCAGCGGTTTTGGTTTGTTTTTTTCAATAGTGGTTATGTTTTTTCTAATTGGTGCCTTTGACGACATACGGTAAGAAACTGATATGGCACACAAGGCAATAACTGAATATGGCCTTAATGAGACCATGGCTTCTATTTCTATAGTTGGACTTTCTGGTGGTGGGATTGATGAGTCTATGGGAGCTATTCCTTGGGGAAGGGATTAGGTTATGTGATTTTCTTACTTTGTCATTGGGTTCCTATTATATTTACTATCAATACTTTTTTATAATTAAATATTTACCGTAAATACTAATATGGAATTATCATTAACAGGGGCATCTTGTTGTCTTGTTCAAAGAGTTTTTGTTATATTTTTAGAAAACTTGAAATCTAAAAGTCACCAAAAACATTTTGTTAAAAATTGGCTAAATATGAAGCTAAAAAAAGGCCCAAGAAAATCCAAATCCGACTCCACTCCGATTGGAATTCGAACTCCAATAAAGTCAGAGTCAAGGTCGAATTTAGGAGATTCTGACTTTGATAAAGTCGGTGCTCACCCCTAGTAATCATTAGTCATTTGCGATTCTAGCAAAGAGTGACATCCCAAGCTGAGTAGTGGTTGGTTGAGCAGCTTTGCCTACATGACACTATATTACACTAGCATAGCATGGGATAGACCAAGGTGCATACTCGACATGAGGCTGGGCCTACACCATATCTTGTACCATTGACCCTAAGGCTAGTGTTGACACCCACATTTGGAGATAGAGTGTAACAGCCCACTAAAATTTAGTCTTATCTCCTCACCATTCTCTTTCTTTTTTCGCGTATATTGACAGCACGACAATCAGTTTTGGATTCTTTCCCGATAGCAATCACTATCTCTCTCGTCTCTACCCTCACTCGAAATCATGTGCATAATTTATCTTTTTCCGTAAATCACGTTATTTTGTTCTTCACCAACAACTGTAAAATCATGAACAGAATTATCCTAAGCGTTGTACCTCGATGGCGTATTCCGGATCTTATCCACCGGATTTCAAAGTATTAGATAAGCTTGTTTTTAAAGTAGCACAATTATAATAATTTAATGAGCTCTGAAAATATTATAATTGTGGATAATTACTTAGATTAAATATTTTAGTTGTTTTAAGATATTAAGAGGTTTAATTTTACGTTGAAAACTCTTATTTAAATTAAATGGTTTTATCCTCTTTGAGTGATTAAAGATACTTTATCATTTTAATAATGATGAAGAAATATTATTTTATAAACCTTAGTTTATAAAATAATAATCTATCTTAATTCCTCTCAGTGTTTATTTAAGTGTTTTATGCACTTTGATTAATTAATGATACTTTATCATTTTATAAAATGATGAAGAAAATATTATTTTTATAAATTTTAGTTTATAAAATAATATTCTATCTTAATTCCTCTCAGTGTTGTAATTAAGTGTTTTATTAATTTAAATGATTTTATCCTCTTCGATTAATTAACGGTACTTTATCATTTTAAATAATGATGAGAAAATATTATTTTATAAACTTTAGTTTATAAAATAATATTTTTCCTTAATTTCTTGTAGTGTTTTATTTAAAGTCAATAAAACACTTACGCGTTTTCAAATCAGTGTTTTAACTCATCGTTAGATTATTTGAGGACCCCGAAGCGTAGGATTGAAGTTAATTACCTAGGTCCCTACCCTTTTCCCTTCACTTTTTCCTTTTCTCTTTTTTTCTTTTTCTTTTTCTTCTTCTCTCTTCTCTCTTTCTTCTCCATGGCCGAATACGTGTGATAGCTCCTCCATAGCCCATCGGTTTGAGCTTCCTACTGGTGCCACCTCCTGCCACCATGTCTCACCTCCCATACCGGCGTGATCCCCTCCCTCCGGCGAGCAATACCTCACCAGTGGTGAGCTAAACCGGCCACCCAATCTCTCTCCTTTCTCCTCCAAACAAATGGGCCACCTTATCATTTTGGACCACCATACACAGCCAAATCAGCCACCAAGCACCACCAATGGATTCACCTCATCAAAGGCTTCCTCCCCATGTCTTTCTTTTCCCCTAACTCTCACTCTTTCTCATATGGGTCTCTCAAATCACACTTCTGGTTGCACCGCCGTGCACGGCCACCCGTGGTGTTTCACCACCACCATCTTGTTCCTCTCATTCCCATGAACCTCTCCAAGAAATTTCATGGCCAACGGAGCTTTGTAGAGCTCTCACTCTCCCTCACTCTCCAAGGCCGTTAGCCGCCGTACGACCACCACCTCGCCACCACAGCTCCACCACATGTTCATCTACCTTTCCCTAGCTTGCCATGAAGTTCTATGACATTTCGCTACCTCGCGCCTCCTCCCACCATTCGGTTTTACTGTTCACGGCGTGATGCCGCCGTGCTCCGCCACCTTTGACCACCACAAGGCGACCATGAGCCTTCCAAGGCCACGCTTAGCTTTTCTCGGTCCCAAACTACCACTTTATGTGGTGGACAGCCACCGTACGCGGTGTTACCGCCACGTACGTTCCTCCGACGCATGTTCGTGAAGAGCAGCGAGCGACGCACGGGTTATCCCGTTGATGGTATAACCCTCTATCTCCAGTTATTTACGTTTAAAGTAGTTAGTTGATTGGTTTGTGGTCTGTGTAGTTGTATTTGTGGAGTTCGCTGCGTAGTTGTGAAGCGAAGTGTGGTTGTGAAGTGTTGGGCTTGATTTTGTAGTTTTGTGGACTATGCTGTGAAGTATGGGTGTGAGATGGATGCCGTAGTTGTGATACAGCGTGTAGTGTGAAGAGAGTACGCGTGTAGCGTATCTTGTGTAATGCAGTGACGCGCTGTGCAATGTGCGCTATAGTGATGTGTGGCGTAGAAGGAAGGGAGTACACATGGAGTGTACTCCGTGTTGTATGGCGATGCATCGTGTGATGTGCATCGTGTTGATGAGTGCTGTAGCGAAGGAAGTACGCGTAGCGCATACTCCGTGTCGCGTAGCGATGCACCGTGAGGCGTGTATCGTAGCGATGTGTGTTGTAGTGTGGATGGAAGAGAGTTCTCGTGAGTGTACTCTGTACTAAGTCGTGAAACACCGGATGGCGTGTCACGAAGGGTTGGATGGCGTAATAGAGAAGTGTAGAGCGTATGGTGTAGTGTTGGGAAACTGTATGACAGTGTCCCGAAGCAGTGGTGTTTTGGCTTATAGTCCGGGGTGACGGGTGTCATCTTGTGGTTGACTATGGCTAAGAGTATATAGATTGAGAAAGGAGTTGTTTGTTTGGTTGTTATTGATAATTTTAATGAACTTGATTTAGTGTAAAGACTTTCTGAAGTCAATTTATCTCTTCCGTATATAGTGAAACCTCAAGTTGCCCGTGGTGTTGCAAGTGCTCACAATATGGCAATTGAGTTCAGAATTGAAAATCTTGAGGACTTGAGTATTCCTCTTCCAGCTGTTGTGCAGTTCCTCGTGTTTCGCGCTCTATTCTCATAGAACGCGACGATCGAGGTAAATTAGCCTCTAACTTACTATCAGTTTATTGTGTATGTGTGATGGGTAAAGGAACTACAATTTATGTATGTATGTTATCATATATGCCATGTCATGCAATGTCATTACATGTTTATCTGTTACGCCTGATTTAATCTCTAATGAATAATTATCTGTTACACAGCATTTTGTGACACGTATAATACGTGGGGCCACAACAACTGTGGAGTACGTATTATATTTTATGTTATGTATAATACGTGGGGCCACAACAACTGTAGAGTACGTATTATATTTTATGTTACGTATAATACGTGGGGCCACAACAACTGTGGAGTACGTATTATATTTTATGTTACGTATAATATGTGGGGCCACAACAACTGTGGAGTACGTATTATATTTTATGTTACGTGTATATCGTGGGGCCACAACAACTGTGGAGTACGTATTATATTTTATGTTACGTGTATTCATGGGGCCACAACAACTGTGGAGCATGAAGTATGGGGCCACAACAACTGTGGAGCATACACTACGTGAGACACAGCAATTGTGACACGTAGAATACGTGGGGCCACAACAACTGTGGAGTACGTATTAACGCACGTTATTAATCAAGGCAATTGAATAAGATTCCAAGTTTATATTAAGTCAAGTTTCAGATCAAGTCCATGTTATGTTATGCTCACGTACATGTATGTTCATGATCATGTCATGTTCACGTTTATGATATGTTCAAGCTCACGTTCACATTATGTTATGTTCACGTTTATGTTATTTTCAAGTTCTTATTTATGTTATGCATGTTTACGTTCATGCTATATTTCAAGTCCATGTTATGTTTCATGTTCATGTTATGTTGTTAGTCCATGTTATGTTTTAAGCTCAAGTTCATGTCATGTTAAGTCAAGTTCAGTTCACGTTTAAATTCTGGTTATGTCATGCTATATGTCAAGTCACGCTATGCTTATGTACGACTATACTTATGCATTTATGCTTTTACTGCCATGCATGCATCTTTAACCTGTGTGAGAGTTTTATGTTAACTTACTGAGATTTGTAATCAAATCTCACTGTGGTAGTCCCAACTACCATTCCTCCCGAATGATAGATCTTGTTACAGGACCCGAAGGAGAATTGGAATCTGACCAACTGAATACGGTCGACTTGGCTACGGTGTGATGTTGATGATGGCATAGTATTTATCTTAGGTTACTACTTGTACTTTTGGAGTTGTATCTCAAGTATTCTTTTGATCACAATCATTTTGGACTAGTGTGGTGATCAAACTTATGATATTACATTCATACGTACATCCATTAATGTTTGAATATATTCCAACAGTACTATTCTAACTTATGTTCTATGTTCAAACTTTTAAAAAACTACACCCGAATGTATTGAACTTTAAAATGACAGTGTATCACTTATGTGTGAATAAGACACCAACTACATGTGCAATTGTTACCATCACAAAATGGGTAGTTCGAAGGTTAATCATATAATAAGAAGTGGAGCATCCATGTATCTGTATGTGTGTGTTGACATCGTGTTTCATACGCCTAAGGACCAGGCTCTCTGTTGTACAGGTCTTCGTTCTAGCTTCCTTGAGAGGTAGGTTGGACAGAGGGTCGCTAAGCAATGTTGGGGGCGTAGGGGCGGACCAAGGATCACTTTCCTTGGGTGACTCGACTGGAGCTATCCCTACATGTCCTCGTCTCGAGGGTAGAACCAGGTGAGCGAAGGCTCTGGACCAGGTGTCCAGGTCACTAAGGGACTTTCTCTCTGAGGTCTTCTCTTACTCTCTATTTTTCTTTTGTCATGCTCACTTACTTTCACCCTCTCATCCTCACCTTCTTGCTTCTGGTTACGAGGGTTAAAGGGGGTCAATTGGCCGGCTAAGCATATTGTGAGCAGCTGAGAGGCCGTCGAGAGGGAAAACCTGGAGTTTCAATCCATGGTGATGACGACCCTCCATTAGACAAGCGGAGAATTAGAGGAGAAAAGTTTCCTGGAGGTGGAGCTTTCGATGGCTAAGGAGTTGGCCGTGAAAGCCTATGAGTCGCTAAGGAAGCTCCAAGAGTCATAGGATTTGCTTAATGCGAAAAATGAAAGGCTTGTGGGGGAATGCTTGTTCTTGTCGGCCATTGTGGAGGATTGGGGAGTCTTACTGTCTACGACCAGCGTCAGAGAGGATGAGGTGCTGACTGAGTTGGGGGTGGCCTAGAAGAGGATAGCCACTCAAGATATGGTCATCAAGGATTTGCAAAGCGACTTGTCTCGGGTGCAAGAGGTCGCCACCCATGCAAGTGACCAGCTAGGGAGGGCCCTCTACATCCGTGATGACGCTTGGTCCGATCCGAGAGATATCTCAAAGGCCTTGAGAGGATACGCGACTATGTCATCCTGAACTCGGGTTCTGAGGTGTTAAATGTGCACTTAAGGGCTGTTGATCTTGAAGACCTTGATCCCGAATCTATTGCCCTTAATCATGTGGGCGAGATTGGGCAGGCAATGATTCTGCATGCTTTCTTGCTTGCAAATGGCAACCCCCCCCCAGACCGTCATCTTGGGGATGTCATTAGTGCTGACTCTGGGGCAGACGGCTTCATAGGGACTAGGGCCGACCCCACCAGGCATGAATTGGATCCGGACACCCTCGAGATGGGCCCTATTGACTCTGAGATGGGCCTTAACGCCTCCCTCGATTGATCTTCCCTTTTCTTTTTGTACATAGAATGATGCAGCTTCTTTGCCCTTAGCTCCATATATGTACAGACCATGGTGCCCAATGCGTTATTGCACTTTGTATATACAATTTTGCCCTTGCTGTACAATTATATGCCTCTTTCTGTATTTTCAATTTTTTCCCTTCCCATTGCTTGTTTTGCTTGGGCTGCTTGTTTCGCTTGGCATGCTTCACTGCACGTGGTTCCTTTTCGGGGGAAAAGGCATGATGCTACTAATATGAAGGTGATGGCGGTCTCGGGTTTCCCGGTGAAACCACTTTGGTAGTTTATGCACTGCTTGTGAATCTCCGAGGGTCTCGAGTAGTTGGCCATTAACGCCCAACTATTACATTTCCCTCGCGTTGATGGCGCCAGTTAGCCTTCATAGCTCGTGCCACAAGATTCGTACTGAGCCATTAGCGAGATTGATGCTCGATTTTGTGGGACCATGGGATATGCACATTCCCTAAATCTTGGAAGGGCAAACCATCACACCTCGCCTATATAATTCCTTCTTACCTTGCCATTTGTCATCAAAACTCCCTTTCTACCCTTCAAGTGTCTAAAGCCTTCTTTTTTCTTCATGTTGGGTTTCTTCTCGGTTAACCTTGACTCCGATGAGCCTTCTGGCTCTGAGACAAACTTCTTGTGCTGTGGCTTGCTGTAGACTCATGTTGAGGCGGGCATATGGTGGCTCTTTAAGGCTCTCTGAGGGATGTTTGCCAAAGATCATGTTGCCCCTGGTTGATAGGGGGTGTGTTGTCAGATGGTGCATGTTCTATTACTACATCCCGATCATGTTGATCATTCATTGGGGACTTACCTCTATTTATTCTTGACAAGTGGATAACTTCTTGTGCTAGAGGGTAGGTCTGGGTGTTTCGCTACACCTTGCTTAGTCAAGTTGCCTACTTGCCCGTGAGCTTTTGCGTTGGTCAAGTAGCACATAGGCTGAACTCGTCTCATCGATCCTTACGCTTGGTGAGAGGGGGCCAAGTGGCATGTATGCCGAGCTCACCCAAAAATCCTTTGCAGAGGCTGAGTAGCACATAGGATGAACTCACCTCGTTGACCCTCACGCTTGGTTAGAGGGGATCGAGTGGCATGTAAGCCAGGCAAGCCCAGAAACCCTTTGAGGAGGTGAAACGATACATAGCCTAAGTCACCTTGTTGACCCTTGCACTTGGTGAGAGAGGGCCTAGCAGCATGTAAGCTGGGCTCGCCCAGAAACCTTTGTGGTGGCCGAACAGCACATAGGCTAAACTCGCCTTGTTGACCCTTGCACTTGGCAAGAGGGGGCCTAGCGGCCTATATGCAGGGCTCACCCAGAAATCCTTTGTGGAGTCTGAGTAGCATGTAGGCTGAACTCATCTCGTTGACCCTCATGCTCGGTGAGAGAGGGCTGAGGTCGAGCGATATGTTGACCCTATGTGGAGGTCGAGTGGTATGTATTGTAAGCCTGGCACGCCTAGAAATCCTTTGCGAAGGTCGAGCGATATGTATGACCAGGCTTGCCTCGTTGACCCTCGTGCTTGGCGAAAGGGGGTTGATTCCTTGTGTGTGTTTCAAGGGTCAAGCCATGATATGTACTATTATTGATGTTCACTAACCTGAGTTAGTGGGTAGATGCCAGGAAGCTTTGAGCTGTTATCCGTTGAAGGAGACAATCATTCTAAAGTTGTGTTAGGTAGTCTTGGGACTATCCCACACTCTACCGGGGGAGGAGTAGGGGTGCCTCAGACCACTTGACTCACTTTAAAAAGTGTTTTAAGAGTTACTCCCAAGTATAAGAGTTGCCAAGTAGTAATAGGGAAGTCACTAAGTCATTTCCTCAAGGAATGATTAGTTTAAAATGTAAATTTATTCACTATCGCAATTAAAAGAAAAATATTAACTAAAAGTATCTACAATGGTGTTCACAATGAAAATTGATTCTTTTTTGACATTACTAAAAATTCCCTTGTTTCCTTTTGTATGAGATGGTGAATGAGTGCTAAAGGATGTGCAAGAAAAATAAAGAAAGTAGGGTGTCAAACACGAGTGGGGAATAAGAAAATATTTAGCTAACATATAAGAATTTTTGCACCAATGCACCTTAACACTACTTCAATCACTCCCGTTCATTTAGTGAAATTCAATCACTCCCGTTCATTTAGTGAAATTGTGAATGTGCATTGAATAAATTATGATTATCATCACTTAAGAAGCTAAACCACATTCATCAACGTCATCTAATCCAACGTTTCCAAGAAATAAATGGAAGATTGCGAAACTTACATTCTAAGGGGTATTCTATCAAACCCTATGTGTGCAATTTTAAAATACAATATTTTCCATTCCCAAGAGTTTCAACTAACCCAAAAAAAGTTTACACTACTTAGAATCATTCAACTCCAATTAATATAGTCCAAAACACAAATCCAAACAACCCAAACCCAACGAAAGCCAACCAATCAAACAAAGCTTGAAAGTAAATCCAACACAAGTCACCACTAGAAATACTAATGGAAATGAAAATAAATTGACATGAAAATAAATTAAATGTAAATAAAATCTTGAATCCAATCACAAAACAAAGGAAATGTAAAAAACTGAAAAAATGGAGGAGAAATGGGTCTTGGGAGTCGGCTGAACTCTCTAGCAAAAACCAACGAATGAGAACTCCCTCCTTGCATTTTCTCCCACCTTTCAGGTAACAAAAACATTGCCTTTCTATGCACATAGATCAATAGAGCCCAAAATGGAGCAGCGTGAAGTGTGCTTTTTTTTTTTTCTAATCTGTAACCGAACTTCCCTCTGGCAGCAACTTTGTTGATGCTTTTCTACCTTTAGCAATTATATGTCCAGGAAGAGCAAAAACATGCTCTGCTATAGCTTGGAGTGAAACGCATGGTTGGATTGATTTCTGTGGAGTGAAACACATGGCTGTGGCGTGAATTACTTTCTGAGGGAAAGAAACCAATTGAAGAGTCAAGGCCAAAAAGCAAGAAAGCAAATTCAAGCATGGTCCCATGAAGAGTCAAAACCAAAAAAGCTTTTGTGTGTTCCATTTCTTTGTCTTATTGTTTATAGCTTTTCTTTTCTTTTTTGTTTTTTTTTGTTTTTTGTTTTGTCTTCTTGTGCTCCATTTCTTTGTCAAATTCCTGAAGCTAGTCAGTCCCAACAGTTTGAACAACGGCCATGCTGTGTGCACTCAAAATCTTCGTCATTTCCGTAGCCTCTCGTTGCATGTGCCTGTGAGAAAATATTACCTAGTGAAATTACAAGTTATAAAATTTAATATAAGCATGATACTAATCAATTTGAATTAGAACTCAGATTTATTCTTCTTAACAATTTTTTATCTAAAACCAATAAAAATGTCAATGAAATAATTAAAATATATTGATACTAGATATGAAATATACAGTAATTTAGCTCAATCACACCCCTCAACTAGCATTTTGCTAGTCTCTTAGCAAAACAGTGAAATAAAATTGAACAGAATATTGCATCAGACAATCTTTCACACATAGGCACACCAACTAGCCACTTAAATTCTTAATCATAGAGATGTCACCTCTCACAAATTCAAATTAATGTAACAACTTCAATGGACTAACCAGTATCTCTTGTACATTGGATTGAGGCAAAACTCTTGGAGACACAAGCCCTTCACCTTACCTTCTAAAACAAAAATTTGTGTGTACCACTAAACATCCTAAAGATTTTCCACTTGAAAATTGATCATTAATGATCCTCACTACTTCAAAGCTAAAGGGTCTAGCAGTTTTGCACCAACTCTATTTAAAAGCCATTCCATTCATTTATTTATTGACTTCCGACTCCCAAAGTTTGGGCAACTGTTTCTAGTTCTTTACTCGGGAAGTTTCATTGAGTTGCCCTTACTATTGTGTGTTTTTTTTTATTTTTTATTTTATACAGCTTCGCACAATGGGGAATCAAACTCAGGATCATGCACCTAACCCACACATTCCCAATTTCACCCTTACCATTGACGCGGTATTTTTTTTTTATAAAGAAAAACAAGCACAGCTCAGTAGTCCTATAGTGTACTTCTCTCTATTTTGGTCAAGTGGTAAGTAAATAAGAATAAATGTGAGGTGTGAATGAAAGAGCAGTTATCTCCTAATTATTTTGCCCTTCATCCACACAAAATCAATTATGTAGAGTCGTTATTAGCATGCTTCCAAACTTAGATAACATAGAAGTTCTATCACTATTCATGATTCATCAATATCAAAGCTACGTGCTTATGAAGGAAAATTTGTCTATCATGCATTAACAAAGTTCAATAACAAACACTATCAAACAATGAATGAACACTTTACCCATTCAGCCTAAACAGATGACAACACATGATTTCAAATTCCAATTCACTCCCCCCAACTAAGTAATGCAGTGTCCTCAATACTATCAGGAAAAGAAAGAAAACAATGTAAAGGCAGCCAAACAATGCAGAAAATTAAACAAGTAAAATAAAACAAAACAACAAAATAAAAAGAAACAACAAAAGAGATGGCATTTAGGGATCACAAGGCTTTTGGACAAAAAGAGTTTCATTACCTGGGTCAGAAGTGGAAATAAAAGGCTTAAGGTGCTGACCATTAACAGTGAATGGTGTATTACTTTTAGGATTCTGAATTTCTATTGGCCCATGAGAATAAAGTTTTGTTATGAAATATGGACCAATCCAACGAGATTTCAGTTTACTAGGAAAAATATGCAAATGAGAGTTATAAAGAAGAACTTTCTGGCCAAGTGTGAAATGCTTGGAATGGATGTGTTTGTCAAGCAGAATCTTCATGCGCTCCCTTGCTAGTTGAGTGTTGTCATAAGCATTTTGGTGAGCTTCATCCAATTTATTGATCTGCAATTTTCTCAACCCTGAAACTTCATTAAGTGACAAGTTAACATGTTTTATGGCCCACAAAGCTCGATGCTGAATGTCAACAGGTAAATGACAAGTTTTACCATAAACTAATCAATAAGGTGACATTCCTAGATTAGTTTTAAAAGCTATCCTATAGGCCCATAAAGCATCAAGAAGCTTAATCGACCAATCTTTCCTATTAGGATTTAAAGTTTTCTCCAAAATGATTTTTATTTCTTTGTTTGCTAATTCAGCTTGTCCATTTGTTTGGGGGTGATAGGGGGCGGAAACTCGATGTGTGATACCATTTTTCTTCACAAGTGTAGAAAACAGTTTGTTGCAAAAATGAGAACTCCTGTCACTAATGATAACCTTGGGTATGCTAAATCGAGCAAACAAAGATTGTAAAAACTTTAGTACAACATGATGGTCATTGGTTTTGCAAGTGATGACCTCAACCCACTTTGAAACATAGTCCATAGCCAATAAAATATATGTGTTTCCAAAGGAAACCAGAAAAGGTCCCATGAAGTCTATTCTCCAACAATCAAAGATTTCTAAAGTAAGAATGGAGGAAAGAGGCATCGTGTTTCTTTTGCTAATGGATCCTAGTTTTTGACAAGACTCACATGCTTTACAAAAAATATAAGCGTCCGTAAACATGGAAGGCCAATAAAAACTACTTTGCAAAATTTTTGCCACTGTTTTCTTTGCTGAAAAATGACCACCACATGCACCCCATATGACAAAATCTCACTATTGAAGAAAACTCATCATTGGGAATGCATCTCTGAATCAATTGTTCCGAACATTATTTGAAAAGATAAGGATTATCAAAGTAGAAATGTCTTACCTCAGATAGAAATTGACGCTTATCTTGGGTGGACCATACAGAAGGCATTTGCTCAGTCACTAAATAGTTGACTATGTCAGCAAACCAGACAGCTTTATGAATCCCAAAGAACTACTCATTTGGGACATCAAGAGGAAGGCTAACATTTGAAGTGGAGGATGATGGTAATCTATAGAGGTGGTCAGCTATCACGTTTGCAACTCCTTTCTTGTCCTTAATGTTGATGCATAACTCTTGAAGTAGTAAAATCCAGCGGATTAAGCATGGTTTGGCATATTTCTTAGCTAACAAATACTTCAAAGCAGAGTGGTCAGTGAAAATAGTAACAAGAGAACCAAAAATGTAAGCATGAAATTTATCAAGTGCAAAAATCACTGTAAGCAATTCTTTTTTAGTAGTGGTGTAATTTTTTTGGACATAATTCAAGGTTCTACTAGTATAATAAATCACAGAAGGTCAATTATCCACACGCTGTCCCAAAACAACACCCAACACATAATCACTTGCATTAATCATAATTTCAAAGGGAATGTCCGACTACAGGGGTTGCATAATGAGGGCGGTGGTAAGCAATTCTTTAAGGGTATCAAAAGTTTTTAGCACTCTGACTCGGTTTCGAATGTGCTTCCAAGTATAGAAGTGTCAAGTTGTATCAAGGATAAGTCCAGGATCGTATTCCACAGGGACAATGGGTTATCAGAGCGTATAAGGGATTTGTGAGTAACAGATGATTCAAGTATGAGAGATGAAAATAAAATTAAAATGCAATGCACAAAAAATGATTGAAGTTGAAATTAGAGTTTCTGATCAAAAAGGTAAATTAATTAACACTTGGGTTGGGTTTGAGATTCTTTTTATTTCGGATTCTAGATAATTTCTCGATTAACAATCCAGTCAAGGTATTGATATTCGGAAGATAAAAATTAAGCTCAAGTTTTTGCAATATTTTTCAAGAAATTCTCTAATTTACTAGCCAAATTTATATTTATAATCAATCGAAAGAAGCCTTGATAAATTCAAGTTTTTGTTCTGCCTTACGTCAACAACAAAACAAGAGCAAGAGCCGCAATCTATTTTCTATTAAAATCCGACTAGTAACTTAGTGAAATCAACATTAAACAACAAAATATTACATCAAACTAGAATCTAAAATAAATTAAATCTTATTCCACAACCCAAGCTTTAGAAATTAGTTATACATAATATTTTTAGTAACAAAAATAAATCTAAGTGAAGTCATGATAAAATCTGTAAAATAAATAAATAAAACAAATAAAACCAAGAACTCCACGTCGGCTCAACTAAGAACCTAAGAAAGAAAACTGGGCAACAAAAAAATAATAAAACTGAAAATGAATCCTCTGAAATAATAACTGAAAAAAAAACACTAAAACGTAAAGCAAAAAAAATTAAATTCGACTCTTCAAATTAAAAGCTTCCAACGTAAATGAAAAGATAAGAAAAAAAAACATAATAAAATAACAACACCAGCCGACTGAAAGGAAATGATACAGGAAAGAAAAAAACTAAAACTGACTCCCTTCCGTTCGGCTATATCTGGATTCATGCACTGACTCCTTTTTTATAGACTTCCACGTGAAGATGATCCAAGTCTCTATTACTCCAGCACGTCTCTTTCCCGTGTCTCCTTTCTTTTCTTATTTTTTTTTCGGCTCCTTATTTTTTTGGTTGTTGAAACATAAAACCAGCCTCCGTTCAGTCAAAGCAAACCTCTCTACGTAACTCCTCCTCACCGAACGTACTCTCTTTACGTTCAGCTGCTTTCTATTTCCTCCCTTTCTCCGTAAATCACTCGTCCCAGCCGAAGTCATCATTCCATTTTCTGCATGTGTAGCTGCCGTGAGTTGAATTTCTGCTGCATGTGTGAGCTTGAGGTTTTCCACTTTCTGCATGAGTGAGTGCTGTTTTCTTTTTCTGCCGTGGGTCCAAGTTTTCTGCTTGTGAGCCATGAGCTGCTGCTTTGCTGTGTGTTGCTGTCCACTTTTTCTGCTGTTGCATGTGCATGTGTTGAGTTTTAGTTCCAGCCGATACTCTTTCTTTTCAAGACTTCGTGAAGATGTTGTATCCAATCCAAGTCAAGCTCTCCAAGTCAAGCACGACTCCTTTTCCATTTAATTCTTCACTCCCACATGTCTCCTTCCTAAAGAGTAGCAGCCAATTATATTAATCCATTCCCTTCAATCAATTACCTCCGAAAATTCTCTCCTCTTGCTCCCTTTAACGTCCAGTTAGAAACATGCAAGCTAGCATACGTCCTTAAGTTGGTGCTGGTCTCCCTTTTCTTTTCTGCATGTGTTTAAATTATTGACATCAATTAATTTGACATTCAATATTAGAATTTGATACATAATTAAGTATTTAATCCTTATTTGATAAAATAAATCACTCATTTAAACAACTTAATCATGCAATTTTAACCCTTTATCACACTCATCAGTCCAAATAAAGTTTTTGGCACAAATGTTTTGCAATAGAACTTAACCCTTGAGTAAACCGCTTATAAAAGCTAGCATGGCCAAGAAAAGAACGAATATCTTTAACTTTCCTAGGGATAGGAAGTTTAGATATCAATTCAATTTTTTCCTTGTCGACCTTTATACCTTCCGAGGAAACAATATGTCCTAAGACAATGCCCTGAGTAACCATATCTAAAGAACATGTGCCAAATTATGCAAACAATTCGCAAAAGATTTACCAAAAACAGGAAAGTCATCCATGAATATTTCACAAATATCCTCAATCATGTCAGAAAAAATACTCATTATGCATCTCTAAAAGGTATTCTGGTAAAAGCAAATGTGCTAAAAGGACAGGTGAAAGTGGTTTCCTCCTAGTCCTCAGGCGCTACAGCAATTTGATAATAACCAGAATATCTAACCAAGAAACAATAATATGCATTACCAGACACTCTTTATAAAATTTGATCCAAGAAATTATAAAGGAAAATGAGTCTTCCTACTGGTTGAATTAATTTTTCTATAATCAATGCACATTCTCCAGCCAGTAACTATTCTAGTTGGAATCATCTCATTTTTATCATTTTGAACACAGTTAAGCCAGATTTTTTTGGTACCACTTGAGTTGGGCATACCCACTCATTGTCTGAGATGAGGTAGATGATACCCACTGCAAGCAATTTGAGCACTTTCTTTTTGACCACCTCCTTCATGGTGGGGTTGAGCTTACGTTGAGCATCTCTAACTTGTTGGACATTGTCCTCCAGGTGGATTTTATGAGTGCAAACAGTAGCATTGATTCCTTTGATGTCGACTATGGTCCATCCAATTGCGCTTTGATACTTCCTTAAGACCCCAATCAAAAGACCTTCCTCTTTCGGATTTAATTTTGAAGAGATTACCATGGGGAAGGTGCCTTCTTCAGGGCCAAGGAAAGCATATTTTAAATCCTCAAGAAGTGGTTTCAGTTCCAGCTGGGGAACTTCTTCTTCTGAAGATTCAAATGTCTGTTGGTGGTAGAGTCTTAAACTGAGGCTGCCATCTTGTACTTATGGCTTGTACCTCTAGTGGTGAAAAAAAATCTACAACACAATCTAACACCTCAAAAAAATTTTCATTAGCATGGCCAGTTTCCTCACTAAGAAAAAATTCAGAATTTTGAAGAATGTACTCATCATTTGAAAAGGGAAGGGTCGAGCAAATGATTTATGTCGGTGTCAAACCCTTCACAGCATTCAAAGCATTTGACATAGCCAGAAATGGCCTCCCAAGGATGACAGGGGTTTGAGAACTGTTAGCACTTGACTGATGCATATCCAAAATCACAAAATCACCGGGATAGTAAAACTTGTCAATTTGCACTAGCACATCTTCCACAATTCCTCTTGGCTTTTTGATTGATCTATCAGCTAACTGGAGCATGATTGTGGTCGCCTTTAATTCTTCCAAATCAAGTTGCTCATAGAGTGAGTATGGCAACAAATTCACACTACTGTCCAAATCCAACAAAGCTGTAGCAATTTAGGATTCACCAATCATGATGGAAATTGTAGGGGAGCCCCGATCTCTATACTTTGGACGGGTGTCGTGCTGAATTATCACACTAACTGTTCTGTTAGAAATTCCTTTTTCTTTACATTCAATTGCCTCTTCACTATGCATAGTTCCTTTAAGAACTTGGCATAAGAGGGAATTTGTTGAATGGCCTCCAACAATGGAATGTTGATTTTTACTTGCTTCAACACCTCCAAAATTTTTTTTTGTTGTTTACTCTTCGTAGTCGACAAAAATATTTGAGGGTATGGTACCACAAGCACAAATTCCTTCTTAAACTCCTCAATTTTCTAACCCATAGGTTTGTTCTCATTTTCTTGGTTCCCACTTGAGTCAACATGTGGCTTAGGTGATTCCGTTGCATTTTCCAAGACCTTGTACGCTGTTCAGACTCACAATCATCTTCAACTGATAACCTTGGTTCAGCTTGTTTAAGAACATCTGGTCGCTCAATTTGCTTACCAGTCCTTAGTGTAATTACCACTTCCGTTGGTTTGAGGTCTTCATTTTCAACTAAACGCACTTGCAATTGCTTGTACACTTGCAAGTTGGGTTGAACTTGAGCTGGAACTTTACCCTTCTCCAAGGTGTTTAGAGTAGTCGTCACTTTACCGAGGGTGCTTTGATTTCATTGATAGCTTGAGAGTTCTGAGCATTGGTTGAATTTTGGCTTACCATAAATTCCTGGAAGGTGGCAGCCATTTGAGCAACTGTATCATCCAGTGACTTCTTAGGAGGTTGGAAAGGCTGCAGATACTGAGTCATGGGAAACTACAGAAAATTGCTATGAGAGAGTGCGCCTGTTTGACTTGATTGTCCTTGGTCATTTCTCCAAGAAAAATTAGGGTGGTTTTGCCATGCTGGAGTATAGGTGTTTGACATTGGTGGATTCTGGGGTCGACTCACCCAATTTACACCTTGAGGCTATTCTACATCACCATCATGATACATTGGCAAAGAGGGGCACTCCAAAGTTGTAACAGCCCGCTAAAATTATCAGTTTTGGATTCTTTCCCGACAGCAATCACATCTCTCTCGTCTTAACCCTCTATCTTTAGTTATTTATGTTTAACATAATTGTTTTGGTTGGCTGTAGACTGTGTAGTTAGTGTTTGTGGAGTTCGCTGCGTAGTTGTGAAACGAAGTGTGGTTGTGAAGTGTTAGGCTTGATTTTGTAGTTTTGTGGACTGTGCTGTGAAGTATAGGCGTGAGATGGATGCCGTAGATGTGATACGGCGGGTTGTGTGAAGAGAATACGCGTGTAGCGTATTCTGTGTAATGCAGCGACGCGCCGCGCGACATGCGCTGTAGTGATGTGGGTCGTAGAAGGAAGGGAGTACGCATGTAGTGTACTCCGTGTGGTATGGCGATGCATCGTGTGATGTGCATCGTGTTGATGAGTGTTGTAGCGAAGGAAGTACGCGTAGCGCGTACTCCGTGTCGCGTAGCGATGCACCGTGAGACGTGTATCGCAGTGATGGGTTTTGTAGTGTGAATGGAAGAGAGTTCACGTGAGTGTACTCTGTACTAAGTCGTGATACACCGGATGGCGTGTCACGAAGGGTTGAATGGCGTAGCAGAGAAGTGTGGAGCGTATGGTGTAATGTTGGGAAACTGTATGACAGTGTCCCGAAGCAGTGATGATATGGATTATAGTCCGGGATGACTGGTGTCATCTTGTGGTTGACTATGGCTAAGAGTATATGGATTGAGAAATGAGTTGTTTGTTTGGTTGTTATTGATAATTTTAATGAACTTGTTTTAGTGCAAAGGCTTTCTGAAGTCAATTTATCTCTTCCGAGTATAGTGAAACCTCAAGTTGGCCGTGGTGTTGCAAGTGCTTACAATATGGCAATTGAGTTCAGAAGTGAAAATCTTAAGGACTTGAGTGTTCCTCTTCCAGCTGTTGTGCAGTTCCTCGTGTCTCGCGCTCTATTCTCATAGAACGCGACGATCGAGGTAAGTTAGCCTCTAACTTACTATCAGTTTATTGTGTATGTGTGATGGGTAAGAGAACTACAATTTATGTATGTATGTTATCGTATATGCCATGTCATGCTATGTCATTACATGTTTATCTGTTACGTATGATTTAATCTCTCATGAATAATTATCTGTTATATAATCTTTTCTGTCATACAATGATGTATGTTATAAGTATGCCATGTTAAGTATGCCATATGATACATGTATGCCATGAAATGTTTATGATTAAATCATATTATGCCATTTACAAGTATACGCCATGTTAGAAAAGTATATGATATTAAATAATATCACATGCATTAAGAAAGATAAGACATGTTATGTTATAATAATGCGTGGGGCCACAACAACTGTGGAGTACGTATTATATTTATGTTATTTATAATGCGTGGGGCCACAACAACTGTGGAGTACGTATTATATTTTATGTTATTTATAATGCGTGGGGCCACAACAACTGTGGAGTACGTATTATATTTTATGTTACTTATAATGCGTGGGGCCACAACAACTGTGGAGTACGTATTATATTTATGTTACTTATAATGCGTGGGGCCACAACAACTGTGGAGTACGTATTATATTTATGTTATGTTATTTATAATGCGTGGGGCCACAACAACTGTGGAGTACGTATTATATTTTATGTTATGTTACTTATAATGCGTGGGGCCACAACAACTGTGGAGTACGTATTATATTTATGTTACTTATAATGCGTGGGGCCACAACAACTGTGGAGTACGTATTATATTTATGTTATGTTACTTATAATGCGTGGGGCCACAACAACTGTGGAGTACGTATTATATTTATGTTATGTTATTTATAATGCGTGGGGCCACAACAACTGTGGAGTACGTATTATATCTTATGTTATGTTACTTATAATGCGTGGGGCCACAACAACTGTGGAGTACGTATTATATTTATGTTACTTATAATGCGTGGGGCCACAACAACTGTGGAGTACGTATTATATTTATGTTATGTTACTTATAATGCGTGGGGCCACAACAACTGTGGAGTACGTATTATATTTATGTTATGTTATTTATAATGCGTGGGGCCACAACAACTGTGGAGTACGTATTATATCTTATGTTATGTTACTTATAATGCGTGGGGCCACAACAACTGTGGAGTACGTATTATATTTATGTTACTTATAATGCGTGGGGCCACAACAACTGTGGAGTACGTATTATATTTATGTTATGTTACTTATAATGCGTGGGGCCACAACAACTGTGGAGTACGTATTATATTTATGTTATGTTATTTATAATGCGTGGGGCCACAACAACTGTGGAGTACGTATTATATCTTATGTTATGTTACTTATAATGCGTGGGGCCACAACAACTGTGGAGTACGTATTATATTTATGTTACTTATAATGCGTGGGGCCACAACAACTGTGGAGTACGTATTATATTTATGTTATGTTACTTATAATGCGTGGGGCCACAACAACTGTGGAGTACGTATTATATTTATGTTACTTATAATGCGTGGGGCCACAACAACTGTGGAGTACGTATTATATTTTATGTTACATGAAGTATGGGGCCACAACAACTGTGGAGCATACACTACATGAGACACAGCAATTGTGACATGTAGAATACGTGGGGCCACAACAACTGTGGAGTACGTATTATATTTTATGTTATGTGAATTCATGGGGCCACAACAACTGTGGAGCATGAAGTATGGGGCCACAACAACTGTGGAGCATACACTACATGAGACACAGCAATTGTGACATGTAGAATACGTGGGGCCACAACAACTGTGGAGTACGTATTATGTTTTATGTTACTTGAATACGTGGGGCCACAACAACTGTGGAGTACGTATTAATGCACGTTATTAATCAAGACAATTAAATAAGATTCCAAGTTTATGTTAAGTCAAGTTTCAGATCAAGTTCATGTTATGTTATGCTCACGTACATGTTATGTTCATGTTCATGTTATGTTCCAAGTTCATGTTCACATCATGTTATGTTCACGTTTATGATACGTTCAAGCTCACGTTCATGTTATGTTATGTTCATGTCCATGTTATGTTTCACGTTCATGTTATGTTGATTGTTCATGTTATGTTTTAAGCTTAAGTTCATGCCATGTTAAGTCAAGTTCAGTTCACGCTTAAGTTCTGGTTAAGTCATGCTATATGTCAAGTTATACTATGTTTATGTATGACTATAATTATGCATTTATGCTTTTACTGCCATGCATGCATTTTTAACCTGTGTATAAGTTTTATGTTAACTTACTGAGATTTGTAATCAAATCTCACTGTGGTAGTCCCAACTACCATTCCCCCCGAATGGTAGATCTTGTTACAGGACCCAAAGGAGAATTGGAATCTGACCAACTGAATACGGTCGACTAGGCCACGGTGCGATGTTGATGATGGTATAGTATTTAACTTAGGTTAATACTTGTACTTTTGGAGTTGTATCTCAAGTATTCTTTTGATCACAACCATTTTAGACTAGTGTGGTGATCACGGCTTTTTAGTATGCCTTTATGTATGAATTATGTTTCAAGTATTTGGGATATATTTAGTTGGTGCATAGTATTGCTAAAGAAAAAGATTATCCGCTGCGAATATTGCATAATGTTAGATGCATGTTAGGAACATTGCATCTTATATGTCATGAACGGGGGCAGGTAACCTTGTGTTGCATGTCTCGACGCTTCAAATGTCCGTTCAATCCCAAGCGAATTTGGGGGTGTCACAAAAGTTTTATGATTAGTATCGGCGCAAAGAGCACACACTTCTTGAACCTTATTCACTGCTTTCTCTTTTGCCAATTCCATGACTTCCAACGTTCTAGCAGTAGTAGCTAACCGTGCCTAAACATCAATATCATCTTTTAGCTCATGCCGCCCTCCACCACCTATTGCTCTCAATGGTTGAGTTGCACTTGGTTTTCTATTTACCCTTGTATTCCACTGTTGAGCATTCTCAGCCAAATAATTAAGGAAACCAAGAGCATTTTTAGGCTCCTTATCAAAAAATTCCCCAGTGCACATGGTATGAACAAATTGCTTCGACTCAGGGGTCAAAGCAGTGTAGAAGTAATGCACCAATCAACATGACTTGAACCCATGATGAGGACGCATGTTGACCAGCTCTTTGAACCTTTCCCAGCTTGAATGGAAGGTCTCATCCATTTTCTTCAAGAATTGAATAATTTGTTCCTGCAAAGATTGAGTTCTCTGTAATGGAAAATAATTGTGTAAGAACTCTTTTTTCATCTTGGACTAACTAGCAATGGAGTTGGGTCTAACAGAATTAAACCACGCCTTAGCCTTATCTTTTAATGAAAAAGAAAAAAGACGCAATCTAATCATCTCATCAATGACGGCCCTATGCATGACTATAGTGCAAACAAGTTCAAAATCAGACTCCATGAATGAAATTGGGATATCACAGACATCATGCCATGTTTGATATTAAAATTTTGTGCATGCTCAGGCAAGATGATGCAAGATGGTTGTGAAGTTCGTGTGGGCTGTAGATAATCCTTGAGTGTCCTAGTAACTTGTTCAGCCATGTTATCAAAGAAAGGATTTTCTAAGTCAGTCTCGGAACCAGAATCAAAACTAGAATCCAACTCAAAACTTGGCACACAACTACTTGAACTATGACTCACGTGATACAATCTTCTTATGTCGTCCCTAGCCCATGACATCAAACATAAGTGCCAAACAAGATAAAATAGAATAAAGAAAAATATAAGAGTTAAGGAAAAGAATCTAAAGAAAAGATACTAGAAAAATTTGAATTAAACTAGGCGTTCCCCGACAACGGCGCCAAAAACTTGACTCATTTTAAAAAGTGTTTTAAGAATTACTTCCAAGTATAAGAGTTGTCAAGTAGTAATAGGGAAGTCCCTAAGTCATTTCCTCAAGGAACGATTAGTTTACAATGCAAATTTATTCACTATTGAAGTCTACAATGGTATTCACAATGAAAATCGATTATTTTTAGACATTACTTAAAATGCCCTTGTTTCCTTTTGTATGAGATGGTGAAAGAGCGCTAAAGGATGTGCAAGAAAAACAAAGAAAGTAGGGTGTCAAACATGAGTGGGGAATAAGGAAATATTTAGCTTGCATATAAGATTTTTTGCTCCAATGCACCTTGAAGATACTTCAATCACTCCCGTTCATTAAGTGAAATCGTGAATGTGCATTGAATAAATTATGATTATCCTTGCTTAAGAAGCTAAACCACATTCATCAACGTCATCTAATCCAACATTTCGAAGAAATAAACAGAAGATTGTGAAAATTACGTTCTAAGGGGCATTCTGTGATGGCCCCAAATTCTGTTTGGGATTAGACGAACATTTGAAGCGTCGAGACATGCAACACAAGGTTACTAGCCCCCTTCATGATATATAAGATGCAATGTTCCTAAGATGCATATAACATTATGCAATATTCGCAATGGATATTTTTTTTTTCTTTGGCAATACTATGCACCAAATTGAAAAATATCCCAAATGCTTAAAATATACTTCATACATAAAGACCCATTGAACAATTAAGATCACAACACTAGTCCAAACTGGCTATGATTCAAAAGAGTACGGGAGATGCAACTCCATAGTACAAGTAGTAATTTAAGTTAACTACTATATTAACATTGATGTCGATTCGTTGCTCAATCGACTGTGTCTAGTTGGTCAGCTCTCGATTCTCCTTCAGGTCCTGTAACAAGATCTACCATTCGGGGGGAATGGTAGTTGGAACTACCACAAGCTAATGATGCAAGTTAACAAAAAACCTCCACACAGGCTAATCATGCATGCATGACTGTAAAAGAATGAATACATAATCAAATTTATAAGCAATCATAGCATAACCTGACATACAACATAGCATAACTGACATAACTTAAATTGAAATGTGAACTGAACTTGACTTGATTTAAAACTTGACTTAACATGAACTTGCTCTGAAACTTGACTTAACATGAACTTGATCTGAAACTTGTCTTAACTTAAACTTGATTTGAAACTTATTGTTTAACTGCTTAAATACATACTCCACAGTTGTTGTGGCTCTTTGTATTCTACGTGTCACAATTGTTGTGTCTCACGTAGTATATGCATCACAATTGCTGTGACCCCTTACTTCATGTGCCACAGTTGTCGTGGACGACACGAAACTGAATGTAACTCAATTTCTTGGGTGCTACAGGGGTCCCCTAGAGCCATGTGTCCCTGCCGATTACCACATCACAATATAGGTATATGAACCAGCTGTGATGTGTTAATACATACTCCACGGTTATTGTGGCCCCATGTATTCTACGTGTCACCATTGCTGTGTCTCACACAGTGTATGCGCCACAATTGCTGTGACCCCGTACTTCATGTGCCACAGTTATTGTGGACCCCATGAAACTGAATGTGGCTCCATCGGTGTTAGTGCCTGGTACGCTCCGGTGACCATCTAGTTAGGTCTCCGCTCGCTACTCGTTGATAGTATTTCATCAACTTAGAAAATTTCACACCTATTTAAATACTCTAACGTGAACAAAGGAGTTTCATTAGGATATTACCCTATCTTAGCACTTAGGGTTGTGATTGACATGAATAACTTGACTTAACTGTTCTTGAAATACACACACTATACTCAAGATGAAACGTGACTGGAATAAGAAAGAACAAAAGTCCTGACATAGCAAAACGTGACTTGAACAAAACTCGAAATACATGACTAACTTGATATAGAAACATTTTGTAACATAACATAAACATGTAACACACAATATTTCATAACATGGTATCACATGTAATAGAAAACATACTTAACATGACATACTTGCAACAGTTTACATGACATGACATACATGTAATAGATGACATATTTAACATGATGTACTTGCAATGTATAGTAATACGTGACAAAATATCCTGTGTAACATATGAATAACTCATGATAAAATAAATTTTGTGCAACAGAAAAATATGTGATAACATTCGCATGGCATGGCATATATGATAACACACATACATATACTGTAGTTCCTTTACTTAGCACACATACACAGTAAACTGCTAGTAAGTTAAGAGCTAACTTATCTCGATCTCTGCATTTCTTATGAAAGCTTATGCGCGATCATAAGGACCTGTAATTTGTGATTCTAAAAGTTAGAACTAAATCACTAACTATTTGAAATATGGAAAATACTAACTTAAGAGTAAAATTTCCATTTTATCCTCTACATGTGGAAAAAATGACCATTTTACCCATAACTTAAGGATTTTGCATGCTAACTCCAAATATGTAAATTTTGTCCTAAACTTAAATATTAATTTATAAAAATTTAAAACTAATCACAACTATGAAAACTCCATAGGGCCGAAATTCCCATATGTTATTTCCATTGATTTTTGTTTCTAACTTGTTTTGATCAATCTCTTGATCCATGATTTATGGATGTGATCTTTAAACCAAAACATCACATGGTTTAAAAAGGTATCCTAAAACATATCTAAGCTTAAAATTCAAGATCACATGGTTAAAAATCAGCCACAACATAAATTTAGCCAAAAACATCAACACTTTGGACTATCCAAATATCTCTTTGCATAAAATTTCATATCTTTGAAACTAACATCAAATATTTTTAAAATAATATTATAACATGTATATAAGAGGCTTAGGTTCCTCCAATAAAATTATCAAAGCCATTGGAATTGGTTTAAACTACCAAAGATTTAAACTTTCTCAAAACAGAAACTGGTTTTCCTCTTCCAGTTTCTAAGTTTCTAGATCTAAAAAATCTTTCATCAAAACCTTTAATCATGCAAAAAAATCCTCAACCAATAATCATATACACATGTTAATAATACTCCATAAAAATTTCGGACCAAGATCTATCCATTAGCCTGGTGAAAAACTCCAAAATATAACATACTCTCTAGTTTATCGCCCAGAATGACCTTTCTAGGTTTCAAATAACCTTTTACTGACCAAATGATCTTCAAATGGAAAAATAAGATATACACATAAACTAGACTAAAAAATTAACTTGAATGAAGAAAACTTTATGAGAAAACACTAAAAAAAAGCTTCAAAATGGGTGTGCAAAAGAACACCTAAAAGCTATCCGAGAGAGTGTTTGGTGTTCTTTTAATGAAAAGTGTAAAGGAAGATAATTTTGTGGGGAGTGGGCTGGAGATATTTTTTGCACAAGATATGAAAGAGGATGAGGCCAAATTGATGCCGTTGGCCTTTTCTTGCCCAATAAAATAAACAAAAATCAGCCAAAGATATTTCCCAATGGTGGAGTGTAGACTTGGAAGAGTGAGGTGGCTCTTTGACTTTTCCTTTCTAGAACCTTCTAAGCCCTCTTGAAGACATCTGATCAGCCATGTGGGGCATGAAATTCCTGGGCCAAAATCAATGTTAAGGTGCCCAATTTCGTGAGCCTTAATGAGCCTAAACCGAATGGGCCTCAATTTGGGGTTTTAAGAGGGTTTGGGTTGCTATCAAGTTCAAATCCAATTTCTCTTGGTCCAATCAAATATCCAAGGTTAAAAATGTTGGATATTGATATTCTAACATAAATTTGAAAGATTTATAGCATGTGGAAGTAATTTAATCAAGCGATTAAACACAATGCTAGAAATCGATTCAGTTAGGATTTTGAGGTCAACTTTAGGATTTGGATAAAACCGTTTATGATTTCAGTTTCAATCATGCTTTTGGATTCTTAGTTGGATTCCAACCATATAGGGTTTTACTAGGGTATGAATCCTCTTTGGTTTGGCACAATTTGATTGGTCGAATGGAATAGGGTTTTTGCTTAGGTGGCATGATCTCACACCTTGAGTCCTTCAAATCCATCAATGTTCCTCATGGTGCCAAGTGTCTAATACTATTCATCATGTGTGGCTAAGATCTTGCCAAGTGTCCAAATAAACTTCATTAACTTAATTTAGACATTCCATACTGTGATTTTGAAAATAATGCAATTGGTGCGCTTATTGAGGTGACTATTTACTCCAAAAAAGTGCATGATAAACTTAGTATTGAAAAATCCTAATTATTCATATGAACCTACAGTGAAAATTGTTTATTGAAATTCAGCCCCAAAGTGGCCCTAAAAATAAATTTACAGTTTTGAACAGGAGTTTCGTCTAAAAATATGAAATTGGTTATTGCACCATAAAATCTTAAATAATCCACCGAGTCTAATGGTACAAATCATAACACATTCTGATACTTCTAACTATCTGAAATAATTAAATTACATTTTTGACACCATAGTGAGTGATAACGCTAACTATGTGATTAGACTAAAACTTATGTGATTGGTTGATTCGTGAAAACTTATGAAATCTTCATGAGGTTTCTAAAGCCAATAGAAATTCCACCATTGAATTTCTAACGGCCTGTTACACATTCTATCAAACACCATGTGCACAATTTCGAAATCCAATATTTTCCATTCCCAAGAGTTTAATCTAACCCAAAAAAAAGTTTACACTACTTAGAATCATTCAACTCCCATGAATATAGTCCAAAACACAAATCCAAACAATCCAAACAACCGAAAACAACCCAACGTAAACCAACCAATCCAACAAAGCTTGAAAATAAATCCAACACAGGGCACCACTAGAAATACTAATGGAAATGAAAATAAACTGACATGAAAACAAATTAAATGTAAGTGCAATGTAAATAAAAGCTTGAATCTAGTCACAAAACAAAGGAAACGTAAAAACTGAAAAAATGGACGAGAAATGGGTCTTGGGAGTCGGCTGAACTCTCTAACAAAAACCAACGAATGAGAACTCCCTCCTTGTATTTTCTCCCACCTTTCAAGTAACAAAAACATTGCCTCTCTATGCACATAGATCAACAAAGCTAGAAATGGAGCAGGTGTGAAGTGTGCTTTTTGTTTTTTCCCTACTGTGTAACCGAACTTCCTTCTAGCAGCAATTGTGTTGAGGCTTTTCTACCTTTAGCAATTATATGTCCAGGAAGAGAAAAACGTGCTCTGCTACAGCTTGGAGTGAAACGCATGGCTGGATTGACTTCCGTGGAGTGAAACACATGGTTGTGGCGTGACTTACTTTCTAAGGGAAAGAAACCAATTGAAGAGTCAAGGCCAAAAAGCAAGAAAGCAAATTCAAGCGTGGTCCCACATGACGAGTCAAAACTAAAAAGCTTCCGTGTGTTCCATTTCTTTGTCTTCTTGTGTATATTTTATTCTTTTTTTTTTTTTCATTTTCTCGTGCTCCATTTCTTTGTCAAATTCCTGAAGCTAGTCGGACTCAACAATTTGAACAATGGCCATGCTGTGTGTACTCAATATCATCGTTGTTTCCGTAGCCTCTCGTTGCATGTGCATGTGAGAAAATATTACCTTATGAAATTACAGGTTATAAAATTTAATATAACCATGATACTAGCTCATTTGAATCACAACTCAGATTTATGCTTCTTAACAGTTTTTTCATCTAACACCAATAAAAATGTCAATGAAGTAATTAAAATATATTGGTTTTAGAAATGAAATATGCAATAATTTAGCTCAATCACCACTCTCTCCCCTTTCATCCCCCCAAGGGAGGTATTTAGTCAACGACCTTGGAGCTAGATTACTCTTTGCCACGACGAGATGAGGTAATTTGTACAGGTAGCCTCAGGGCTAGTCCCGCTCTCCTCTTTAGGGGAGGTCGGGTTAGCCATGCATTAGTCGCACTTGTTGACCTTCATGTGGAGGTAATCTTTTTGAGCAGTATGTTTAATTGGACCCACTACCATTCTTTGATTCCACAGGGAATGCAGGTGAGGGCTGGGCTGGGCCGAGGCTGTGCCGACTCTTCACCATGGTAGAGGTCGAGGTAAACATTAGGGTGGCCTCAGGGCCTGCTCTCTATCCTCTGTGGGAGGGTCAAAATGGCCACTGGCTCATCCCATACTTTGGTGCCCCACGGGGAGGTAATGACCGGGTAGTATGTATAATTGTACTCGCTCCTGCCTTATTGATGCCTACGAGGAAGGTAAGTTGTCGGAATGTTGAGAACAGGCCCACACTTCTCCACGGGAAGGATTAAGCAGCCTTTAGTATTATACCCATCTCTTTGGCACCTCATGGAAAAGGTAATGTTGGATAGCTATGTAGCCTGTCTGCACTTCAGTCATGAAGGGACAGGGTAATTCATTTGGGTAATATCCTAGTGAAACTCCTTTATTCATCTTGGAGTGTCTAAATAGGTGTCAAATTTGCTGAGTTGACGAAATATTGTCAACGAGTAGCGGACGGGGGCCTAACTAGCTGGTCATTGGAGCGCGCTAGGCACTAACGCTGATGGAGCTACATTTCAGTTCTTGTGGGGCCACAATAACTGTGGCACATGAAGTATGGGATCCACAGTGAGTGTGGCACTTACAACGCACTCACAGCTACTGTAGATACCTGTATTGTGATGTGGTAATCAGTAGGGACACATGGCTTTAGGGGACCCATGCAGCACCCATAAAGTTAAGTTTAATCAGTTAAAGAACAAGATTCCAAGTTTATGTTATCTGTTAATTTGTAATACGGTCAAGGATGATACACACTACCTGGTATTGAAGTCAAGCCTTATGCACTATCGAGTACTACCATACTACAGATGGATAAATCAGTTAATTTATACTACGGTCAAGGATGATACAAGCTACTTGGTACAACGATCAAGGCATATGCGCTATCGAGTACTACGGTGAAGGAGTATAATCTATCGTACCATAATGAGTTAAGTCCAAGTTCGAGTCAAGTTAAATTTCACTTCAAGTTCAAGTTCATGTCAAATTACCATAATGAGTTAAGTTCATGTCAAAGTCATAACGAGTTAAGTTTCAGTTCAAGTTCTAATTCATGTTAAGTTAAGTCTCAGTTCAAATCCAAGTTCATGTCAAGTCAAGTTCAGTTCACGTTTCAGTTTAAGTTATGTCAGTTATGCTATGTTGTAAATCAAGTTATGCTATGCTTACTTATGACTTTGATTATGCATTCATGCATCATTAACTTGAGTGGAGCTTTTCTATTAATTTGTTGAGATCTGTAATCAAATCTTATTATGGTAGTCCTAACTTCCATTCCCCTCGAATGGAGGAACCGAAGGAGAACCAGGAATCGACCAATTGGATATGGTCAACTAAGCAACGGTGCGATGTCGGTGATAGCATAGTTGTTAACATAGTTTACTACTTATACTTAAGGAGTTGTATCTCCAGTACTCTTTTGATCACAATCATTTTTAGACTAGTGATGTGATCATGGCGGTTTAGTATGCCTTTATGTATGAAGTATGTTTTAAGTATTTGGAGTATTTTCAGTTTAATGCATAGTATTGCTAAAGAAAAAAAATTATCTACTGCAAATATTGCAAAATGTTATATGCATGTTAGGAACATTGGATCTTATATGTCATGAAAGGGGGTGGATAACCTTGTGTTGCATGTCTTGACGCTTCAAATATCCATCCGATCTCTAGTGAAATTAGGAGGCTTCACAAAAACCAATGCCCCTTTAACAAGTTTTTCAAGAACATTTATGCACCATTAAAATATCATGATTTCCCCTAAAATCAAAACTAAGAGTTGGCTTAAACAAATTACATAAGCCAAACCGTATACCCTTGTTCTTTCAAGAAATTCCTACACCTATTTTGACTACCTCCACACACCACCACTTCTTCCCATTTCTCCATAATAATGTTCTCCAAAACACTCCATTGCAAGCTTGGCCAATCCCCTTCATTGAGCCTAAAAACCGATTGGTAAATGGATAGGTCAGGTTGATCATTGTTGATCGAAAGGAGAAACTATGCACTTCAAAACCCTTTCATTTTATGCTTAAACCCAATCAAGTGACCACCACTCATGCCACTTTAACCACCTAAGAAAGCAACTCAAAGGTAGTAATTATGCGCTCAAATCAGACCAAGAAGATGGGACAAAAGAGGAGAAAAAATCTGGACAGCTTTGTTGAATCCAAAACCGTTGGCTTTCAACTTGTATTTCCTTGTGATTTCTCAAGTGAGATTCTTTAAGTGATTTTTTCTTGAGAGCCTTCAAAGCATGGTTTGAGTAAGCAATCTTACTCTATCTTTTGTTGGGTGATATATTGAAATGGAATGAGATTTGATTGAGTTACATGGGGTATAATTTGAGGACATGTAGATTTAGAGTCATGATTGAATAAATTATTTTGGGATGCAATTTTAGCCATGAAATATCTTGATATGATCTTATATCTTTTACTAATGTCTTTGGAGATTTATTGAAGGTATAAATTTGAGAAAAATAGCATGTCATGATAGGTTTATAAATCCATATCTTGTGTTGATTATCAAGTATGCTTCAGTTTCAATTTGGTTGAAGTTTATTTTGTGAAATCTTTGCTCAGTTTCCAAGGAATGAGTGATGAATATATCAAAATTCCTTGTGATCAAAATGATAGTAAGAATGCCCGATTCATTTAGGTTTCAAAACTTGCATTGACAAAGAGAAGCTAAAAGCATCTCAGTTTGATGGTATTATGATGTTTCGGTGTTGATCAATGCATAAGTGTTGGGATAAACTCGTGTGGCATGAATCTAAGTTATGAACATGTTCTTAAGATCACATTTATGGTTTTCTATTTGATGAAACTTGATCACACATGCATCCATAGAAGTTATAGGCTTGAAATCACAGAAAGGCCCACATATTGCATGCCACGGGTTAGATGAATTTGGTAAAGTAGTTGATGTATTCTTGTAATTCTAGACCATATATGGATTTAGAATATAGAAAATATGACGTTTGTAAACTTTGGTAAAATTTGGACCAAAATGCAAATAGTGAAAGTTTAGGGCCTTAGTGGCAATTTTGGAAATTATAGAGTCAATTTTGTAAATTATATCCTTGTTTGAGCCCTTTTGATTATGAACATCTTCCTTAGTCTTACAATTCTTAATTTAGAATAACTTTCATTTCAACCGCACCAATTTCCTATGTATTTGATAAGTTTATAAGTTAGCCTCTAACATACTCCTAGATAATTTATTTATGATTTTTGTATAAGCGCTACATTCATTCTATAAATTTCATTCTTTTGCAAGAAAATCATATGATACATCATTGAGCATTTGATTACTTGTTACATGACATGTGAAATTTTCACCATTTTACCATATTGCATATATAAATGTCATTTTCATGGAACTTACTATATATGCACATGTCATGAAATATATTTTTCAAAGCATTGCATGACAATAAAGTTTGTCACGACCCCAAAGGCTAGGATGGAAAATTATCCTAATGAAACTCCTTTATCCACTTTGGAGTGAGTAAAAATGGAGTGGTAACCCATGGGTTGACAAAGAGTAGTCAAGGGGTTTCGAATGGATTCTTTTTAAAAAATGTCGGACGGAAGTTGTATATGGACCCTAATGCTGGTTGGTGCATATGTTATGATGATGATATATTATGATGAAATGTTATGATACAAATGCATTGGGTTACAATGTTTGCAGACAAAGACGTAGTTTCAATATGAGTTGTACTACAGTCAATGGCAGCTACTCATAGTGCATATAAAGGAGTTGTGACCACACCATACGTTACGTTAATGATGGATTTAATAATGATGAAATGTTTTTGAAAGGATGAAGTGAAAAATATTCTTTGAAAGAAATTGTGCATTAAAGGTATTTTCCAAAAAATGTTGAGGAATTTGGATGGGGAGACAAATACGGATTTTTCTGCATATCATGCATGCATATCATGTTTATCATTAATCACGTATATCTTATCTATGTAGAAGTTAGTTGTTTAACTTATTGAGATTTTAAGGAATCTCACTATGATAGTGATTCCTGCAAAACTGTAAGTGCACAGTATTGTAGTTTTATAGTAAAGTGATGAGAAGAGTATCGTCTTCAGGGATTGGTAACTTACTTTTAACAAATACCAAAATTAAACAAATCTCAACTTTATTTAGAAAAGTCACTAAGATTTTTGTAATTAAAATTTGAAACAAAAATCAATTAAAAAGTACTCAAAGGGAAACAAAGATGTTCGAAGATCAAATTAATGAGAAAAAAAACTTCTAGGAAACTGATTTTACCTAATCCATCACTATGGTTTACTCATCTAACTAATTGAATTTTATTCTCTCTATTTGTTAGCAAAATCTCCAAACTCATCAAAAAGCCTCTCTCGATAGTCAATTGGAAATATTCTTGTTCATCGTTTTACATAAGAGTATGCAAATAGCAAGAAAGCATTTAGACCAACGATTTTAAGACTACATAGGTTTATATAAGTTTTTCGATCTCTATATTTACCTATGCCAAAATATCTAAAGTTTATCCTATAATTTCCTCTCTCAATATCAAATTACAAGATCAAAATCATCTAATTAATGGCCAGTTAATTAGAAGCAATAAGTTCAAAATAAATCAGACAAACATGAAAGATAATTACTTCAAATTAGTATAGAAAAGCAAACATAGTTTGAAACTAGATTACATCGTTTTCCTAGAATAAAGAAAATTTAGTTCATGCTAAAAATTAAATTCAGCATAAATGAATTCACCATAATTTGTTTGAGAGAAATAGAAGAAAATGAACAATGAAAGAAACACTCTTGTAGTCCCATAGCGTCGTTCTTCAATCTTTCTTGAAGTTGCATCCTAGGTGTGTTACGTTCTCCAAGAGCCAAGCCATAGAAAACACAAAGTAATCTTTTGCTTGCTTATTTTTGTGTGTCCAAACCAAAGGGCCCCACCACGTGAAACTCTCATAAGTCCAAACCGCCAAAGTAAATCTTGTGTATATCCGTGACTCATGCTAACCTCCAAAATTCAAATTCAGTGTCTGTTTCTAAAACTAGTCAAACCGAAAGAATAGCTAATGTGCAAGAGCCATGCAAAAGATCACTCCATCTTGCGTCTCGACTTGCATCTCTTTTGGTGTAGTAGCTCCTCTATTCTAATACAATCTTCATTTAAATGAGAGGGAGAGTCCCAAGACGATAGGTTTCTAAAATTTGGATCTTCATTTTCTTCAAATCTAAAACAAAATTTAATGACAACAATGAAGCCTAAAATTAATCAAAATAGATAAAATTAGACTAAAGTTTAAAGTTAACAAGTGATAAAATATACTAAATTATGCAAGTCATCAGCTAGTCCCACTACCATTCCTCTTGAAATGGTAGAAGTTGTGTCAGGACCGGCATACTACGAGCAAGATTTAAAGAGACTTTGATGAGAGCATTGATTTGATTAAGAGACTTTGATGCAGTATTTGTTTTAAAGAGATTCTATCTCCCATGTTTTTTCTGAACTTCTCCCTTACTATGTGGACCTCTTTTGTAAGGCAATATCTATTGATGGTTAATTGATCTACTGGGATATTAGTTCAGTCTGGCATAAAAGTTTTATAAGTCATCCATATTCTGCTGCGATTATTACATACTATTAGTTGCATTCTAGGATGCATTGCATATTAACTATCATGAAAATGGATATGTAGCCATGTGTTGCATGCCCTAATGCTCCAAGTCTCTGTTCCATCTTGCAGATAGAAATGTATGACGATTTTTGAGACCTGGTCAACCACCTAGAGAATTTGAAAGCGAACATGACTCTTCACGGTTTTCCCATTAATATTGAAGGGTGTGGCGAGAGGCTGGTTTGGCGCATTATGATCTAGGTCAATTGACAGCTTCGATTTAATAAGGAGAGGCTAACAATTGAAGACCATGATGAAAAGATAACCCTGGCAACTCCTCTGGTAGGTGTATGGTCTAGAAGCTGATTCATGGCTAAGTTGGCAAGGAAAACTCCTTCAACCCTGAGGAAGTTTATGGACACAACCAACGACTTTGTCAATGTGGAACAACCTTACAAGCCCTTATTGAGCCAAGGAATATTGAGATGAAGTTATAAGTTAGGAATTCCATATTCTTGCAAAACAAGAGGCAGGAAGATTGGCTCAGGCCAGCAAGAAAGAAGGCGTGAGAGACAAGCACCCCTGCATAAACAAGGAACCTAGCTCACTCACCACAACTTTAATGTACAAGAGAAAGAAGTGTCCTCAAGAAAGGATCAATGATAGGCAAGGAGGGGGCAATGCTTCGGCAAGTACCATCAATTAGACACCCACTAGACAGAAGACTACACTACAATGAAAAAGAGGGTGTCCGAGTTAGTAGGTAGTGGAAAGCTTGAGCGAATGCTCGTTAAATGCGTAAAGTTGAGGCGAGGAGTAGATCGAGTGCGCAATGCCCCTTGCTAAAATACTAGTTGTGATGATGCGCCTTTGGGAGAAATTTGTACTATAGCTGAGGAATTTGCTAGGGGCAATGCATGAACCTCTAGTAGAAGAGCACATGCCCATAGAGCAAGATATGAAGAAGGTTTTACATGGCAGATAGACCACCCAAGTATAGATGACATATTTACATGGCAGGAAATCTCCTTTGAGGAAGAAGATTTTGAGCGGGTCTTGTACCCGCATGACAATGCATTGGTAGTAATGCTCTTGGTTGCCAACTATACTACCGTACGAATTATAGTCCACAATGGCTGCTCAGCAAACATCCTATTTTGGGACGCTATTGTTAGGATGGGTATAGATGCTAGCAAGTTGCGACCGTCTCCCACCCGATTTAAAGGGTTTTTTGGATATGTAATCCAACCAGAGGGCACCATAACCCTACCTGTCATGGCAGGAAAAGGGCTATGTGTGGCCACCATGATTACCAAATTTCTGGTGGTCAAGGCCCCATCATCTTACAATGCTATATTAGGGCAGTCGACCCTAAATAGCCTTAAAGCAGTTACATCCACCTACTACCTCAAAATGAGGTTTCGAATAGAAGTGGGAGTAAGGGAAGTGTGGGGCCACCAAGCCCTGGCCCTAGAATGTTTCGTGTATGAGCTCAAAGTAGGGGGGTCTAATGTTTGTAGTGCCGAAGACCACACCCAGGTTGAGCTATAGCCTCCGCCACCAGTTCCCCTCGACCTTGGTGTGGAGGTGCAGGATGAACATAATTTACAACAGGCAGAGGCAAACGAACCATTGGAGCTGGTAACGATACAACAACATAGGTAGCTACACGACTTGCCCCTGACATCTGGGTTTCCTTGAAGCAACTACTGATCGAACATAGGGTTTTGTTTGCATGGAGTCATGAAAACAAGCTCGATATTGACAACACAGTCATTGAGCATAGACTATGTGTCGACCCCACTTGCAAAAAGGTATGCCATAAGAGAAGATCGTTCAACACAAATAAGTATGCAGTTATAACTGAAGAAGTGGACTGTCTCCTTGCTGCAGTGTTTATCAAAGAAGCTCACTACCCCGAGTGGTTATCCAATGTGGAATTGGTGAAGAAAGCGGACGAAAAGTTGAGAATATGCGTAGACTGCACTGACCTAAACAAAGCATGTCCAAATGATAGCTTCCCATTGCCACAAAGCGACGTTATCATTGATGTCATGATGGGACATAGAATGCTGAGATTTATGGATGCCTACTCAGGGTACAACCAAATCGGTATGAATTCGACAGATCAAGAGAAGACGTTGTTCATCATGGACAAGGGGCTTTACTGCTAACAAGTCATGGAAAGCTCCCCTATCTGAATCGAGCTCACCACAATGGCCAACTCTTCCTCATCAATAGCAACGTGACTTTTAAGGCTTGTCTATGAAAGGACATTGCATTGGCAAGCTACACACCAACCATGCGTTGGCAAACTTCAATTTTCAAGGTGCAAAGAGAGTGCACCTCCTACATGGCAGTAGGATGCATGGGTCCTTGGACCCTATGCACTAATTCTTCAATGGCATGGTGTAACACCCGTGCTTGTGGTGGGTCCTTTTCAAAACCATTTTGATAAAAATCGACGGGAATTACAATTCTTTTTTAAATTTCTTTTCCTTTCATGCCAGTATACAAAAGACTCAATATTATAAATAAAATTTATTTTCTTAATTAAAAGATTATAATGAAAAGCATTAAATTTTATAATTAAAGTTTCTCGTACAAAATATCTTACCTATGCCTTCATGCTCTTCCCCTTGGGCTGTGCTCGTCCTGACTTGTCATGCTCATATTGTTCCTAGGAGGGCACATGTAAAAACTAAAATGAGTTGATGACTCGTAAGCATTACTTCATACAGTCAAAATATATCAACATAGGTTTTCAGTCATGCAGTTATCATTCCATACATACATATTGTACTTATCATGCATTGCCATTCTGTTGGTTTTAAAAACTTTGCGAGGTGGGGTTTTTCTTTTAAAGCATGCTTTCTTCTTTAAAACAGTTCCCCACGCATCGCTGCCTTTATTTCCTAAAGAATCTTTTCATGCATTTATCTTTTTACGTACATTCATGCATACATACATACCTGAATTTATCTTTCCTTACGTACATTCATGCATACAGTCCATACATACATACATGCATCATTTCTTAACATGCATACATTCATTCTTATCACTTTCATTGGCCGTAGCACATTGTTACGCCTTATGTGCTGGGGTTAGCAGTCTTTTGGACTTGATTCCGCCTGTGGCCATGGGTTGGGAATCCATTCTGTCAAGGTGCGGCATTGGGTGCACTATTAGTACTACTTACCCAGCATTGCAATCTGCCCAATCCAGTCCATTCATTGGTACCATTTCCATTCCAGTCCATGTAGCCGTTATGTATTTTCATACATCATGCATTCAGTCCATTTAGTCCTTTCCTTTCCTTCCAGTTCTTACGGTTCTTCAGTTCGTTTGTTTCATAAAAAGTCATTTTAAAACAAAATAGTTTCATTGCATCATTTAAAACATCAATTCATGCATCATTTAAAGCATCGTCTTTCATACGGACATTTTAAAACACTTTCTTCATGTCGTTTAAAGCATAGGGCCGAGGCCTCACTTTCATAGGGACATTTTAAAACACATTCTTCACGTCGTTTAAAGCATAGGGCCGAGGCTTCACTTTTCATTTTGTAAAAATACATACAATACATACCACGTATAGCATCCATCCACATGCATAGAATTACATACTTTGGGTGCGTGACAAGGGGCTGCCAAGGAGGGCCACTACGTACTTATACTTGAAAACTTAAGCTTCATTTTCTTTTAAGTAAAGCGTGTCTCGTAGAGAAAAGTTTCGTTTTCCTTTTTGAGAAAAGTTTTTGTGTTCTTCTTCATTTATATAAGAAAACTCTAGAAGAGTATGAATGCAATACTTACTTGGACTTCATGCCATACTTAATCTAGGCAGTCCAATCGTGTGCGTGTTAGATGGCATCCTACATGCATACACATAATCTTACATCATCATCTATCTAATGCACAAGTAACTATTTTAAAAATAGAACTATGCCTCACTTGGAACACTTTCCGTCCATCCCTGGGCTCTTATGTGCCATTTATTATGCTAAAATCTTCAGAGTCTTATTCCTTAAAGTGAATCCTTGTGATTCATCTTGGGGTTAAGACACTAAAACCTCCGTCTCATTCTTGTATTTCCACATTCCTATGCATGATTCCGACTGACAAAGTCATGCATTCCAACCATGGACAACTTACCCATTACAACCTTCATGTATCCTAGCCCATACTAAATCCTCATTCCCAACCAGTTAGGTTACATGAATTCAAGCGAACTCTAGGGCTAAAACACCATGTAACCATGTTCAAGATAGATTACCCATTACATATGGCAAACCTGTCTCGTACATGTGTCTCGCCAGAGACACCTGTATTTTATCCCCTTTTATCACCTAAGAACAACTTATAATCCTAATGAAAGCCCGCTTGTATAAACAAACTCCATAATCCAATACCAACTTGCTCAGACCCAGTTGATAGGGCTCTTCCTACTTCCCGGCCTTGTACAAGTTCATCCCAACAGTTGATAGGAGATGACTGCATCTACAAATGCACCTATGTCACCTCAGCAGCTCAAGACTAATCCTGAGTGATGTCACGACGCCCATCATGCTTCCACTGCACTCACTAATACCTTTCCACCACTTCCATATACTCTTGACAATAAGTCAACCACAAGGTGACACCTGTCACCCTAGACTACAGGCCATGTCACCACTACTTCGAGATACTGTTACACAGTTCCTGCCACTTAACAAGAGGATTGCATTCACAAATGAGCCTCTGTCACCTCACGTAGCTCGAGACAAACTCCCTAGTTACAACACGATGCCCATCATGCTTTCGCTTCACTTTCTGATACCTTTCCACCACTTCCATATAGTTTTAGCCATAAGTCAACCATAAGGTGACACCCGTCACCTCGGACTACAGGCTACATCACCACTACTTCGGGACACTTTACACAATTCCCGATGCTACACCATACAGTCCACACTTCTCTGCTAAACCATCCAAGCCTTTGTGACACGCCGTCAGGTGTATCACGACATAGCACATGGTACACTCACATGAACTCTCTTCCATCCACACTACGATACACATCACTACGATGCACGCCTCACGGTGAATCGCTACACAACATGGAGTACGCACCATGCGTACTCCTTTCGCTACATCACTTATTATCATGACGCACTTCACATGGTGCGTCACTACACAATAGAGAGCACATGCCACATGCACTCTATTTACTCTACGCCACACGTCACTACAGCGCACGTCACACGGTGCATCACTGCACTACACAGAGTACGCTCCACGTGTACTCTCCCTTCACACTTTACACCGTATCACAACTACGGCATCCATCTCACACCCATACTTCACAGCACAGTCCACAACACTACACAGTTAAGCGTAACACTTCATAATTACACTTCACTTCACAACCACGCAGCGAACTAACTACATAGTCTATAGTCCAACCAACCAACTAATATAAACATAAATAACTAGAGATAGAGGGATATACCATCGACAGGCTAACCCGTGCGTCGCTCGCTGCTTGTCACGATCAAAGCGTCGGAGGAGTCGTATGTGGCGGTAACACAACGTACGGTGGCTATCCACCACGTAAAGTGGCAGTTTGGGCTTGAGAATAGCTAGGCGTGGTCTTGGAAAGGCTCAAGGTGGCCTCGTGGTGGTCAAAGGTGGCGGAGCACAGTGGCATCACACCATGAAAAATGCATCTAAAATGGAGGGATGTTGCTTGAGGTAGAGAATGGCCATGGAACTTCATGGGAAGCTAGGGAGAGGTAGAGGAAGATGTGGTGGATCTGTGGTGGCGAGGTGGTGGACAGGCAGTGGCTCACGGCGGCGGATTGGCCATAAGTGGTGTAACTTGTGCCTTGGAGAGTGAGGGAGAGTGAGAGCTATACAAAACTCAGTTGGGCATGAAAATTGTTAGGGAAGGTCGTGGTGATGAGGGGAACAAGATGGTGATGGTGAAATACTATGGGTAGCCGTGTACGGTGGTGCACAGCGGTGCAACCGAACCTAAGGTTGCGGAGACCCATAAAAAAGAGAGAGAGAGGTAGAGGAAAATGAAGACATGGGGAGGAAGCCCATGATGTGGTGATGCTGGTGAAAGTGTTTGTCAGCCATTTTGGCCATGTATGGCAGCGCTAGGTGGAGGAAATGGGTGTAAAACCCATTTTGAGGATGATGCCATGGAGGGAGGAGGAGGGCATGTGGGGGCTCACCGGTGGGAGGGAATGATGGCCGGAGGGTGGTGGTCAGTTGCTGACCGGTGGTGAAGCCAAAGCTACTGTGTACGGCTGCGTGGAGGTGGAGTATTTAAAATAATATTTCTTTATCATTATTTAAAATGGTGAAGTATCGTTAATTACTCAAAGAGAATAAAATCATTTAAATTAATTTTAGATTTTTCAACTTAAAGTTAAATCTCTTAATATTTAAAAATAACTAAAATTTTTAATTTAAGTAATTATCCACAATTATAATATTTTAATGAGCTGGATTATAATATTTTTAGAGCTCATTAAAATATTATAATTGTGTTACTTTACAAACAAGCTTTTCTAATAATATTGAAAATATCTCATATAAATATTTCCAGAATATTTAAAATATCTGTAAGCTTTAAAATATATATCTTACTTTGAAATCCGCTGGATAACTTTTGGAACACGCCATCGAGGCATAGCACATAAACTGAAGCTCGACACGTAGAACGAGGCTCAACATATAGACTGAAGTTCAAGACGTAGAACAAGGCTCATAATTAAAGAAGAAGAAAGAAGGTGCGGATATCACACATAGTGAGTGTTGCACACTTAGATGCTCATTTACATGCATGTTGCTTCTTTGCATGCATGGATCGACAAGGGTGAGTACATGCCCTCCCATGTGCCTGTACACTACGGCTAGACTTGAAGCACGCTATGTGTTGAGAAATTGACGTTTTAACTATCTTATAGTCAAATATAACATGCAATGGTTAACTAGTGATGGTCTAGCCTCACGCAGACAAGCCTAGGTAGAGGTTACCACCAGCTTGGATTTCTATTAACCAACTGGGTCAAATATATGATGTTGCTTTTTACGAAAAAGATTTGTACAATCATAACGCATACACGTCTCGCACACTCTCTTTAATAAAAATAGGCAAATTTGGGAGTCATGTGGAAAAAATCTACTTTCTAAAGGTGAACTCATTATTTTTCAAAATGAGTACTTGGAGCTTGTATATCCTAAATCTATATCTAGTATTATTATTATTATTATTATTATTATTATTATTATTATTATTTTTGTTAAGAGAATAAAGAGCAACTTATCTTTGTATTGTACGTTGGATTGATTGTTGTTCATGAGTCATGTGATTTTTTCATTTCTTGACAATCTTGCTAGACTGCTATGACAGTGACTTCATTTTCTACCATCGAGACCTTCCATGGAGAGCTGCGTGGCATTTGTTTTATGCTAAAAGAGCTTTCTATGGATCACGTGCCCTTTTGCTCAGAAAGAGACAACTCGCACCCTACAAACTACAACAAATTGTTGAAGCATTTTCTGGCCAGTCATTGAGGAGGCTCAAAGCATTGTTGGATGACCCAATTATCTCAATATAGTTTTGCTTAGTAGTGGTTATGCTTGAACATCCATGGCTTGCAAGTACAAATAGATGGCAAAACATAAATTAATGTGTAAAATTCTGTAACTTGAAGAATCAAGAACAGAGGACTAGAAATGTGGAAAAATTTGAGAGGAAAACTCAATGCAATTTTCTCATTAATCTGAATGAATGAATACAGAATTATATCTAACTTTCTTTACATCATTTCTATTTATAGACACATATGCTAACAAACTAATTTATCTCATCTGCATTTCAACTTAATTTAGTTGTCATTTAGAAACCTCATCATCCTTTTTATGTTTAGCTTCCCTTGACTTCAACTCCAAAGCTTCAATTTGAGTTTGTATATTCCAACACCCCCCCTCAAGAGGGGAATGTATATTTATTATTCCCATCTTGCGGATCAAATGATGGAAATTGAGGGAACCAAGTGGTTTAGTCAGAATGTCTGCCAGCTGATGTTTAGATGGAATATGAATGATCTTGATCAAACCTTCTTGCAATTTTGGAGGCTGGTTTGCTGTCTGTATAAAGCAAAACAGCTTGTGGATGAGGGATTTTCAAGTCAGCTAATCAGTAGATCAGCCATTATAGTTCACATGTGGTAGAGGCTAGAGCTCTGTATTTAGATTCAGCTGAGGATCTACTAACTGTTGGCTGTTTCTTTGATTTCCATGAAATAAGAGAGTCACCAAGGAACACTGTGAAGCCAGTAACACTTTTTCTGGTACCGATGCAGCCACCCCAATCACTATCTGAGTAGGCTTTTAAATGGAGAGATGAATGAGTAGATAGAAAAATTCCTTGCCCTGGTGTTGTTTTGATATATCTGAGAACCCTTTCAGCAGCTTGGAGATGATTGTTACTAGGATGAGTCATGAATTGGCTTAGTGTTTGTACTAAGTAGGATATGTCAGATCTAGTAATAGTGAGGTATAATAACCGACCCACTAATCTTCTATATTGTGCAGGATCTGACAAAGGAGGTGATGAGTCATTGGCACTCAGCTTAAGTGTAGATTCCATAGGAAATGCCATAGGTTTACAACCCGAAAAACCACTATCTTGCAAAATATCTAAGGCATATTTTCGTTGGCACAAAGTTATGCCTTTGGTTGATCGAGCCACTTCAATCCCCAAGAAATACTTTAGTTCTCCCAAGTCTTTGATAGTAAAAGAATCATGTAAGAACTTTTTGACAGTGAGTATAGCATTAAGATTATTAGATGCAAGAATCACATCATCAACATAAATCAAAAGTGCTATAAAACTGTTTGAATTATGCTTAATGAATAAAGATGAATTAGACTTCCCTTGAATAAAACCAAACTGAAGTAAAGATGATGACAGCTTGGAAAACCACTATCTTGAAGCCTACTTTAGACCATATAGGCTCTTTTTGAGTTTACAAACTCTCAGATCAGTTGGTGAGGAGTACCCTGGTGGTAGTTGCATATAGACATCTTCATTTAAATCTCCATGGAGGAAAGCATTGTTTACATCAAGTTGATGTAAATGCCAATTCTTAATGGCAGCAATGGAGAACAAAGTCCTCACTATTGTCATTTTAGCTACAGGTGAGAATGTGTCAAAAAAATCAAGACCATCTTGTTGAGTGTAGCCTTTTACTACTAATCTGGTCTTGTATCTATCAATTGTGCCATCAGCCTTGAATTTAACACGATATACCCATTTACATCCAATTGCAGTCTTATTAGGAGGTAATATTGCAAGTTCCCATGTTTTATTTAATTCAAGAGCTTTTATCTCATCTAACATGGCTGCTTGCCATTGTGGGTAAGAATTAGCTTGTTTGAAGGTCTTAGGTTCAAAAGTAGATGACAAGGCAGAAGTAAAGGCTGCGTGTTTAGGAGATAGTTTATGTGTTAAAAGAAAATGAGCAAGAGAATATGGCTTACGAGAAGAAGGAATGCAGCAACTGAAGGATTTTTGAGATGTTGAAGTAGATTGAGCCATATTACCACAATGAAAATGCCGCAGATATGAAGGAGGATTCCTTATTCTTTCAGACTTACAATTTCTGGATTGGTCTGTGAAATGACAGGTGTTTGAGTTGCAGAAGATGAATTTTNTGTGGGTAAGAATTAGCTTGTTTGAAGGTCTTAGGTTCAAAAGTAGATGACAAGGCAGAAGTAAAGGCTGCGTGTTTAGGAGATAGTTTATGTGTTAAAAGAAAATGAGCAAGAGAATATGGCTTACGAGAAGAAGGAATGCAGCAACTGAAGGATTTTTGAGATGTTGAAGTAGATTGAGCCATATTACCACAATGAAAATGCCGCAGATATGAAGGAGGATTCCTTATTCTTTCAGACTTACAATTTCTGGATTGGTCTGTGAAATGACAGGTGTTTGAGTTGCAGAAGATGAATTTTGTGAAGTAATGGCTTCTGGAATTTCAGAAGATGGATTTTGTGAAGTGATGGGTTCTGGAATTTCAGAAGATTGATTTTGTGAAGAAGTAGGTTCTTGAATTGTAGAAGGTGTATTCTGTGAGCTAGTAGGTACTGTGAAGTCATGTATTTGAGGAAAGTCAGGAAAGATAAAAGATGTGTGAGTAGTGTTTGGAATGGAAGGAAAAACATTCTCATGAAATATGACATTTCTTGAGACAAAGATTTTAAGAGTAATGAGATCAAGCACTTTGTATCCTTTGATATTTGGTGGATAACCAAGAAATAAGCATTTTGAGGCTTTTGGATGAAATTTGCCTCGACCAGTATTGATTGTGCTGGTAAAACACAAACAACCAAAAGCTTTAAGATAGTTATATGCAGGAGATTTGTGAAAAAGGATAGCATATGGTGTTTTATTGTTTAGGACAGATGAGGAGGTTCGATTTATGAAATGTGTAGCTGTCAATACACATTCAATCTAGTATGTTAAGGGAAATTTTGATTGAAAAAGGAGAGCTATAGCAACATTTAACAAATGTTGATGCTTTCTTTCAACTCTGCCATTTTGCTCAGGAGTTTCTACACAAGATAGCTTATGTATTATGCCATTTTCTTGATAAAAGGAAGGCATATTGAATTCTTGACCATTGTCTGTTCTAAGTGTTTGTATTTTAGTATTAAATTGAGTCTGAGCATAAGCAATGAAGTTAGCAAGTAAGGCTCGAGTTTCTGACATAGCTTTCATAAGAAAAAGCTAAGTGAATCGTGTATGATCATCCACAATGGTAAGAAAGAATTTATAGCCAGAATGAGAGATAGTGGAGAATGGACCCCAAATATCACAATGTACTAATTGGAAAGCTTTATTTGAATTGTTTTGTGATAAAGGAAAAGATAGTTTCTTTTGTCTAGTTGGAGAACAAATCTCACACACAGGATTATGAGATATTTTTACAGAAGAATCAATAGAACTAATGAGTTTTAGTTTGACAGGAGATAAGTGTCCCAAACGAAAATGCCATATGTTAGGACTAATGGTAGATGTGTTAGCCAAAAAAGAGCTGTTTGAATCAGGAATTTCCTTCTGTGTAGCAACAGAAAAATTGATTAGGTGGTATAGACCATTTCTGACTTCAGCATGCCCAATCATCCTCCATTTGCTGAGGTCCTGCAATACACATTTGGATTGAAAGAAAAATAAAGCAACATAATTTTCTTTAGTCAATTTGGAAACAGAAATGAGGTTGACATGAAAAGAGGGAACATAGAGAGCATTGTGTAAAACTAAATCATGAGAGAATTTAACAGTGCCAGTAAAGATTACAGGAACTGAGTGATCATTTGGTAAATGAACTGAAGAAGATTTTGTTGGGATTTTTATAGAGATGAACAAATGAGGAGAACAGATCATATGATCTGTTGCTCTAGTATCTAATATCCAAGGAGAATTATGATTTAAGGAGACATTAGCTAAACAAAGAGTGGGATTATTACCTAATGTAGAGGCAATATTAACTGCAGAGTTGGAATTGATAGGAGAAGTAGATAGGCTATTAGCAAGAGTAATCAAATTTTGTATTTGCTCTTGAGAAAAGTACATAGATGGGTTGTTTAAGTTTTGCTCCATAGAAGATGCAATGTTTGCATTGGGCAATCGTGTAGAATTACTTCTCTTTCCTCGAGGCCCTTTCCATCTTGGTGGATAGCCTATAAGCTGGAAACACTTACCTACCAGATGTCCAGAAAATCCACAATGGGGGAACAAATGACATCTGATTTGCCTCTGACTTTGCTGAACTTACAGCATTTGAAGAATTTTGTGTGAATGGTTGTGCAGCAACCATAGCATGGGAATCAAGAGGGATATGTACTGCATTAGTTAAAGAACGTTGACTTTCTTCTTGTATCAATAAGGAGAAAACCTTGCCCATTGATGGTAATGGAGAAAGAAGTAATAGTTGGCTTCGAATTGCTGAAAAAGAATCATGTAACCCAATCAAAAATTTCATGACATAGTCAGCTTGTTGTTGATCAGCAAGGTTCTTTAATACTAAACAGGTACATTTTTCCATACATCCACAATTACAAGTGGGAAGGGGACGATAACTAACATATTCATCCCATAGTGCTTTGAAACCACTAAAGTATTCAGTGATTAAATTTGAGCCCTGAGAAATAGAAATCAAGGATATTTCCAAAGAAAATACTCTTGGACCATTACTACACAGGTATCTAATCTTTAACTCATTCCAGATGCCAGCAACATTATTGAAGTAAAGAAGACTACCTCGAATCTCCTTTGCAATGGAATTCATTAGCCAAGAAAGCACAAGCTTGTTTGCCCGTAACCAAGCAGTCTTGAGTCGAATATTGGTAGAGTTAGGTTGAGGCAAACTCCCATCAATGAAGGCAACTTTGTTCTTGATTCTGAGGGCAATTGTGATGGATCAACTCCAGGCTACATAGTTGTCACTAGAAAATATCTCAGATACAAGAAGAGCTCCAGGATTATCAGATGGATGCAGGTAGTAGTAACTTGAGAAATCATTAGAAGGATTCCCCAAAGGAGGAGAAGAATCAGCAGAAGAAAGAAACAACAAGAATCTTGAAAGAAAATATCAAGAAGAAAAAGGAGAAGGCAATGGAATGTTTATGGACGATGATACCATGTAAAATTCTGAAAATTGAAGAATCAAGAACAGAGGACTAGAAATGTGGAAGAAAATTTGAGAGGAAAACTCAATACAATTTTCTCATTAATCTAAATGAACGAATACAGAATTATATCTCAGTTTCTTTACATCATTTCTATTTATAGAAACGTATGCTAACAAAATAATTTATCTCATCTGCATTTCAACTTAATTTAGTTGTCATTTAGAAACCTCATCATCCTTTTTATGTTTAGCTTCCCCTGACTTCAACTCCAAAGCTTCAATCTGAGTTTGTATATTCCAACATAATGACACAAAGACTTACATCGTTCAACACTTTGACATCAATTCACTTGGGTATGTAATTTACTATAATTGGGATATAAATAAGTCACGTTCTTATAGTCATTCATAGATCACTTCTTTAGCCTTCATGAAGAGGAAGAGGATGGTTGAAGAGGGCATGTCTTGTCATGCCTTGACTCTTGACTTTTACTAGATTGTAGCTTTAAAGCCTCATTTATGTAATAAAGTATTTTCAGGTATTTTCAAATGTTTTAAGATATTTCTTTTCTAAATATCACTCAAACAGAGCACACTATTTTTTAATTTGAAATATTTAACATTTTTATCTAATTATTACCTAATAATTATTTAAACACAAAAGCCAATATAACTTTTCAAAACTTTCAAACAAAAAATAAAAAAATATGCAACGTTTTGAAATTTCAAAAAAAAATTAAAAAAAATAATATTTAAACAATTTTTTAAAACTCTATAATATTTTTATTCAATTTTTTCTCTCATTTTCTAAAACCTAATAAAATATATTAACTCAAATCATTTTACTACTATTAACAAACAAATTATTTTATTACTATTCATAAATATTATAAAATATTATAAACGTCCAAAGTAGCCCAAATTCTTAACCCCTCTTTTTCTTTTTCTTGTTTGGTGGCAGGTCTATGTTGTCTCTTTTGTATCTCCTCTTCTTACAATGCATGGTGGGCTTTTAATACAACCTGGACGTTTGGATGGGCTTACCAACCTTGTACATTTCAGATCACGCAGCATGCATATATGATGAACTGGAATTAGTTGAACTTCAAGGGAACTTAATATTTGGCTAAAAGATTATAAAAAAAACATTTAACTAAAATAATGTTAGGTCCTATTAGGATTCTGTAGTTGGTATTGTACTAGATAAGTGTTTATAATATTAACACCATTGAAATTAATTCTAGTCTAGAATTAGAAATTGTGATATTATTGGTAGTCCATTTAGCCATTATTTTTTCACGATTATCATTTGTTGTGGAAATATTTGTTATTTTTTCTTCGCTTACTCACAATTAATTGATACCGTCTTGGGTTTTTGATACACACATTTAGTCTATTAAGAAGATCTAGGGTATAGATACGCTGAAAGGTATAGATACGCTGAAATGACATGAGGAAGATCTAAAGTGTATCGGATTTCATACTTTAAAGAGATTCGTCAATATTACAATTGAAATTACTTTGAAGTGATTAGTACATATAAATGACATTAACTTCTTATTCCCGAACAATGTAAAATTGAGACATTACGAAGACGAATATTCATTGCAATTTTCTATTCTATTAGTTCGGAGTCGGGGGATGTTACACAATATATGTAATGAAGTGCATACCTTGATGTCTCTATATGTTCCGAGTCTCATCTAAATACATAATTCTTGATTTTGGTAGATTGAACATGGAAAAAAAAAACTCTTAAGCACAATTATTCTTGAGGCTCTTATAAATGACAATTACGAGAATTGGAGTGCTAGAATTGAAAACTATTTCTTTGCACAAGATCTTTGGGACATTTTCGTAACAACTACAAAACCTCCAAAACTATATGAAGTAGTGAAATTCAAAGGTTCGAGGAAGAAGGTTTATGTTGCGGTCTAATTTCTTGCAAAGTCCCATTCTCTTTCCCAACTTCGATGTGAAAAAATAATATCTTGAAATTCTGGCAATACCTGCTTTAGCTACATAATCTGCAATAGAATTTCCCTCCCCAATCTCTTGTATCAAATTTACATTCCATCTAGCCCACCCAAAGAGATCATGAGTAATAGACAACGTTGAGATATTGCGAATCCTTTGGATTTAAGAGAGCCATCACCACACCAAGTTTCTAACCAAAAACTGATATTACCTTCTCTAATTTCCTTGTACTCACAAAGAACAAAAGAAATGTGATGCCCCCAATTCCCACGTACGGACAAGTGAAAATCGAGGCGCAGAATGATGATAACACGGGTCACGCATCCCATCTCTAATTACAAAGTGTGTGTACATGCAACACGTGTAGAATATAAAATAATGCACTGGTAATAAAAGTCTTTCAACTAAGTACCAGAATTTTGTTTAAATGCAAATTCGCTTAAAACAAGCGTAGTAAAATACTACAAGTGTAGTAAAATACTATAAGTTCAACATTGTCTCAAATTCCAAAATACATAAAATATAGGCAAGGGAAGTATTTTCCAACAATACAAGCAATTCCAACTCAATACTCCGGCGGAGCCTCCTCCTTTGGGTCCGCTTCCTCTTCCTTATCTACAACAAAGTCTACGGTACCAAAGATAATACCATAGGTAAATAATAATCCAAACACTCACAAGATAAAAATACATTTATGCACTAACCAAATGCATGAACATGATTCCATATGCATTTGTCCCAAAAATCAACATTTTTCCACACACGCAAAAGATCCCATTTTTGGCCCAAAATATTTCCTTTAAAATATTTCCTCGCCATTATCCCAGAAAATGGTCCATTAACCAAACGTGTAGGCGGGAATCACAGGTGAGACTCTACCACCATCCATGCTCACCACCATCCCTACGCGTGCACCGTAGGCAGGAATCACAAGTAGGACTCTACCACCGTCCCTACTTACCACTGTAACAGCCCGCTAGAAATTCAATGGTGAAATTTCTATAGACTTTAGGAATCTCGTGAAAACTCCGTAAGTTTTCACAAATCGACTAATCGCATAGGTTTTAGTCTGTCAACATAGTTAGTGTTATCACTCACTATGGTGCCAGAAATGCGATTTTAATTGTTTGAGATAGTTAGAAGTGTCAGAATACATTATAGTCTACACCACTAGGCTCAATTGAATATTTAGGATTTTTTCAGTACAAAGTTTATTACGATTTTTTTTTTGAGTGAATAGTAACCTTGATAAGTGTACTAACTGCAACGTTTTCAAAATTACAGTGTGGAATGTCCAAATTAGGTTAGAGAACTTTTATTTGGACACTTGGCAAGATCTTAACCACACATAATTAATAGTATTAGATACTTGGTACAAAGTGAAACCAGTAGATGGAATTGTGAAGGAAATCAAGGTGTGAGATCACGCCATCTAAGCAAAACCTTTTTCATCGTTTCAACCCTAGTGAAACCCTAAATGGTTGGAATCTATTTGAAACCCCAAAAACTTGGTTAAAACTGAAACCCTAAACGGTTTCCCAAAACCCTAAAGTTGGCCTTCGAACCCTTTTGATCCCATTTCTAGCATTGTGTTTAATCACTTGATTAAATCACTTCCACATGCTATTAATTTCTCAAATTCTTATTATGACATCTTTATCCAACATTTTAAACCTTGAAAATTTGATTGGGCCAAGAAAAATTAGATTTGGGCTTGATAGTATCTCAAACCCTAACCAAATCCAATTTAAACCCCAAATTGAAGTCCACTTGGTTGAGGCCCACTAAGGCCCACGAATTTGGCCACCTTGGCAAAGCTTCTTGGAGAAGTTTCCTCCCCCACTTGTCAGACCATTCATTGCATCAAGTTGCACTCAATAATATGGAGGAACCCACCCCATCAAGTCCCATGTCTCATAGCTTTTGTAGGTTGTCCTTTGCCCCCCACTATCCTCTACTTTATCACATGTCTACACCTCCACTCAATGATTTTTAAGGTCCATATATTGCCCCTGCAAAAGTCTTGAGTCGTGCAAGACACACTTACTTCACTTTAATCATTTCTTCACCCCGTTCTTAGAGAGAAACCCAAAAGAGCTCTCTCGGGCAGATTTCTGTGTCTTTTTGCGTGGAGATTCTCGACCATTTGAAAGTATTTTACACAATGACTCCTTCATAAAAGTTGTTCCTCTTTGAGTCTAGTTTCCGTAGATGTATTTTTCGTATCATTCCATGGTCATTGGTTCAGTCAAAAGTATTTGTAACTATGGAAAGGTCATTCTGGACGTGAATCTGGAGAGTATGTTATGTTTTGGAGTTTTTGACCAAGCTAATGGGCATATCTTGGTCCGAAAATTTTATGGAGTGTTGTTAGAATGTGTTTAAGAGTTTTCATTGAAATTTTGTTACATGAATAAAGCTTTTGATGATAGATTTTCTTAGATCTAGAAACTTGAAAACTGGAAGTGGAAAAATAGTTTTTATTTGGAGAAAGTTTGAATATTTCGTGGTTTGATATTTTTATAAGATGATCATAAGTCTCTTATTTTCATGTTAGGATGTTATTTTGGAGATATTTATCATTAGTTTAAAAGATATGATTTTTCTATGCAAGAGAATTTCGGTTAGGTCTAAGATTTGATGTTTTTAGGTTAGATCCATGTTTTATTGGGTTTTAGCCATGTGATTTTAATTTTGATGTTGGATATTCTTTAGGACACGTTTTTAAACCATGTGATACTTTATTTTAAAGATCTCACCTTCTTAAGCCATTGATCAAGAGATTTATCAAAGCTAGTTAAGAAAAAGTTTCTGTTTTTGGACTAAGTGTAAAATCAAAAACTCTAAGTGTTATTTTTGTGATTTTGGTGACTTTAGTTTGATGATTTAAAGCATGGTTTATCTGAGGATGATGTTATGATTATGTTAGAAGTAAGATTTGATTTTTTTGGAATTCTTGGAGATGTTTTGATTTAAGGACAAAGCTTATGATTCAAGTGTCTTGATCTTTTTACAAAAACGTTTGGTGTTGATTATTAGTTTTTTCTAAAATGATGTTTTAAGTATGGTTTTAAATTTTGGATTGGAAGATGTTTGTTGCAAAATTTTGGTTTAAGCATGAGTTTTGAAGTTGGAAGGAATTGCAACAAAAATCAAGAGAAATGGCCTATGGATGTTTCGGCCATAGTGTGTTTTCTATAGTTGTGTTTTGTTTTAAATTTTTCTGAGTTGATATTTGAGTTTAGAACAAAATTTACATGAGGAATGTAAATTTTAAAAATTTTTGAAGTTAGGATGTGAAATCCTTAAGTTATGAGTAAAATGGTCATTTTCTCACATGTAGAGGGTAAAATGATAATTTTACTCTAAGTTAGTTTGTTTTCATATTTCTAATTGTTAGTAATTAAATTTCTAACTTTTAGAATGACCTTTTACAGTTCCTCGTGTTTCGCGCTTTATTCTCATAGAACGCGACGATCGAAGTAAGTTAGCTTCTAACTTACTATCAATTTATTGTGTATGTATGATGGGTAAGGGAACTAAATTTATGTATGTATGTTATCATATATGCCATGTCATTACATGTTTATCTGTTACACATGATTTATTCTTTTATGAATATTTATCTGTTACAAAATCTTTTATGTCATGCAATGTTGTATATTATAAGTATGCCATGTTAAGTATGCCATATGTTACATGTATGTCATGGAATGTTTATGTTTAAATTATATTGTGCCATTTACAAGTATACGCCATGTTAGAAAAGTTTATGATATTAAATAATATCTCATGTATTAAGAAAGATAAGATATTTAAGAGTGACACGGACCTAAGCGTGTTCACCACAAGTTATGTTAAGGATGACACGGACCTAAGCGTGTTCACCACAAGTTATGTTAAGGATGGCACGGACCTAAGCGTGTTCATCACAAGTTATGTTAAGGATGACACGGATCTAAGCATGTTCACCACAAGTTATGTTATGCGGTGCCACGGACTCAAGCGTGGTTCACCTTATGTAAAGTTCATATAAGTTTCAGATCATGTTCAAGTTAAGTTATTCATGTCAATCACGACCCTAAATGCTAGGATGGGGTAATATCCTAGTGGAACTCCTTTGTTCACGCTGGAGTGTCTAAATAGGTGTGAAATTCCCTGGGTTGACGAAGTACAGTCAACAGGTTGCGAATGGGGCCTAAGTAACTGGTCACCGGAGCGCGCCAGGCACTAACGCCGATGGTGCCATATTTTATGTTACGTGTATTCATGGGGCCACAACAACTGTGGAGCATGAAGTATGGGGCCACAACAACTGTGGAGCATACACTACGTGAGACACAGCAATTGTGACACGTAGAATACGTGGGGCCACAACAACTGTGGAGTACGTATTAACACACTCACAGCTAGTCTAGATACCTGTGTTGTGATGCGATAATCGGCAGGGACACGCGGCTCTAGGGGACCCGTGTAGCACCCATATGGTCACGTTATTAATTAAGACAATTGAATAAGATTCCAAGTTCATGTATGTCACGTTCAAGTCATGTTTCACGTTACGTTATGCTCAAGTGTACGTTCATGTCAAACTTAAAAGTCATGTTATGTTTCAAGTTCACATCCATGCTATGATTTAAGTTCATGTCACGTTAAGCTAAGCTTCTGTTTCAGTTCAATTATGTCAACTCATGCCATGTTATGTCATGTCACATTATGCTTATTATTTTATGCCATGTTATATCAAGTTATGTTATATTTAGTTTTGATTTTAATGGTGCATTCATACTTTTATTTCTATACATACATCATTAACCTGTGTGAAAGTTTTCTGTTAACTTGCTGAGATTTGTAATCAAATCTCACCATGGTAGTCCCAACTACCATTTTTTCCCCGAATGGTAGGCGATGTGTCAGGTTCAGAACAAGGAGCAAATACCGATAGGCTGGAGGATGTTGACTAGACGCCGCAGATGCGATGCAGAGTTTTTAGCTTCTATAGTTAATTTTTTTTTTGGGACAGTATTCTAACCTTGTTAATTGAGTTACGCGAGTTACTCGATGAACTGGTTCAATAAGTGTATTTTGGTACTGTAATATAGAGTCTAGTCACCCATGTTTTGAAATTACAGTCTTCTGAGACCCGTACTGTAATCGTGGTTATTTATTTTGTTAAGTATGCATGGATTATGTTTTAATTATTTGAGATGTTATAAGTTCGGTGCATAGTATAAAAAAAAAAAAAGAATTATCCGCTGCGAATATTGCATAATGCTAGATGCATGTTAGGAACATTGCATCCTATATGTCATGTACGGGGGCAGGTAACCTTGTGTTACATGTCCCGACGCTTCAGATGTCCGTCCGATCCCAAACGGAAATCTGAGGGCGTCACAGGGTGGTATCAGAGCAATACGTTTCTGGGATGTAAATCCACATGTCCTTAGGAAATGCACCAAATACTAGGCTTGAAATTTTGTCTTCATTAGGCTTGNTGTGTTACATGTCTCGACGCTTCAAATGTCCGTCCAATCCCAAACGGAAATCTGAGGGCGTCACAACCACCATCCCTACAAGTTTGTCTGTAGGAGGGAATTGCAGGCAGGACTCTACCACCATCACTGCTTACCACCATCCCTACAGTACCTCTGGCTCAAACCAGTCAATCCAATCATTTAAATATACCCAAAAATTATTTCTCACTTGAAAATCCAGTTTTCATGTTCCAACACATGAATATGCATGCAATTACACGAAAACTCAGTTTTCCTTTCTCAACACATGTACATGCATGTACTATGCAATGCAAATGACAAGACATAAATATATCCAACAATTCTCAACATCAACCAACATACAAATAACTCCGTCCTCCAATCCATCCGACCCCCGACTCCTCGGACTCAGTCCGACATAACCAACCAGTCATAATTTATTGTTAAAGCAAAAAGATATTTAAATCTAAAAGGAAGTTTGGAAAATACTTACAGCGCTATATAATAATTTTTAAAGCATCAAGAGGTTGCAAAAGGTGAAGGAAAATCAACGTAACAATGTAAAAACACTATGGCCGTGGGTTGTAAAATACCTACTTTTGAATGGGGATGAACGAAGGCTTGAGATTAATAGGGAATAGTTTAGAGATATTTATGAAGCTAGTGGAAGTGAGGGTTGGCCATGGGTGGCGGCAAAAACGACAGTGGAAGTGAAAAATGGCCAAAACAACGTTGGTCTTGTGGGGGCTGTCAAGGCGACGGATCGGAGCTGGAAATGGGTGGTTTAGGTTGACAAGGGATCGGTGATAAAGTGGTGAAGAAGTGGTGGCCAGAGGTGGAATGAAAACGGCAGGAAGTGGAGAAAACCGTGAGACTTGGTGGACTACGTGGGGGCAAACGGCGACTCCGATGGGGCTGAAATTTGGTGCGGATGTAAACCGGCTGAAAGGGAAGAAAATGTGAGGGTGGTGAGATGCACGGCGGGGGCGGGCAGTGGTTTTGGGCAGACGAAATGAACAGCGATAGAGAGGAAGGAAAGAGTGCGTGGGGAGAGAGAAACTGAGGAGGAAAAGTGGGGGAAAAGAAAGAAAAAAAAAAGAAAAGAAAAAGGTAGAAAAAAAAAGAAAATAAAAAGGTAGAAAAAAGAAAAAGAGAAAAAGAAAATATGGGGGAAAAGAAATGAGGTCTAGTCCTCACCTCTGGGGTCCAGAAACTGATCCAACGAAAGCAATTTTAAAAGTTATAAATAGAATAAAATAATCTAAACACAATATCTAGCTATAATAAAATAATTAATTGATAAAAACTAACGGCAAAATTTAAAATCCAAAAATAAACTAAATAAAATTAAACAGCAATTTAAACAAAAAATAATAATTAATATTAAGAAAGCACCTCAAAATAAATTTCACAACTAAAAAAGTCCAATTAAAGTTTGATAAATTTAAAATAAAAGAACTAATATTTTAATTAAATTAAAATACTCATTCAATAAAAATACACGTAAAAAGGGGGTATTACGAGAAAGGCATTTGATAATTAATTTCCAAAGAGAGGGGTTTGGTAGAACATCTTGAAAGCTCTTTAAATGCATTTATAGGAACCTCAATCCAAATACAATGAGGGTTAAGGACAAGATTGGACCACATTGCATAGCCATTTTAGAATTTACAAGAAGCAACTGCAGCTTCTTAGAGCTTGCCATTGTAAGGAGAGACGAAATTTCAATGGATACATAAGAGACAGCTAAAGTAAGAATGGCTAATGGGGAGATGGTAGTGAGTGAAAGCAGGATACAAGACCTAAGAGTCTTGGTCCATGGACTAGTATTAACAACAGAAGTGTATGTGTTAGTTTTGGCAGGATGTAACATGGTTTTGGGAGTCAATTGGTTGTAAACCCTTAGGTCTGTTCTTTGGAACTTTAAGGAGCTTACTATGAAATTTACTTACTAGGGTAACCCAACTACGTTGCAAGGATTGACAATAGTTAAGTTGATTGAAGGGGGCACCCTCAACTAATTTAACAAGCTGGAACAGAAGGCTTCCTCCTGTAGTTTATAGAAATAGCAAAACACACAAGCAACAAAGAAATAAATCCAACCATTTTGGGGCTACTAAAGCAATACATAGATATTTTTTTGGAACCTAGAGGGTTGCCCCATCCAGGAAGCCATGATCATGCTATCACACTGATACCCAATGCAAAACTAGTGTCAGTTAGACCCTATAGATATCCTTACTTTTAGAGGGATGAGATCAAGATAGTAGTTAAGGAATTACAAGAGATAGGGGGTGGTTAGGCTAAGCCAAAGCCCTTGTTCTTCCTCGGTACCACTTGTGAGAAAGGCTAATGGATCTTAGAGGATGTATATAGACTACCGGGATATAAATGCAATAACTTTCAAATATAAATACCACAATCCTATAATGGAAGAACTACTAGATGAGTTATATGAGGCTTAGTACATTTCTTAGTTGGACTTAAGGTCTAGATATCACCAAATCAAGTTAGGCTAATAAATGCTCCCTCCACATTCAAACCTTTAATGAATGAGATATTCAGGCTATACAACAGAAGCAAGGATGAGCATTTATAGCACCTAATAGTGACCCTAGACACAGTAAGCTAGCATCAACTCTATGCCAAGCAGTCTAAATGTAGCTTTGGATGCAAGGAAGTTGCTTACCTAGTGCACTTGATCTCTACTGAGGAGTTAGAGCCGATTCTGAAAAATTAAGAGCCATGGTAGAATGGTCAAAGCTAGCATCCCTAAGGTCCTTTAGGGTTAGGGGATTCGTAGGGATTAACAGGATATTATCAAAGATTTATTAGAGGATATGGGGGAATAGTTGTTGCCTTAACTCGGCTCCTCAAAAAAGGGCAATTTAAATGGAGTAGGGAAGCTCTAAAGGCCTTCCAGCAATTAAAAAGGGCCTTAACTAAACCCCTAGTGCTGGTACCACTAGATTTTAACCAAAGGCTCACCATTAAATGTGATGCTTCTGGGATAGCAGTAGGAGCTGTACTAATTCAGTAAGGGAGACCTATTGCTTACTATAACCAAGTTGTGAAGGGGAGGACTCAACTTCTCTCAACTTATGAGAAAGAATTATTCGCACTGGTTTCAGTAGTACAGAAATGGAGGCCTTATCTCATTGGTAGGCTCTTTATAGTAAAGACAGATCACCAAAATTTAAGGTACTGTTGGATCAAAGGGTTGGAACACCCACACAACAAAAATGAGTAGCTAAATTGCTTGGATATGACTTTGTAATAGAATACAAGAAGAGTAAAGACAAAAGGACAGCAGGTGCCCTTAGTAGACAATTTGTGGAGGAAGAGGTGACCTTAACTACTATTTTCTTACTCACTATTAACAGGTTTGAGGAACTAAAGGAGGGATACAAAACTGATAGCAAGGCACAATAAATAATCAATAAGGTTGAGAGCTAGGAATTAAACCGCCCTTATGAGATCAGTGGTGGCAATACAAAAAGAGGGTCTATGTGGTTGAAGACGCACATTTCAAGCAAAAATTACTACTACTGCATAGCAACCCCCTAAGGGGCCATTCTGGGTATAATCACACCCTATACATGGTAAGGCATGTCTTCTTTTGGCAAGGATTGAAGTTGAGATGTCAAGGAATTTATTCAAAATTGTAACACCTGTCAAAGAGACAAGGCTCACCAAACTCTACCAAGTGCCCTTCTATAGCCACTACCTATACCCAACAAGCCATGGTCTCACATAACCAAGAACAACCACTTTACCCCCGTTACACACCCCTACACTGCCTCTATCATGGCACAACTCCTCATCCAGAGTATTTTTAAGCTCCATTGCATGCCCTCCTCCATCATCTCAAATAGGGACCACACTTGTACTAGTAAATTTTGGCAAGAATTATTCAAAAGCCAAGGTGTGTATTTTGCATTCAACATAATCTACGACAGATAGCTAGATAGAGGTTATTAACAAATGTGGGGAAAACAACCTTAGTTGTTTCATTGGGACAGGGCTAAGGATTTGGCTAACTAGATTTCTTTGGCTAGGTGGTGTTACAACACCAACTTGGGCCAAAAAAATATCTGGGTTATGACAACCTATGATATAGTACTCCTATATCAGATTTATTAATTTGATTCCAAATATAGCGAATAACATTCTATGCGCAAATGTGTGTATTTGAAAAAGAATCAATTTTTCAATGTTAATTAATAATTTTTACTCCATTTTAAAATAAAATGAAAAATTATTGAGCATTAATTTATGAGGAGTAACAGACACTAATAGTGAGAGAGATAATAGAAGGAGATTACTGCAGCTCGATTTGCATTTTATTTTGTGATAATATTTTAAGCTAACAATACATAACATGTGTTTGGACAAACTACATTCGTTCATTTTGTTTTAGTTAATTACTTTTACTATTAACTTACTTTTAAGCAACTTGTTAGGGTCTTTCTTTTTTTCTCTTTTCTCGGGTTGTTTCGCAGCATTTGGGTCATTCATTCATAGGCCTTTTTTCTATTCTACTATAATGTATCTTATATTTCTTTTATCAATTTTTCCATTTTTTTCCTATAATTGATTTTTACCAAAACTAGCATTGCATGTTGGGGCTTTTGAGGTCTTACACAATTGCCCAGTCCCTAACACTTTAAGCCAAGCCTAATCCATTTCTACTCATTATCTCCACATACCATCAATATTTTTTTTAATAAATCTTTTCAAAGTAATTGAATTCTTTTACTCATCATTCATATACCACATATTTGGTAAAAGAAAAAAAATGTAATGTGTGGTGTGTAAAGATGATAAATAGAAGTTCCTTTTTTATATCCAGCAATTTAGAATAACTTGTGCACTTGAAAGTGATTTTTTAAGGATGATAGTGTCAAACAAGAGCTTGAATATATAACATTGATCTTCCAAGGTAAAAACATTTGGAGCCCACCACCATCATCCAATATTCTCTTCATCGGTGGAGACATTATGACTTTCCTCCTCCCTCCATCATCGGCCTCCCACCAAGATCTCCAGGCCCATTCCATTTATGCTTTTCCTTTACAGCTCTTAAAATATATAGGTTCTTGGACTTCCAGGTGGAAGTCCTCGCTTGTCTCGGATCGACAGTCCTAGGATGGCATGTTGTCCTCCCAACTTCTGCATGCTTTTCCCTGTACTGCATTCAAATAGGGAGGACAATGATAGGTCCCACTTAAGATTAAGTACGAATACTAAGGAAAGTATTATCTTAGGGTGAGAGTGTACCACAATTTGGATAAACTTGCTCGACTTCTTCATTAATAATTCTTGGTTGCTTAAATAGCAAACCACTATCAAACCCATGTACATAATGCCGAAAATAAAGGACAACACCAGACTGCTATCAACTAGTAACCGAAACACAAATACACGTAGAACCGAAACAAACACACATAGAACAGAAAGCACAACACATGTACTAACAGAAATATACATGCGGAAATAAATACATGCAACAGAAAATGACCCAGTCCACACTGCATGCATGCAACGTCTTCCACGTCTAACCTCATCCCAGATACTTGGAATTTGGCTTAAGGCCTTTCTCCGAATATCGTGGCCTAATAGGCAAGCTTTTTGTTTCACTACAACAGATGGCACTTTTCCCAGCGAACCAAAATCACTGGGAAAGGCTCAAAAATCTCCATCAAATACATATCCCAGCGATTACAAACTCACCAAGCATTCCCGGTACTATTCAGCTAGTTTTGATATACTGCCGCGAAGTACTAAAATCGCCGTCTAAAGTGTCAGATTTGGTAGCGATTTTAATATCGCCATCTTATAGTTTGAAAAGCATAAATTTCTATGCCAGCGATTAAAAAATCGCTGTTATATAATATCATAGCGATTTCTTCATTGCTGCGATATAATTTCCCATTTTTAAATTACTTCCCGGCGATGGAGGAATTGCTGTGATATCATTTACCTGCGATTTTTTTATTTCCGGCATATTATTTTTCATTTTTAAAGAATTTCTCGACGATGAAAAAATCGCTGTTATATCACATTACAGCAATTTTTTCATCGTCGGTATTTAATTTCTCTGTTTTTAGATAACATGCCGGCGATGAAGATATAGCTGTCATATGATATAACAGCAATTTTTTTCATTGCCTGGCTATCATTTTTCCGTTATGAAAGAATTTACCGGCGATGAAATTATCGATGTAATATAATTTACCTGAATTTTATTTATCGCCGGCATATAATTTAACCCTTATGAACTTATATGACGGCGTTTAGAAAATCGCCGTCAAATGATATGACAATGATTTCTTCATCGTCGGAAGTTATTTTCCGTTATTTATTTATTTTTACGACGATGAAAAAATCGTTGTCATATAATTTTCCAACGATTTTTTCATCGCCAGCATGTTATTTAAAAATTGAAATTACATACCGGTGATGATAAAATCGCTGGAAAATTATATGACAGCGATTTTTTAATCACTGTATGTTAATTTCCCGTTACTAAATTAATGTTCTGGTGATCAAAAAATCGATGGGAGATAATTTGCCAGCGATTTTTTGATTGCCGCTATATAATTTTCCTTTAAAAAATATTCCGGCGATGATATAATCGCTGTGATATTATATGACAACAATTTTTTCATCGCCGCATTTTAATTTCCCGTTATTAAATTAATGTTTCGGTGATTAAAAAATCGCTGGGATATGATTTTGGCATTTGGCCTTACCTCTTTAAAGCCTTTTTTGTGGTTTTAATATAAATATGACGGTGATTGAAAAATCGCTGGAAAAACTGAAAATCGAGATATTGATAACCCAGTATTCTTATTGGGCCTCATTTCAAAATAAGACTCAATACGAATACTGGGTTACTTTTTTCAATCCATTAATCCAAATGTACTTGATTGACATGATCAACTAATCATCCATATATCCAGAAATATATGGATACATCAACAAATACAACATGACCATCCAATCCAATTCAATACTTCAATAATATGGATGACCGCAAATATATGCATGCATTATATATATTTAAATTTAATTACACTGGGTGGTGTATTATGGTAGTCATATTAAATACAAGCTGAGCTAATTTTTATATAATACATAAAACATCACCATTACCCTAGTTTACTATACTCTATTATCACAGCATAACCAAGGGCTACCAATTTTCATTTTTTCTATTTCTGTGGGATTTTTCATTCACACTGGCACCCACAGTTCTACATATCACTTTTGATCAAGAAAGGTGGCCAACATTGTAACAGCCCGCTAAAATTATCAGTTTTGGATTTTTTTCCCGACAGCAATCACATCTCTCTCGTCTTTACCCTCATCTGGAATCACGCGTATAGATTATCTTTTCCGTAAATCACGTAATTTGTTCTTCACCGACAGCTGTAAAATCATGAACAGTTTTATCCTAAGCGTTGTACCTCGATGGCGTTTTTCCGGATCTTATCCATCGAATTTCAAAGTATTAGATAAGCTTGTTTTTAAAGTAGCACAATTATAATAATTTAATGAGCTCTGAAAATATTATAATTGTGGATATTTATTTAGATTAAATATTTTAATTGTTTTAAGATATTAAGAGGTTTAATTTTACGTTGAAAATTCTTATTTAAATTTAAGTGTTTTATGCACTTTGATTAATTAATGATACTTTATCATTTTATATAATGATGAAGAAAATATTATTTTATAAATTTTAGTTTATAAAATAATATTCTACCTTAATTCATCGTAGTGTTTTATTTAAAGTGTTTTATTTAAAATAAAACATTTAAGCGTTTTTAATCAGTGTTTTAACTCACTGTTGGTTTATTTGAGGATCCCGAAATGTAGGATTGAAGCGTTATACTCTGGCCCTACCTTTTTCTCTTCACTTTTTCTTTTTTTCTTTTTTCTTTTTCTTTCTTTTTCTCTCCCTCTCTCTCTCGTGGCCGACGGATTGAAGCTCCTCCATAGCCGTTCGTGTTGAAGCTCCAGCCGGCGCCACCTCCGGCCGCCGGACCCCACCTCCCACTCCGGCCTCTTCCTCTCCCTCCGGCGAGTCCAACCATGCCGGTGGTGTACTAAACCGACTTCTCACTCTCTCTCTTTCTCCCTTCAAAGATATGGGTCTCTAGGGGTTTTTCTCATTTTTGGACCACCATACACGGCCAAATCAACCACCAAGCACCACCATTGGACTCACCTCATCAAGGGCTTCCTCCCCATGTCTTTCTTTTTCCCAAACTCTCACTTTTCACATATGGGTTTCTTAAAAACACCCGTTCGGTTTCACCACCGTGCGCCGCCGTACACGGCCACCCGTGGTGTTTCACCACCACCATCTTGTTCCTCTCATCCTCATGAACCTCCCCAAGAAATTTCATGACCAACGGAGCTTCGTAGAGCCCTCACTCTCCTACACTCTCCAAGGCCAAAAATGGTTTCAAACGGCCGATCCGCCGCCGTTAGCCACCGTCCGACCACCACCTCGCTACCACAGCTCCACCACATGTTCATCTACCTATCCCTAGCTTGCCATGAAGTTCTATGAATTTTCGCTACCTCGCGTTTCCGCTCACCGTTCGGATTTACTGTTCACGGCGTGATGCCGCCGTGCTCCGTCACCTTTGACCACCACGAGGCGACCGTGAGTCTTCCAAGACCACGCCTAGCCTTTCTCAAACCCAAACTACCACTTTGTGTGGTGGACAGCCACCGTACGCGATGTTACCGCCACGTACGTTCTTCTGACGCATGTTCGTGACGAGTAGCGAGCGACGCACGTGTTATCCCGTCGATGGTATAACCCTCTATCTCTAGTTATTTTACGTTTAAAATAGTTAGTTGGTTGGTTTGTGAATTGTGTAGTTGTATTTGTGGAGTTCGTTGCGTAGTTGTGAAGCGAAGTGTGGTTGTGAAGTGTTGAGTTTGATTGTGTATTTTGTGGACTGTGCTGTGAAGTATAGGCGTGAGATGGATGCCGTAGATGTGATACGGCGGGTTGTGTGAAGAGAATACGCGTGTAGCGTATTCTGTGTAATGCAGCGACGCGCCGCGCGACGTGCGCTGTAGTGATGTGTGTCGTAGAAGGAAGGGAGTACGCATGTAGTGTACTCCGTGTTGTATGGCGATGCATCGTGTGATGTGCATCGTGTTGATGAGTGTTGTAGCGAAGGAAGTACGCGTAGTGCGTACTCCGTGTCCGTAGCGATGCACTGTGAGACGTGTATCGCAGTGATGGGTTTTGTAGTGTGGATGGAAGAGAGTTCACGTGAGTGTACTCTGTATTAAGTCGTGAAACACCGGATGGCGTGTCACGAAGGGTTGGATGGCGTAACAGAGAAGTGTAGAGCATGGTGTAGTGTTGGGAAACTGTATGACAGTGTCCCGAAGCAGTGGTGTTATGGATTATAGTCTGGGGTGACTGGTGTCATCTTGTGGTTGACTATGGCTAAGAGTATATGGATTGAGAAAGGAATTGTTTGTTTGGTTATTATTGATAATTTTAATGAACTTGTTTTAGTGCAAAGGTTTTCTGAAGTCAAATTATCTCTTTCGAGTATAGTGAAACCTCACGTTGCCCGTAGTGTTGCAAGTGCTCACAATATGGCAATTGAGTTCAGAATTGAAAATCTTAAGGACTTGAGTGTTCCTCTTCCAGCTGTTGTGCAGTTCCTCGTGTTTCGCGCTCTATTCTCATAGAACGCGACGATCGAGGTAAGTTAGCCTCTAACTTACTATCAGTTTATTGTGTATGTGTGATAGGTAAGGGAACTACAATTTATGTATGTATGTTATCGTATATGCCATGTCATGCTATGTCATTACATGTTTATCTGTTACGTATGATTTAATCTCTCATAAATATTTATCTGTTACACAATCTTTTCTGTCATACAATGTTGTATGTTATAAGTATGCCATGTTAAGTATGCCATATGATACATGTATGCCATGAAATGTTTATGATTAAATCATATTGTGCCATTTACAAGTATACGCTATGTTAGAAAAGTATATGATATTAAATAATATCTCATGCATTAAGAAAGATAAGACATGTTATGTTACTTATAATGCGTGGGGCCACAACAACTGTGGAGTACGTATTATATTTTATGTTACTTATAATACGTGGGGCCACAACAACTGTGGAGTACGTATTATATTTTATGTTACGTATAATGCGTGGGGCCACAACAACTGTGGAGTACGTATTATATTTTATGTTACTTATAATGCGTGGGGCCACAACAACTGTGGAGTACGTATTATATTTTATGTTACTTATAATGCGTGGGGCCACAACAACTGTGGAGTACGTATTATATTTATGTTACTTATAATGCGTGGGGCCACAACAACTGTGGAGTACGTATTATATTTTATGTTACATGAAGTATGGGGCCACAACAACTGTGGAGCATACACTACATGAGACACAGCAATTGTGACATGTAGAATACGTGGGGCCACAACAACTGTGGAGTACGTATTATATTTTATGTTATGTGTATTCATGGGGCCACAACAACTGTGGAGCATGAAGTATGGGGCCACAACAACTGTGGAGCATACACTACATGAGACACAGCAATTGTGACATGTAGAATACGTGGGGCCACAACAACTGTGGAGTACGTATTATGTTTTATGTTACTTGAATACGTGGGGCCACAACAACTGTGGAGTACGTATTAATGCACGTTATTAATCAAGACAATTGAATAAGATTTCAAGTTTATGTTAAGTCCAGTTTCAGATCAAATACATGATAAGTCAAGTTTTAGATCAAGTCCATGTTATGTTATGCTCACGTATATGTTATGTTCATGTCATGTTATATTCAAGTTTATGTTATTTTCAAGTTCTTATTTATGTTATGCATGTTTACGTTCATGCTATATTTCAAGTCCATGTTATGTTTCACGTTCATGTTATGTTGTTTGTTCATGTTATGTTTTAAGCTTAAGTTCATGCCATGTTAAGTCAAGTTCAGTTCACGCTTAGGTTCTGGTTAAGTCATGCTATATGTCAAGTTATGCTATGCTTATGTATGACTATACTTATGCATTTATGCTTTTACTGCCATGCATGCATTTTTAACCTGTGTGTGAGTTTTATGTTAACTTACTGAGATTTGTAATCAAATCTCACTGTGGTAGTCCCAACTACCATTCCCCCCGAATGGTAGATCTTGTTACAGGACCCAAAGGAGAATTGGAATCTGACCAACTGAATACGGTCATCTAGGCTACGGTGCGATGTTGATGATGGTATAGTATTTAACTTAGGTTAATACTTGTACTTTTGGATTTGTATCTCAAGTATTCTTTTGATCACAACCATTTTAGACTAGTGTGGTGATCACGGCTTTTTAGTATGCCTTTATGTATGAAATATGTTTCAAGTATTTGGGATATTTTTAGTTTGGTGCATAGTATTGCTAAAGAAAAAAAAAATATCTGCTGCGAATATTGCATAATGCTAGATGCATGTTAGGAACATTGCATCTTATATGTCATGAACGGGGGCAGGTAACCTTGTGTTGCATGTCTCGACGCTTCAAATGTCCGTTCAATCCCAAGCGGGAATTTGGGGGCGTCACAAACATGATGTGCGAAATATGCCGTTGTTGCTGCTCAGCCTAAGCTTGACCATTCCACCGTTTGAAGATCAAACCGCCCGTATTGTCTGATGCATAACATAAGAGTGAATATTTAAGCAACCATTACTAAAGCAGCATAGTTATTTTACAATGACATGAATATAAAGAACTTTTTTTAAATGATCGACAATAAAAATAGCTACAAATAATCTTCATCTTATGCAGAACGTGTTCAGTGTGAAATTTGGTCTTTTTTGCATTATAATTAGGAAGAGGTGAAGATTTATTTTTGAAATTTATTTTATTGCCTAAACAATTTTAGATGGAAAATTGTTTTTATAATGATAATGCATGCAATAGGGAAACTTCTGAAACTATCTAGCTTAATAATTTCTTTTGGAAGCTAAAGGCAATTTCTTTCACCTAACCTAAACAATTTCTTTCAATATTGGGAGAAGAGGAGAATAAAATATCCAGGGTTAAGGCTTTATATTTCGTTGCCGGAAACTTAATAATATCAAAGATTATTGGCACTCCAGTTTGGGAAGATTTCACTCTTATTTCGCTACTCATTCACATTAAATATAAATATGGCAATTTAAGTGTTATCATATATGTACCGTACAGGTTGTGCAAATAATTTACCACTAGCCTAAAATCGCCCTCAATTACTATTTTCCAGAAAGTCTCCTTAACTCTTCTTTTATTTGAACATGGGTTTTATTATTCTTGAATTAATATACTTTGTTTACTTATAACCTAAGATGTTCTACCATAACTCTTTCAACCACCTCACACCACGTATAACCCATGACAATATAACTAACCTGGCACCAATACAAATACTGATGGAGTGCAAGAAATTAATCAACATATGTGCTGATAATATTTCCACATACATTTTCAGTAGATACCACAGCAGTATGCATGTACAACAAGTTAATGGATAAAAAAAGGGTCTGAAAAGTAAATATGTCAACTTTTATATCCTATTAGACAAGTAGTAGCTCTTTATCAATTTATGACTCACCTTATGTTGAGCCATGTCATAACTCTGTACAGAGGAAGCCAAGAGAACCAACAAATGCCTAGCTGATAGCTTACCTGTCTGAAAATAAGCTCCCAATCTACCCACCTGTTTGGACACTAAAAAGATGGATTAAGATGCAAACAAGTTGGAAAAATTAAAATGCATCCAACACTAGCGCTACTGAGTTCATCATTGAGGTTTTGTTACCAACAGCATCAATGAAATCAATCTTCATCATGTGAAAGGTTCCACATATAAAAAGCGAGGGGGCAGCACCTTAAATACCCCCTAACTTCCTTCTTCACAAAAAATGACAACAACATTAATCGCTGCCCTTTAAAAAAATGTCATCTGCCAGCAAAAGCCCTTTAACCTATCACTACACTTTGACATCTCCAGCATGTAATTTCAAAATTGGAGTCAAAATAGGTTGGATTCACTCCGACCTACCTACTCCCTGATCCAAAATCAGGTCCAGATTTTGATATTGAGTACTAACCTCTAGACAGTAGTCCGGTCAAGCACTTTATACGGAGTGAACAAAGAATACCTATATTGACTACTAACAAGCATGGAATTTAGCACTCAGGCCCCACAAGGAGGTTGAGGCCTTTTCTCAGTTGGCCACGGGGAGTCTGAAGTTAACAACTTGTATGTTTATTGTGATACTTAATATCACAGTACATTAGCAACAATACAGCTCGTTAGCAACCTTGGGAGTAAATAAATACTTAATATCACAATACATTAGCAACAATACAGCTCGTTAGCAACCTTGGGAGTAAATAAATGTATGGCATTAGATTTTTTCCCTCCCCATTAGCAACATATGTGCTGGGTCAACATGTTGGCAGTAAAAATATATTAGACATAAAGAAAGACAACAATCAGTATATGACTTAAATGTTGCAACTACATACAATTCATCGATTTAGATTCAGGTTAGGAAAATAAATGCCGGAAACAACCAATTTACCCAGGTCATATAATGTGAGATAGTTTGAGTGATATGTGAAACTCATTGCTGAAACTCAATTGCTACTAATCAATATGCTAACCTTCACAATCCTGGCATTATCAATCAATCGCTGTGCGACTTCAAAACAGTCTTAGGAACAATTGATAATTAGGCTGGTATTTTTCCAATTCATGATGTGGATGCTTGCAAGATGTGGATTACCTAAACGGCATCTCATCATATAATTCTCCAAACAGCCCATTCATTTTCATCATGAAGTAGTACTAGTGCTTATGCCAACACAAAAATCCCTATCAATATTTGTGTTGGAGGATGATATATATATATATATATATATATATTCTATACTGATCAGGATTTAATCGTGCTTTTTATACTATATATATATATATACACAGTTGATCTCTCGCATGATTGATTTCACTATGAGCGAGGGAATACTCTTGCTCGCGTGGGAGTAACAGCACTAGTACGTAGTATCCCATGGTCTGAAAAGATGGAATATATTTTATTGAGGAAATCGAGGAAATCTCTACTTGAGTCAAAGATATTATGTAATTATTGAAAAGGTCTAAGAGGAATCCAATTATATATATATATATATATATTTATATATGTATATTTATGAAGACGTGGAACATCACATCACTTTGACATGTGGACAATACCACTGGAATCAGCTTCGTGGCCGTAAAATAAAGAGGAATGCTATACAACTTTTTAACACTCCACACTTCATTTTTTTTTATTTTTTAATATTTTTTTAAATTTATTCTTTTTAAATTAATTTAATTCTTTTATTCATTATTTATATATTAAATATTTGATAAAAGATAAAATAATAAAAATTAAAAAAAAATATGAAGTGTGAAGTGTGTGTGAATAGTAAGAGGTTCGATTTTTTCCAAAATAAATTGTTGGATCTCAACCAGTCTTGTTGCTCATTGTCATTAATATTTGATTGACATTACAACCTATAGTCCTCAAGGGCATATCACAGAAATATTATATATATATATATATATATATATATATATATAATATTATTCGCAAAAAAATCATACTTTGTATTCATTTTAGGTCCATATGTACTAAAACTCATGTAAAGTTCTTGGATGAAAACGGCCTAGCTATTATTCATGATCACAACATGACATGCATGCCAGCAAGCTAATTAGCTAGCACAGTACTGCGTTATATAATACCAGCAATGTTAATGCAATTAACATCTAGCTATATATATATGATCATGATGAATATATACTTGCAAAAGGATATAATTTATGCATTGAAAAACACAAGCATATATATATATATATATATATATATATATCATATAGTTGGGAGATAAAGCACTTACGTACGTATATTTACTTACATTTGTGTAAGTTTTGATAATGTGCTGAGCATTAAAGAATTACCTTGTACTGGAAATTAATGGGTAAATATACATAAGCTAGACATTAATATCTAAGCTAGGAGGATGAGACAGATCACTAAAACAACTAGCATTAATGCACTGAAAATTTGAGCAATTTGTGTTGCTATTTTCGAAGATGATGATGATCATGTACGTACTAATGTATATTATATTATATACAAACAAACATAAGAATGGATATCATATAATATTTATATTATAATAATAATAACAATAGGAAGGTAGGGCCATGCATTAGCTAGCATGTACGTACTAATCTAATCTTGCAGACAAGACAACCCAACATACTTAAGATCATGTACTAAACCCGTTCGCATATATATAGCAATATTATTCCACTGAAAAGGACATGCATATTGAAAGTAGTACTAGAGATCAAGATAAAACTAGAAACAAAAGAAAATTATTATAAATATGTATCAGGACAACAAGGCCGTGAACGTACAGGCAGTACTACTTTGGGCCATGATCTTAAGTATACTGTGCTGAGATGATCTTCGAGTCGGAATAATATGCCAAGTGTTATAAATCAAATTGTATTGTGATCACCTTTAGCTAGTCATCAAAGACCGGTCTATAGTTTCGTTTGTACTCCTCTCTCTATATATATATATATATAGGTATCCTTTAAAAATTTCATAATAAATTCATAAATTTTATAACAAGTTATCAATCTGACTAGCCTTGTTTTTCTTCCTCTTCGCAAATCCAAAAGTGCTCCTCCCTCTCCGCACCGTCGACCCAGAAATCCACGATAGCATCATGGGTTTGGATATTCCTTCCAGCGGTCACCTCACCCATGGCTACTACACCATAATAGAATGATGGAGGATGTGTGATTCGGATATCAAGTAAAAAGAAAAAACGAATCCTGAACAATAGAACAAGGAGGGCTCTGAGAATTTCCAATTGAAACAAGGAATTCGAATTGAGAGGGACGATCAGAGATGGGTTCTGAACAGAACGACGGAACGAGCTACCAGCCATCGGAGCCGAACCTCTGCGCCAACTACTGCTGCTTCTTCGGCAACGCGACGACTATGAACCTCTGCTCCAAGTGCTACAGAGACTACCGCATGAAAGAAGAGCAAGCGGCTTCGGCGAAAGTCGCCTTGGAGAAATCTTTCAATCCTCTGCCACGCGTGCCAGACCCAAACCCCGTGGAGAGTGTCCAGTGCAAAGCTCGGGCACACGGTCTCCATGTATGAGGACTGCGTCGCAGGAAACTGACACAACTCCAAGACAATCCGACGTTCGATGCTTGTCCCCCGTTCTCCTTAGAAATGGCGGCAACTATTCACCTTACTATCTCCAAGAAGCCCTGACGGCGCTCCAGCGCTACTTGCCCTCCAACGGAGCCGACATCGAGTCGGACTCCGAAATCCTGGGCCGGGAGTCTGATGGTCCAGTTGATGCGTACTCTTGCGACCATTTCCGCATGTTCGAATTTAAGATCTAAAACGGAACCGCAACGTTCCCAAATGAGATCTGTACAATAGACAAGCTCAAGGATCAGCCTTTCTGGGTTATCTACAACAATGGTCTTGATCTGGAGTCTAGATCTGGATCATGTGCCTGAAAACCTTGAGAGTGTGGCTGAGTTTGAGGCTCCACCTTCACCAGGCTATAGCTATAGTCAGGTTTTACCAGCAGAGGAGAATTTTTCAAAGGAGCCTGTGCCTCTTCCGGCCCAACTGCATCTAACCGTCCTGGTCTTCTGAGGTACTCCAAAACGAGCACAGCGTCGTCGTCCCCATCCTCTCGCCAGAAGTACTCGTGCAGAATGATGACGTTTGGGAAATTGCGTAGGATCTGGAGGGCCTCGATTTCGCAGAACGCCGACTGGTAGTTGTGGACCTCTTTGAGAGCGACGACGAGGTTTTCGGAGAGCCTTCGGGCTCTGTAGACGTCAGAGTAGGCGCGGGAGGTGGCTAAAGATGCCGGCGTTCTACTCTCCTACGATCCCAACCTGCGTCTGCCGCTGTGGCCGTCCGCGGAGGAGGCACGTACCCAGATGATGAACAATATGGGATAGATTGGGTTGGCCCTTGGCTACACTGACGTGTCCATTTTCGTTTCGCTCACTAGCATTTGGGGGTTCTTCGGCCGAATCATTTCGGGTACCGTTTCTGAGCATTTCGTCGACACGAGCTTCTATTGATTCTGAACTTAATGGTCTTCTATTTTAAGTAAGTTTTTTAACATATTATTTATAATTCTCAAGGTGAATATTAAAGATTATATTTATTATTATTACTTGATTAAATTCTATGTTTATTCACATAGTTTATATACAAGTTCTATTTATTTTTTTTATACTTGTTATGAATTATTGATGATAAAATTCATCTTAGAATAGAAATTGAGCATCCTTGAAGGATCGCTCTAAACCGATAATTTTATTGAGTATCTCATAATAAAGGATCTATTGATTCTGTGAGATAGTTTAAATGAGTGATATGTGTACCAAAAACTCATTATGATTAATGCACTTGAAGTTGCATAATTGAAATTGTGTAGATAAACGCCACTAAAGAATATATGTTTAAAATGAACGCCTTAAATGTGCTCCTGAAGTAGCAATATCGAGTGTAAAAGTTCACAATATATTCTAAATTTATATCTGGTCTTCTAGTGGCTAAGCAAAATAATGAGATTTTGTTAAGAAATCATTAGTCACGTCCTACTAGTTCCATATCATTCCCTGAAGTGAATGATATTGGATTTATGTCATTCTCAGAATAGAATGATGTATTGTTTTCAAAGAAACCAAGAGATTGGACATGGTGATGAATAACTTTATAGTATTTCTATGATTTCGGGCCAGAAGCTCGTATTAGAAAAATTATCAGCTTTCTCTTTGAGATGATATTATATAACTATTGAATCAAATATTATGATGCATCAAAATGATATGATTCAAAATATTTGTATGCTTTTCATGATTATCTTAATCATCCGAAATCAATTACGATAAGTCGAACAATTTTCATATGGACGTCCATAAAAGAACCAGAATATTCTTTTACTACAAAGTCTTCCCACCATGAGCGGAAAGAAAAATTTGCTAGAAGTAAATAAAATGAAATAATTCGACGTTATCTTGATTATCATAGGTGAACTAGAAGTTCAGATGATAATTAATTATGGATGCAATAAGATAAAAAGGTCTCATATTCTAACTGCTAAAATCCCAGTGAGGATTGAAGTCCCATAGGACAATTAATAAATTTAGCAGTCTAATAACATAAGACATGTCTAAAAGCGTGTGAGACCTATTGATACAAATGATAAAGCATCCCGAAAGAGAAAAGCACAAAGAAAAGAAATTGGTGCTCCTGAAGAGGCCGTACCCACAAAACAAGCAATAAGATCCATTCAAACTTTCTATACAAAATTCTTTCATAATAAAAACTCCTGAAGAGTACCTCCGGAAGAGGTTTTTCATGAAATGTCTTCCCTTGAAGAGGGACAGGTACCTGAAAATAACGAGTTCTCAATACATTTCTTGAGTAATGGAGAAATTATAGAGAGAAATAAAACCGTTGTCAACAACGTATTTTCATATAAGATGGCACTTGACAGTACCAGAAGTAATGAAAAAAGTGAGCTAAGAACCGTCGAAGAATATCGACGTAAAAATATTGGCCAAAATAGAAATAAACAAATTCCTGCAAAATTGATATCACTAGTAAAATGTAATGCATATGGATTTGTAGTCCAAACACCTATGAGGTGATGCTTGTTGAATATCAGTGGGTAGTTGTATAAAGGAAATGAAAATGTGATATATAAATCACGAGTATATTTCCTGCAGAAATAATATTGATATGCTTTTGAAGTTGATGAGATTATATTGAGATTTGTATTAGCTTGATAGTTACCGAGAGTTTGGGTATGCATGATTAACTGCATATTTATATAGATTACTAGATATGAAATGCATGAAGCATATAGTCCTGAACTACTTATTCTATCAAGTCTAAAAAATCTTTATATGATCTAATACAATCTAAACGCATGTGGAACAAGCTATTTTCCATATATTTTCAGTATTTATATTATCTTTTATTGCAGTTTATATAGATAATTTAAATGTCATTGAGCCTCCAGAAGAGCTCATGAAAATTGCAGAAACCAGGGATTGATTATGAGGAAACATACTCTCATGTTATGGATGCAATCACATTCAGATTTTTGATTAGTTTGGTAGTTACAAAAGGATTGGATATGCAGTTAATGGATGTGGTCACTGCATATTTTTATGGATCATTGGATCATGACATATATATGAAAATCCCTGAAGGATATAAAATGCCTGAAACTTCTAATGTGAGTACATCCAGAAATATATATGAAAATCCCTGAAGGATATAAAATGCCTGAAACTTCTAATTTGAGTACATCCAGAAATATATATGAAAGTCCCTGAAGGATATAAAGTGCCTGAAGCTTCTAATCTGAGTACATCCAAAAATATGTTTTTCTTTGCAAGGTTTTAATGAGCCAATCTTAAAGCACTTGACAATATACATGAATATTGTACTCTTTTTCCTTCGTCATTGGTTTTTTCCCACTGGATTTTTCCTTGACAAGGTTTTAACGAGGCATATTCTTTATATGTGGTTATCCAAAGGGGGAGTGTTATAAACCAAATTATATTGTATGACCACCTTTAGCTAGCCGTCAAATACCAGCTCATAGCCTCCTTTGTATTCTTATATATATGAGTATCCTTTTAAAGATTTCATAATGAATTTATAAATTTTATAACACCAAGGAATTATAAGTAGCTCTTTGATCAAGAGTACTTATTTGAGAATATTTTCCTCCACGAACGACGAATATAAAGCTAGCTGGAAAGGTCAGCGAATTAATTAAACTAATTGGGATACAAACCTTATAATCTATTATATCACGTATCATCATCATGTATTTTGTCCTATTTTTCAGATCCAGCTTTCTAAATAGTTGCATTTCATTAAGCTTAAGAGGAAAAATTACCATTTTCTTGGGACAAGCAACGGAACCCAGCTGATGCGAACTGTGTACAAAAGTTGGAGTTGTCATCGTTGGCTTTCATCAGATTTATTTTCTTCTTTTTCTTCTTATAAGGGATTCCCCGAGCCTCGGCTTGGGAGTCTCTCACCTCACGCAAGTAATCTATTCAAAAAGTGAATACCCAAAACAGATTCATCTCCCCGGTGTTGACATAGATCCCTTTATATAGATACAGTAATATCTATATATATACATATATATATATATTAATATATATGTATATTGCCCAGTTGTCATATGAATATCAAAAAACCACACTACAGGCCAAAAAACCACACAACCCCCTTATGGGTCGGGGGAATCATTACACTGAGTTTGTCGATATGACTCAGTGAATGACAGATGATCCTTGAAGAATGCCTGAAGCAATCTATTAGTCTGAATCTGATGCTCCCTAAGAGCCCGCATCTCTAATCTCATTTCATCCAGCTGACTCTTATATGATTCAACATCTTTCTTATGTTGTTCAGCATCTTTCTTGTGTCTTTCAATTTCAGACATATAGCATTGCATTTTAATTTGATCACGTTGTCTACTTGACTCGGGGATCACCATCTCCCCGAGTCCTCGCGCATATCCAGGTTGATGGCCAAGGACCTCCCTAGAGACAGTCGCTGCTACCTCATCATTACATTGCTCTGGTTCTAGGCCATCCAACCTACCTTGCATCTCATTCTGGACATTGAAAAAAGAACGATCATTAACAATTGTGGCATGTGCTATGTATGCATTTATTATAGAACTCATGAAACATATTTAGAACTCACGTAAATATCTTCTGTAGCATCGGTCACGAACTTATTCTTCTTCTTAGACCAGCGCGTCTCCTTATAGAAGTCAACCAAATTTCCATTCTCAGCGCGCTACATGTGTTCAAAATAAGTATAAGAATATAATTTGGGCAGGATAAGTTTATTAAATTTGACATGTGTATTTTAAGCCCAAGTCTATTGAAAGTAACCACTACCCAAAAGTAAGGTAATAACTTCACAATTACATATGGAAAATAATTTCACGACATAAAGGACAATATTTTTGGTGATAATGAATTCAGAAGTTGGACAAGTCTATTGAAATGAAAATCAATTGGGAGGCATCCTCAAACCTTTTGCTCAAGTATCTGGACGAATAATTTACGTCCTGATGTGTGATTAATTGCCTACTTCTTTTGGTTCTCCCAGTTTTGTGAAGAAATTTTCTGCCATGCACACCCAATGTTAGCTATAATAAACAATTGAATTTGTCACAACAATATTTAGACATATTAAATGGACAAACTTTACTATGGCATTACTCTGAGAAAGTCATATATACCTTAAAGGCATCACTGCCCCATCTACCACACAACTTTACCCATACAAGGGGGTCCACCAAGCTTGTCCCATTAGCTAAAGCTTCTTCATGGCTTCCAAATGATTCATAAATCTTGTGCAAGTCATGATGGAAGGAGTTGAAGGGCTTACGAAGTGCCTTTGTCACCGTCAATCAGTGGTTTTCGCGTTCCCAGTCAAACACGAAGTCAGACTACAATTATGTGCGAATTAGTATTTTCGCGACGGTTATACTAGACAAACTACTTCCAACTTGACTTAATTAACTAACCCAATAACTTACCCAAACACAGTCAATGAGCTCCTCTTTCATGGCTTGCGGAACATCCGTCCATCGCGCATAACTCATGTAACAATATTGTTTCACAATCCATGATACTCTTGTAATGAACATAGAAGCGTGTTCACAACACGGTGCAATCCCACCGTCGTTTATATTTAAAAGCACTTTCCCGTGCTTCCTCACCTTGTCAAACTCAATGTATCAAGCGGGACCACGAGATCGTTTCATCTGTTGCTGCGCTACTACGGGCTCCGTGGGGGCATCCGCTACTGTAATTCAAAATTCACTAGATTAGTGTATGTAATTATAAAGTATCTTTACACAAACAAACACACATACCAATAGGTCAACGCATTCAATATGTATCATGTATTAACACACACTAATTTGTGGTACACTGGGGTCTTCCATTCTTGCGTGTTCTCTAATAGGTGATTGTTCCCGCACTGGTGAGGGTTCTCAAATAGGCGCTGGGGTGGGAATTGGGTTGGTGGTGTGATGACCCGCTTTTACGTGTATTTTCACTGAAGGAGTGGTTTTAATTTAATTAATATTATAGTGCTTTTATTTTAAATTATCGGATTTTAATTAGATTTTATCTGCTGTTGAGTTTAAAATTTCTGTTTAATTTATTTGAGCTCGTTTTTGGATTTAAAATTTAATAGTTGGATTTTACTAGTTATTTATTATATTTTAGCTTGACGTTGTGTTTAAAATATTTTCTTGGTGTTTATTTATTTATTTGATGTAGTGTTTAATTTATTTTAGTCGTTTTATGTTTTTAATATCGTTTTCGGCGATCAGTTTCTGGATCCCGGAAGTGAGGATTGGACCTCATTTCTTTTCTCTTCTCTTTTTCTTTTTCCCTTTTCCTTTTTCTTTTTCTCCTTTTCTTTCCTTTTCTTTCTTTTTCCTCTTCTTTCTTCCCCATTTTCTCTCTCCCCGCGCGCTGCCTCTCCCTTTTCTCCTTACCGCGCAGCCACCTCTGGCCGGCCATATCTCCGCCTTCCGGTGGAGGTGTCGTACACCACCCCCGCCATTCTCTTCCCCTCCCATCATACTACATCCCCACCAATTTTCAGAGCCATCGGACCCACCGTTAGACGCCACGCACGGCCTAAAGTTGCTACCCCAGCCCTGTTTTCTCTCTGTTTTTCCTTTCCGCACAGCCTCCTACGACCGCCCATATCTCCTCCATCCGGTGGAGGTGTCATACACCACCCACGCCATTCTCTTCCCCTCACATCAGACTACAACCCCACCAATTTTCAGGACCATCGGAGCCACCGTTAGTCGCCACGAGCCCCTCGACGTCGCGGCACCAACCCAGTTTTTCCCCCTGTTGCCGATTTCTTCCTCCACCCAGAACCGCCGCTTGCCGGCGGCGTGGCCTACACCACCCACCCAGATTTCTTCCCCTCTCACCGGTGAACATCCCCACCAAGTTTCACCTCCATCCGAGCCGCTGATCACCACCTAGAGCAAATCTAAGCCGCACGGCTTTTTGCCGATTCCGGCGCCGTCGCACCACCTCCGGCCACCATCTCTTCATAGCTTCTTCCCCTACCTCTTGCCGTCCTAACCCACCTAATTTCGGCCCCGATCCGTTGCCGGAGCAGTTCGCACGAGCTTAACTCCGATCAGCCCCTTTTTGCACTTCCACCGCCGTTTCCACCGCCACCCACGGCCAAAGCTCACTTCCTTTAGCTTCATAAATATCTCAAGGCCATTCCCTATCAATTTGGTTTCTTGGTTTGTCCCCGTTCAAAAGTGGATATTTTGCGACCCACGGCTATAGTGCATTTGCACTGTTACGTTGCTTTCCGCCCATCGTTTGCTGCGCGCCAAACCTTCTAAAAATCATATATAACGCTGTAAGTATTTTCCAAACTCTACTTTTAGATTCAAATATATTTTGCTCTTACAATAATTTATTTGGTTGGTTTGCTGATTCCGGACTGAGTCCGAGAAGTCTGGGGGTCGGATGGATGGAGGACGGAGTTGCTTGAATTGTTGTTTTATGGTTGGTTGTAATTGTCGAGCATTGAGTTTGCATTTACGTGGTGTGTACATGTGCATTTTATTTTAATTGGGAAAAATCCTGTTTTATTGGCGTAAATGGATTTTCGGGTGCGTGCGTATCACGAGCCCAAGCCGGGATGGGTTATTATCTCGGTGGAGCTCCTCTGGTCACTCGAGAGTGGATAATACTGAGTGACGTCCCCTGAGTCGAGGCTCGGCTATGAACACGCGGGGCGTGGAACCGAGTGACAACAGGAGCGGGGGCTAGAGGATGCTTGGCTACGAACATGCCGGGCGTGGAACTGGGCATCGCTCTATGCACCGACTCCGTGGCCCTTCGCTGGCGAGGGCTAGAGGATGTTTGGCTACGAACACGCGGGGCGTGGAACTGGACATCGCTTTTCTCGAGGATGCTTGGCTACGAACGCGCGGGGCGCGAAACTGGGCATCGCTCGTTTAGAGGATGCTTGGCTACGTACGCGCAGGGCGCGGAACCGGGCATCGCTTGTTATGAAGCCAGAGTGTGCGGATGATCCCTAGGGGAGATCATGGTGTATGCATAATCGGAATGGTTTTTATGGTTTCGGATACTGGCCATTTTCTGGGAAAATGGCGAGGATGTGTTGATGACTTGTGATCCATTTTCTGGAAAAATGGTGGTTTATTGATTTGGGCCATTATCTGGGATAATGGTGAGGTATGGTTTTGTGATCCATTTTCGGGGAAAATGGTGGTTTGGGCCATTATCGGGGATAATGGCGATGCTTGGTTTTAAACGATATGTTTTGGGCCATTATCGGGGATAATGGCGAGATTTTGTTTTAAAGGATATGTTTTTGGGCCAAATGGGTTTTTGGCGTGCGGGGAAAAAATATGGTTTATGAATTTTGTGCATTGGCATTTATTCATGCATACTGTTTGAGTTTAATATGCTTTTATCTAGTGGTGTTTGGATTTTACTTACCTGCGGCACCATTTTTGGTACCGTAGATTTTGGTGCAGAGTTCGAGGAGGAGGAGGAGGCTGAGCCCGAGGATGCGGCTCCGCCGGAGATCTGAGTTGAAGTTAATGTATTGGTTTTGGGGTTTGAAACAATATTTGTGACTTGTAATATTTTATCATGTATCTTTGAACTGTTTTGTATTTTAATTAAGAAAAATTTTGGTACTTAGTTTTATGTCTTTGCTATCCGCTGCGTATTTCTTCATGCACATGTGTCGCTTGCACACACTTGGCACTCGTCGATAGGGTGGTGACCCGGGTTGTCACCATCCGGACGTCTCAATTTCCCCGTGTCCGTACGTGGGGATCTGGTGGCGTCACAGGTGGATGGTGGAGGACTTGGAGGCTGTGTGGAGTCATCCGAGGAGGACTAATTACACTCCTCATGACTGTGATATGAGGAGATTTTTGCTCCCCGTGGTCGGTTGTGGCGAGCTGAGTACGATACATGATGCCTTCCACGAATAGCCAAGAGTCTCCCTCCGCCCCTAGTACTGGGTCCCCCTCGGTCACCTGCGTGTGTATGAGTTAATAGCATTGTCATAAACATCAGGTCCATTCCACAAAATAATCTCAAATTCACAGACATGGTTAAAAAAAAAAAATCATTTATCTACTATATTATCATTTATGATCATAATATAGACAAATGATTAACTTTGAGATCTAAATTATATACCTTGGTAATTAATAGTGCCGCTCATACCTCCAGTTTGAAGATGGGATTGCATCGTAAATATTTCAATATCGGAGAAAGCAAATCCCCTCCCAGAACTGTCTGTGCAGCGACTACAATTATTGCGTATCCTATATTGTTTTCCCCTCACCTGTGCAATAATAATATCATATACATCAGAAGTCAAACAAGTTTATAGGAAATAAATATATGAAACCATAAATGTAATCTTGTGCATATTACTTCAGTCCATTTATTAAATATTATACTTAAGGTTGGTAAGCTGCTGTACCAACCTTAATTAGACGAAGTTCTGGATTATTGATGATTATAAATCTTCAACAGACTCCTCGTCTGTTGATAGTTCCTTCTCATCTGAATATTCCCCATCACTATACGCATCTCCGGAACCAGAAGAAATCATGGCATCATTAATAAAGCCAGTTGAATCTATGCATTGACCATCCACATCCATGACTTCTTGTGCATCAATATCGGTAGGTGGTATATCAAGCCTATCCAGTGGAGTTGACACTGGATTAGCATTACCACACTGCACTGGTTCATAATAATATGATGACTCATTTTCTTGATCGGCGTCATTAGTACTTGGCTTGCCATCAGTAATATCTTCCAAAATCCTCGACACTGACGGAATGTTATATACATTCCTATTTGTATAGGTCTGCACAACACCCCAATTCCCTTTTGCCCTTAAATCTCTTATGTAGAAACATTGATCAGCCTAACTCGCCAACACGAATGGTTCACCCTTATACCAAATCCTATTCATGTTGACACTAATCATATGGTCATCCACCCGCACCTCTCATTTCCAATCACCAACGTCAAACCAATCACATTCAAATAAGTACACTCGACGCCACTCCATGTAGCGTAACTCTACGATATTATTAATAACACCGTAAAAGTTAGCGTTATTTGTGGCCTCGTCCCCAGTTACCAACACCCCAGAATTTTGTGTATGCCGATGAAGTTCACGATGTCTTGTATGAAACTTTTTCCATTTATTATGCAAGCATATATGATGCAACCCAACGGTCAGGCCTGCAAGCTAACGCATACAGATCAGCGGACATATCAAGTGGATTTTTGGTACGATGTTCCTGAATCTATCCCAAAATTGTTAAAAATTCACAACGTATGTAAACATCATTTCAAAACATGTTAAGGAAATCCATAATATTTCAACATAGATAAGGATGGAGAAGAACTTACACAGTGCTTAAACCAAGTTGAAAAGTCAGTTTGATGCATGCGATCGATGCAATTTGGGTGTTGCACCTTACATTTCTCGTAGTGTTCCCTACAGTTAGAGCACAGAATCGCCAAGCAAAATTATGGCCATTGCATATATAATAACTTGTTAAGTTTGAATGCAGGTAGATTTTAAAGTAAAATTTTTTATGCTTACTGTATATATGGTCCAATCTCCTGACAATTGTTGAGCACATACCAAATGGCTACCTTAAAGAGTTTATCTTCTAATTGCACATTAGAAGCTGAACCCAAGGGACGAACTTTCTGGTCAAAAATTCTGAATCCATCTAGAGTCTCCTCTTCGTCAGCATCAACGTTGTGGTCCGCTCGATTGAACTTCATCTCAACATCTTTGAGGTATATGGAGCAAAATGTCAGACATTCAGTGTGAATGTAGGCCTCGGCTATTGAACCTTCTGGTCGGGCTTTATTCTTAACATACCGTTTGAATTTTCCTAGGTATCTCTCAAATGGGTACATCCATCTATATTATACTGGACCCCCAAGTATAGCCTCACGAGGCAAATGGACAGCTAGGTGGACCATGACATCGAAAAATGAGGGAGGGAATATCATCTCTAGTTTGCATAGAATGGTGACGATATCAGTTTGAAGCTAGGAGAGGTGATTCACATCCAATGTTCGAGCGCACAACTCTTTGAAGAACGTGCTAGGTTCAGTAAAAGCCAATGCAATGTCACTTCTTAGAAGCCCCCCAGCAGCAATTGGGAGTAGTCTTTGAAGGAAAACATGATAATCGTGGCTTTTTAACCTGGCGATTTTGCAATCACGTAAAGAAACACAATTCGAAATATTGGAAGAGAACCCATCTGGAAATTTGATATCAGATAGCCACTCACAAAATTTATGCCTTTCATCTCCATGTAATGTATATAGTGCATGTGGCATTGTTACATGATCACCCTCACGCCTTAAATGTCATTCTTTTCTATAGCCCAATATCTCCAGATCATGCCTTGAATTGATATTATCTTTAGTTTTCCTGGAGTGTTCATTAAAGTGAATAAGATGTTTTCGGCAATATTCTTCTCAATATGCATAACATCTAAATTATGGCGAAGTTAAAGTGTTGACCAATAAGGTAACTGGAAGAATATGCTACACTTTGTCGAATTCAGCTCTTCAGCAGTACATTTTCTCCTTCTATGAGATTTGCCAAACTGAACATCCCCAATTATCTGCAATTGAGTTAGAATATCGTATCCTCCTATATCCCTTGGCGGTATGCGATGATCTTCTTTACCGTTGAACAATCCTTTCCTCCTTCTCCATATGTGATCTAGTGGTAAGAAACGTCGGTGTCCCATATAACAATGTTTTCGGCCATATTTCAACCAATTGTAGTTTGTATCGGCATTGCAAGACGGACAAGCTAATTCCCCCTTTGTTGACCAGCCAGAGATATTCCCGTAGGCAGGAAAGTCATTGATTGTCCACAACAATGCGGCATGCAACATAAACGTCTCCTTAGATGATGCATCATATGTAGATACCCCATATTCCCACAATTCAAGTAGTTCATCAAGCAACGGCTGCAGGTAAACATCGATCTCATTCCCTGGTGACATTGGGCCAGGAATAATCAAAGAAGTCATTGTGAATTGGTCTTTCATGCATGATCACAGTGGCAAGTTATACGGGACAAGGATCACTGGCCAAATGCTATGGGGCTTAGCCAAATTGTTGAAGGGAGTGAAGCCATCACATGCCAGACCGAGCCTAACATTGCGTGGATCAGCAACGAACCAACTATGACGTTCATCAAATTTCTTCCAACACTCAGAGTCAACCGGATGTCTCATACTAGTATCTTCTATCGCCCGTTGCTCTTTATGCCATCCCATATCACCTGCTATCTTTGCATACATAAAGAGACGTTGCAATCTCGATTTCAATGGAAAATGACGTAACACTTTTTGAGGTATACGGCATGAGCCGTGTGCACCAGGCATCCACCTCGAAACCTTACATACAAGGCATTCATTAAGAGCGGCATTTTCCTTCCAGAATAAGATGCAGTCGTTGGGGCACGCATGGATTTTGTGGTACTTGAAACCCAACCCGCACTCCAAAGACCTTGATTTCGCATATGATTGTGGCAAGAGTGCATCAGGAAAAGAAGACTGCAACAGATCAAGGAGCATGTCAAATGACTTAATTGACCATCTACCGATTGATTTGATGTGTAATAACTTGACAATGAATGACAACTTTGTAAATTTCGTACACCCATCGAAAAGAGGACGTCGGGCATCCTCCAATAGTTTGTCAAAAGTAGTTGCTGGTGAATCTTCAAGTATTGGTGGGCTATTCGGCGCAGTAGTGTTATCTTGGGGCACATCAACAAAGGTGCCTGCTCGGATGTCATCCAACATATGCTGCATGTCATCGATGTAATCATCTTCTGGTATAAACTCGTCACCAATATCCTCGTCACTAATGTACAATGTTGGCTCCTCCTCCCCATGAAATATCCACTGGGTGTAGTTTGGATCGATCCCTTTAATAAACAAATGGGATTCAACCTCAAATATAGGAAGCCACAGATTGTTAAGACATGTACGACATGGACACCGAATTCGATCCCGTCCACTTGCATGGTTTCATGCTTGTGTGAGGAAACTTTTAACCCATTCGGCATATGCAGGTGATAAAAGTCTATCTGGCTCATTCATCCAACTTTTGTCCATCTAAAAATAAATAAATGTTGGAAACTGAGTTAGATAAACAGAGCCGTAAATGTAGGTAGTTGTTGAGTTCACATTTGAAATTAGAACGGGCAAAATGGTTCTAATAATTTATATGGTCGATGGAATGAATGGTTGGGCAAAATGTAGGATTATAAAATTGAATTTAATGCGATTAAATTCATGGTCTGAACATGCCAATTGTTGCTATAAAGTGAAATTATTCATCCTTATAGGAAACGCAAGTGTATGCAATTTGAGTTCAGGTCATACGTGAAAGGTGGGCATGTTACATACTTATTTAGGGTTTGAGTCCACTATGAGTTAGTGCACTGAGTTATGTTGCACATTTGTACATTTGACATCGAATATAGGAAAAGCCTAAAACCCTATGGCACTCAACTTTTGATTGAGTGCATAAATGATTCATTATCAATTGGACCAACCACAAACCAAAAGGCCGTTAGTTGAATCCTGAGAATTCAATGTTTAACTTGAGATCACATTTATTTGTGGGCCTAACTAACGATCTCAAGCTTCTAGTCATGTATGGTTCAAGGATAATTGGTCATGTTCACAAACATGTAACATATGAATATCATCAAAATGATGTATAGTTGAAAAGATAAATGGTTCTTGTTTTTGACATTATGTGTTCCATTATACTGGAACAATGGTATCCTCTAAGTTGTCATCTGCATGTACGCATGATATAATCGTTTAAATGGCGCTATCCATTTAAACTCAATGGATAAAAACCCCTATATGCTGGTCTATACACATTGTTCATCCAAGACTATCGTGTTTGAAATGAAGGTAATTAGCGTCCGCTAAGAAAGTAAAGCATTAACAAATGACGAAGCCAGATTGGGCAAAAGTAATTAGTAATGGCCTATCTCCCCTTCATTTCAAACAATGTATCCTCATGCATGTATGCCATCCAACTACAAATAGTAATGAGGGAGTTGGGGGCTGTGTTGGAAGTTATCAATGAAAACGTTCATCAGTTTTTCAACTTGTGAACCTTCGCGTACCAGGATTATCTAGTATCTTGAAGAGAAACCTTTGGGGTTGAGGATCAAGGCGTAAAGTTTAGTGAAGTTGGTACAAATACATTCATATTGGGTGATCCCCATGGTCAATAAAGACATCTCCATTTGTTTATTCTGCTATAACAAAATTTACATTGGGTCCTAAATACATTATGTTTATTTTGTTAGCATTCCAAGTTTTCTGAATTTTTGGGCTACACACATGAGTTCATTTGAACACTTAATATCAAAGTATACTGAGCTGTAGTTTGGGTTGTCTCCATGTTAATGGACAGAAATAATGAAGCCAATGTTTCAAGTATTAACTATCTGACGCAACAACATGTCCACCACCCTCACTGACCATTAAACACCTATTAATATATATGTATGTGTGTGTGTGTCTTGAACTATATCTGTAACTATATTGTCATACATATAGTTGGGAACTCACTATAAACTTACAAAAGTAATTTCATAGTCATGTGAAACTATGAAAGTGAAAGCAAAGCTTGAACAAATAATTCATACATTGAAATAGAGTAGTTGTATCTAGAGAAAGCATACAAAAAAAGATCAGACAACGTATCCATCAATATAAATGCTCTAAACTTGAAGCAGGGTTCTATTTATTGGACAAAACCATTCAACATCCATCAAAGTTTCCATTTATTGAAAGAAATAAATGGAAGGTTTGATTTGCAGCAAGGTATGCATTTGTTACCTTTAATACCCAACAGAGTAAGTGCTCAGCTCACCCCTGGATTTTCCTGGCTCAACAATTTCTTCTCTCAGGCTCAGTCAACGGCTTTTAAATCAAAAGCACTTGATGGTACATCATACACACTGCACACGAAAATCCAAGCAGAGTTCAGTTTAAACTCAATACCAGAATATAACACAAACAAAATTCCCAGGAAAAAAAAGCTTCATTTAGTAAATTATAGGAGAAATGGGTTTATTCACAATTCGAACTACATAAACCAACTAGGGGAAATCAACTACAAAGCACTTTCCTTAACTCATCTTCACTTAGGGAAAATCTTAAACAAAACGCAACTCATCTTCATGGGGTGGAAACTTAAATCTCATCACTATATCCACATACATGGCATGATTTACTGGACTAAAACTCTAGATTTTTTTTTCCCAAACTTCAATTCTAAAATATATGCATACATGATATATTATTTGTGTGGTGATGAGTATTGATCGGAGTATCCATTTGAATGCGGCCATGAAAATCACAATCCTGAAAATGAAATGAAAATCACAATCCTGAAAATGAAATAATAAATGAGAAGGTGATGTCTGGACCGACCTTCATTGGCTTGTTCATGGGGTGGCTCTTGGCTCTTCCACATGAGTTATATATTTCTTTCAAGTTACAATTAAATTATATTAGTTGACAGCAGTCTTTGGCTCTATTGGATATGACACATTTTGCATTATCAAGTCTAATTATCCATGAGTGGGAGGGAAGATCGATGGAGAGATAGAGCTAGAGGCCAGAAAGCCAGTAGAGGCTAATTGCTGGACCTTTTATTTATTTTTACCCATGGATTTTAGTGCATGGTTCTTTTAAAAGTTTTGGATTACTTGTTGTTTGGTTGTTGGCTTTGGTATTTAACTTAACTGGAAATATTCTTTGATCAATTACATTAAGGATGAGCCACATTAAAATCCATAATATTGATTCTGATGATATGTGCCCAAATCACACATCACAATCGATAACTCACTCATATGCATGAATTAAAGTAACATAATCTGTGCTAGCTAGCTATGCAATTAGAATTCAAAACAGTGAGTCTTAGAAACAAAATGGAAATTCTTGAAAATAAAAAATTAGAAATTAAACAAAAATTAAGAAACAAAAGATCATAAATATTAATAAAAGGATATTATAATATCTTGCAAACTAGTAATTAAAAATAACAGCACGGAAAAGAGTAAAAATTAAAAAGGGCTAATGTGAAGATCTTGACTAATAATTTGATGCATAAGCTTTGACATTTTGGCTCCAAAAACCCCGACCATTTTCATATAGTGAGTACGGTATTATATGGTCTACTTTTTCGCTCATTTTCTTTTAATTTTTGTTTTGATTGGCACTGTATTAATTCATGTGGGACTCATTGTTTGAGCTATCTATCTATCCATCATATCAATTTGCATTTTGTTGTTTCTATTGATGCAATCTTATCTTCTCAAGAGAGGGGGAATGACCTGATGTGGTGCCAATTGGGATTGATTTCACTCTATAGACTTTTGTATAAACTTATCGATCAATATCAATTTAGGATGTACCAACTCAACCCAGAAATGAAGGACAACATCTGAGGGGAATTCAATCTATCAACAAATGGAAGTGATGGGCAAGGGGTAAACAGTCTCTAGAATTTACTTGTGATAAGTGATATCATCTATAGGAGGAGACATTGACTAATAGGATCTGCATCTTTTGCATGTTGAGAGTAAGACAAGTTGTGAAAATAGGAATTACTTGTCCAACCCTGTTGATATCAGTAGGGAATATCCAGCAACCTTGCTGGGAGAAATGAGGCTACTAAGTTCGAACTATGGAGGGTTTGGCAACCCTTGCACAGTTCGAGACCTTAACTATATGGGTAAGGAAAGGAAGCCAAACATCTTAGTCCTAATGAAAACAAAGATACAAACCACTAGTGTTGAGAAACTAAAATACAAATTTCATTTTGACTCAATATGTGTTGATGGTGGGGTAAAGGTAATGTACTAGTTCCCTTGTGGAAGACAAAAGCTACTTTAGAAATCTAAAGTTTTTCCATGAGAGACATTATAGCTTGGATTCAGAAGAGAGGCAGGAGATAAGAATGGATGACATCCAGAGGGGGTAGGACTGTTCATCCGGGTAGGAACCCGGGATAACTGGATTCCGGTTATGATTTTCGGCCCGGATTTGAAATCCGGATTTCAAAATCCAGATGAATCTGGGCCGGATTTCGGATTTAAACCCAAAACCCGGATCTTAAATCCGGTAACCGAGTTTATTAAAACCCTTTAGTGCCGTCAATACCCGTAATTTGTAATGCCCTAGCCGCCCCCTCCCTCCGAAATCACTCTCATCCTCTCTCTCTCTCTCTCTCTCTCTCTCTCTCTCTCTCTCTCTCATCTGCTCCCCCTCTCTGTGCTCTGCGATGGTTTTGATCGTCGGATATCATTGGGTTTTTTTGTGTTTCTTTCAGTTTCATTGATAGCAAAAGAACCGCGTGAATATACAATCAGCCCACCCCTTTTCTTCTTCTCCGGTAAGGGCTTGGTTTTTAGTGTCTTACGTCTGGACTCTTGGGCCTCGTGACCCAGAGCTTGTTGTACCAAGAGTTGATGGATACCTCTCTCTCTCTTGGGAAAGATCCTTTCTGTTTGTTTGCTTTGTAGAGAGAAGAAAGAGATGAAGGGCTACCTGTTCAAGTGAAGAGCTTCGATCTGACACTTTGTCTACAGGTACTTCCTCTTTCTCTTTTCTTGGACTTCCGAAGTAAAAAGAAATAACATTTACTTCATTTGGGGATGCTATGCGTTTTTCATTTCTTTTCTTGATGATTGTTTGTAGATTCGATGTAGTTGTTGATGGGTTGCCAGTTTTATTGGGACAAAATTGAAACATAAACTTTGGTCTTAGCAGCATTGTAACTAGAAGCTGACCATTTGCAGATTTGCTGTATAGACAAACATATTAAATTTGGGAAATTTAATATGTCTAGCCCAACTACTGTGTTTTCGTTGTGAAATCTAGATTAGTTACTTAAAACTGATTTACAGGCTCAAACTGGTGAAGCATATGATGGGTGTGCAATATTCTGGAAAGACAAATTGTAAGGCCTTGACCCTTTTGTAAAGTGTGAATTCCTTTTGTCTTACTATAGTCTTAACTTATGGTGATTCAAGTAATTAGTTTTATCATGCAACTCATCTGTTATTTATCTTATTAGAATTAACTTTTCTGTTCACCTCTTTTCTTTCTTCTTTTATTACTGTAAATTCAAACTTCAAACATCTAGAAAGAAGCATGGAGTCATTTCCATTTTTTATTTTGAGCATGCATTTTACCATCTTGCAACTTCAGTTATATAGCTAAAGAGCACATCTTTTGCGGTAAGCTTAATTATTCTTGTTCATTATCATTTTCAATATATTGAATATCATAATTTTACCAAAATCATATTCGGGGCAGATTTACCCTTTTGCATCAAGAAAACATAGAGTTCAGGAGTTTTGGCCTTCGTGACAATGTTGCTCAACTGTGTGTTTTAGAGGTATGCAGATTTCAATTTATTGTAATCTGGTTTTCCTTTGATCTCTTCCGCTGATGTTAATCTGAAACAAGCTACCCATATACTAAAATTTGTATAATTCAACCACACTGTTGGTAAGTAAAGGTTTTATACATTTCTATTTATCATACACAGCTGATTCAGAATCAATCAGAGTCTAAATATACCCAAGCATCCATGTAAGTTATATTTTGTTATGCTTGTATTTGTTGTGTATATGCATAAAAAATCTCATGCAACTGGGAAAAAAGTATGAGCATTATGAAATTTGATATCTTACTTCATTGGGGCTGAACTGAGAAGAGATGAGTCTCTATCATTTTACACCATTATATGCTTTCTATTTTAATTTATTCTTCTGATAAAAATGTAAGATTCTGAAAAGTACTGGCTGAAACAAAAAAAGAAAAAACTGGAAAGTCTTCTACCGAGCTTGCTTTAAGAGAACTCCCTAGAGTCTAATGATAATATATTATGGGAGAAACCTTCAACCCATCCTTTATAAAAACGCAAACGAACGCAATTTCACCCTCACCTGTGCATATCCTGAAGAAGTTTTGCTGCTGGAAAATGTAGTATTTGAATCCATGAACAAAGTTACTTTTTGCTTTGTAGTATTTCACATGTAATCTGTTTTAAACTATTATTATTCATAAGATTTACTTTTACTTGTAAAAAAAAGATTGATATATGTACTTGTGATTTTTCCTCTCTAAGTACTGTACGTAGTCTGTCATAACAAGTCAATATATTAGTTTGTTATCTATGTTATTTAGGAGAACATATTGCCACTTTAATCACTGACTTAAGCAAAATTCCTGTAGAATGTTTTCAGTTGATACGGTTGGGGATTCTCAAGAGTTTATAGTTCCCTTTCCCCTCTCTGCTTGTACATAATATGTACTACATATGCGCTGTGTGTGCAAGAACCTATGAGTCTGTTTTTTTTTTCCCTTTAATTTGTTCTCCCTTGTTTTATTGGTAATAGAAATAGCATCAAATTGTATCTTTGAACTCATGGTTGTGATACCATGATATTCCATTGCATCAACTTACTAGAAAAGATCAAGGATATTTTTATTTTCAATCAGATCTCTGTATGCTTCTTATTTTGACTGTGGGAGTATCTTAGCATCCAATCTACAATGGGACATTATTGATCAAACTATTTTTGATCTTATACCTTGTTCTAATGATTTATGCGTAATATCTGTAATATTTTTTAATGATTTATTCTTTCATGTTTCTTGGTTTAAGCAAATGCAAGATCTCTGTATGTTTTCAGTTGAGCTTGTTAGGAATTGGTTTATGTTTTGGAATAGATATGATTATGATATTTCTCCCTTTCACACTCTGATCATCACTTTAGGAAGCAGGACCTACCATTTTAAAATATCACTCTGATTATCACTCTATTAGCAGATTCAGTATGTATCTAGCATTATATTAGTTTGTAGGATGTGTTGTTTTCATATTTATGCCATTTTCATTCTATTTTATTTTTTGCAGGATCACTTTCAGGCCAATCACTTTGAAGTTGCTATTTGGTGTGGAAATTAAATCATTGATCTTGTAATTCATATATTGTAAAAATATATATAGTTGAATATTGGAATTTTTTTTATTATTTTATATTAATTTTTATTGTGAGGCAAATTAAGTGGAACTTTGATATAGGAGTTGATATTTTTCAACCTCTAAAGTGCAAAAACAAATTTATTCTTTATTCAGAGCTACATGTGAAAATATTGGAATATACATTTAGGCTTTTATATGGGTTAGGAAAAAAAAAAAACCGGGTTCAATCCGGAACCCAGAATCCGGGTTTTGTAAAACCCAGATTCATTCGGGTTCCGGCCCAGATTTAAAATCCGGGTTCCGGTTTGGGTCTACCCAGATTTCCGAGTTGGAACCCGGATGAACACCCCTAAGAGGGGGGGGGGAGAATGGAATGATAGGATATACCTAGATATCTCAATCAACTGAAGCCATATATGTGGTTATGTATAGGTGATTTTAACGAGATCATATACCTAAATGAGAAATCTGGGGGTGCTAAACGAAGTGATAGATAAATTGGCTGCTGACCACTGTGCTATCTTAATTTCATCTACAAATGAAAACTTGCACAAAAGGAGATTTGGGCAAATTCACATATATGAAGCTAGCTAGGAAACTTTTGATGATTGTGAAGATGTTGTAGGAACGATTTGGAATAAAGATACTATACCATGAAGGGGATTAGTGCAAGTTTGTAAAACGCTAAAACACTAGTTTGGAGGTCTAGAGTAAAAGCAAAATGAAAGGAAATGGTTGGGTGGTTTTGTAGCAATTGATAACATAAATGGAGCACTTACCGCAATCAATTAAATGCAAATAATGTCAAAGATTTTTTGTTGTTAGAGCAGAATTACAAGTTATGTTAACAAGAAGGAACTCAATTGGAAACAACGAGCCAAAATGACTTGGCTACAAAATGGGAATCATAATACAAAGTTATGTCATTATTCTGCAAATCAGAGAAGGAAAATGAATCTTGTCTCAAAAGGTTATGGATGAAGAATGCTTTAGTCACACTGGATCAAAAGCAATAGGGGAAGCTTTCACTAGATATTATCAAGATTTATTCTATATATTACATCATGTTAATATCACTTAATGTTTGTAAGCAGTTGATCTAAGGGTGACTCCAACAATGAATGTTGAATTATCAAAACCATTTTCTGTTGAATGGTTGAAAAGACTTTCAAATGGGACCTCTAAAATCACCTAGCCCAAATGGTTTAACAGCTTGTTTTAATAAGAAATTTGGTCTGTGTTAGGACCAAAGGTGATAGCTGCAATCTTTTCTATCATAAAATCAACTACCAGTTCTGAAGCAATCAATGACTCACATATTTAACTATTGATCCGTAAGATCAATAGTCCACACAAATTTATTGACTTCAAACGTATTAGTTTGTGAAATGTACTTTATTTGGATTGTTACTAAAGTAATTGCAAATAAGTTGAAGCTAATTCTACCTCATATTATTTCAGAAAATCAATGTGCTTTTCTTCCTGGTGCCTTTATATAAATAATATTTTGACAGCATATGAGACATTGCACACTATGCATACTAGGATCAAAGGAAATAAAGGGTATATGGCTTTAAAGTTAGATATTAGTAAAGCTTATGATTAAGTAGAATGAGATTTTCTTGTGATAAGTTGTGATGATGAAAATGGGTCATGACAGTAAATTCCTAGATCCAATATTGAAATGGGTTGTGATAACATCTTCCTCTTTCTCCAATATTGTCAGTGGTGTTCTACAAGAACAAGTTTATGTAGTACCTAGTGACCCTTTCAATTTGTAGAATTAAAAGACAAACAAGATGCGAGGAGGAAAAGCAGAGAACCATTTGTGGATAGAGTCGGAAATTTTCACTAATAACCTATATTTTTTCCAAAAAAAACATAAAAATGGGAGACAAATCTGGGGTTAAATCCATATTAGTGGTAGAAAATGACATTTTCCACTAACACATAAAGTGGTTAGTGCATTATTTAAAGTTGAGAGCAGGCGTGGTTTCCAGCAACGCATTCAACCAACTCAGATGGGGTTGTTTCGTCATATAAATTCAGTTATCAAGGCATGGTGTTTCCGTTTTGGGAAGGAGACAAAGCTGAGAGGTAAGATTAATTCCGCCATAGGTTAACATTGCAATATATGTCGAGAACGGGGAAAATGAGAAATCTTAATTATTTCTACTTATCAAAGTAATTATATATATTATTTCTAAATGTTATGTTGATCAGAATGACCTACGGGCTGCCTTGTAAAGAATGAGAGATCTATATCTAAGATTTTGTCAATGGTCCAACACCGGAATGGAAATGCCAAAATTGCAACTGGCAAGGCAACCAATCCGTATGCCATTAATTTGAAAATTTTCAGTAAGTAGATAAAAATGTTGTATGCGAATTGGAATGAACATAATGGTGATTTATGGTGATCTACGGTACCTAAAATCCTCAGATTTGAACATCTGGTTGTTTGGTTATGAGTTCCCGGAAACAATTGTGGTTTTCATGAAGAAACAGATCCATTTCCTCTGTAGCTAGAAAAAGGCATCTCTCCTTGATGTTGTGAAAATGTCTACCAAAGAAGTTGTTGGTGCTGATGGAAATTGTGGTGCATGTTAAGCCCAAGAATGATGATGGAGCTGGACTAATGGATAGTATATTTTAAGCTGTCAATGCTCAATCGAACTCCAACCAGCATGATGCTCATGTTATTGGACACGTAGCAAGAGAGATTCCCCAAGGAAAGCTTTTGGAGACTTGGGCTGAACAGTTGAAGAATGCTAAGTGATATAACAAATGGGTTCTCAGTTATGTTTGCTGTCAAAGACAACATTGAGCTTACAAATATAAAGAAAGCTGCCTTCTTAACATCATCAGCCATGAGGAGTTTTGTAGTGCCAAATCTTGAAAAATTATTGATGAGGCAAAAAAGGTTTCACATTCTTCATTAATGGATCACAGCTAAGAAGGCCATATTGGAACCAGCAAGAATTAAAGTAAAGCTGAAGGCAAAGAATGAGGGTCATTGTTATCCTCCAATTTTTCAGAGCAGAGGTGATCTTGATCTGAAACCAAGTGCATGAGGCAACGATGAGAACCTCTACTATGATTCAACAAGTGTGAATTTTTATTAAATGTTGGATCTCGATACAACAGCTACTGCTCAAATGTTGCTAGAACTTTTCAGATCGATACCTCACAGAGTAAGGCTTATGAGGTTCTTCTTAAGCAAATAGAAGCAGCAATCAGTTTATTGAGATCTGGGAACAAGACCAGTGATAAATATCTAGCTGTGCTCTCAGTAGTTGCGAAGGCAGCTAACAAATTGGCTGCAAACTTGACAAAAACTGCAGGATCTGGAATTGGCCTTGACTTTCGTGAGTCGGGACTTAGTCTTAATGCAAAGAATGATTGGGTTCACAAATATGGCAAGGTCATACACTTGTCGCTTGGATTCCATAACTTGCAGGCAGAGAGCAACAATGCAAAGACACAGAAATTCTCGGTATTGTTAGCTAATACAGTTATTGTTGGTGAAGAGGTTCCAGGGGTAGATACTGTATCAAGCTCTAAAGCTGTGAAGAAAATCCCTATCATTTAGCGAGGATGATGAGAAAGAGGATCAGGGGGTCCAAAATTAAATCTGAGGCCAAAGGTGGTGGGACTACCTTATCTAAGGCCACACTTAGGTCAGACAACCAGGAGATGTCAAAGGAAGAGCTTCGAAGGCAGCACCAGGCAGAACTTGTCGGCCAGAAAAACGAAGAAACTGCCAGGAGACTTGCTGGTGGAGGTTCTGCTGCGACTGATAATCGCAGTGCTGGGAAGACTCTAGGTGATTTGATTGCTTATATTCTGGGTACATGATCTGCCCCCGTTGAGAGATTTGATGATTCAAATTGATCAGAAGTTTAATCCAACTTCAGCCATGTACTTTTTTTGCACTGAAGTATATTCGCTTCCACATACTTCTTGCTTGTGAAATATTTAAAATGAGTGCAAACCTTTTGTTAAAAATTAATCGCTGTTAATTGGCAGCGTTGAGAGAGGAGGGAAGAGACGTTTTCATGATGAAGTTGGAAGTCCCTATATGGAAAACTTGAGAAATCGAAGTCACAACCAATAGCTTGATGTTTCCTATTTCATTAATTCTGATTTTTAGAGATAGGGTCCACCATGTGTGCCTTCCATATCTATGAAGTAATATGGTTGGAAGGAAATCCATTATGTTGTGGCTAATGGTATAGAGGGCAAGTATTCAGCGATATCTTATTCATCTAGATAAAGTGAAGTTAGATTCACATGCACATCAGCAACAAAGAGTACTAGACTGAGCAAATTATTATTGGTGGCAGTCAGTAGTAACCTGCCACCTGTGGTTTTTAGTCTCCATTATTAAGATATAGCTAAAGAAGAAGGGGGGAACATTAAGCCTAGAGGAGAAATTGTCAAACTGAAGAAGGAAGACTCAAAATTCCTGTAGAGAATGTGAATCAAGCAGCATGGTATTTGTCTTCATACATGAGCTGGTGGGGGGTATATAGGAGAGTAGAGAGGAAAGTAGAGATTCATATGAAATCGTTGTCATATATTGTTCAAATAGTCAGCGAGTTATATTTGGAGGAAGTGGGGACCTTGAATACCCCAAGCTTATATATATATTGTTCATCTTACTAACCTCTTAATTCCCAGAAATTGGCTACATTATTGCTATGTGTATCTGCAGCCATTACACAGTGTTTAAATTATTGCCTACATTGTTTATGCAAATGAGTAACAGAAGGCACCTTTAATGTTTAGTTTAATTAATTGGGTACTAAATTTCAGGCAAATATTGGGTACAATTTGGTGGGATAAGTTAGCAAGAGCCAGTTCTAATTTTGCACTCGATCGAGCTAGCTAGCTAGCTAGGACTTCTAAATTCTAATCTCTAATTATTACTACTATGTTTTTGTTTATGAAGATCAGTAGAACTTGGAGATCATGAATATATATCTACGCACTAGGTGCAAGGTGGCACGAGCATAAGTTGGGTTTGAATGACTATTATAATGAAAGTGGCAAGCAACATGATTTCAAATAAATGTCAAAATCCTCAGGAAATGTTGGCTTATTGAGGCTGATCATCGTATAAACAAAGCCCTAGTCAGTAAAAAAAAATTAATCATGAAGCCAAGGGAAAAAAGGGACCATTAATATTGGAAGTATAAACATTGCACACGGGCAACATTTGTATGTTTTATTGTCTGCTCTATTATACCGCTGATTCCTTATCACTGCATGGCTGCAAATGGCCCATAATACAGAAACCTAACTGACGTACAAAAGCCTTCCCCAAGTGCCACAATTCAAGAACTCTGTTTTAGATTTACAGTTGATCGATCATGTCACGCTTGCCATGCATGCTAATACCCCAACTACTGTTCTAAGAATTGTATTTGTTTGATGGAGAAGGTGGCATGATACGATGATGTATTTCTTCTCCATAATCCAATTGAAACTGGAAAAGACAAGTTTGATTAATAATTACATAATTATCGCTCTAATTAAATGGCTGGCGTCCCCTCTTTTAGGATCCCTTTTTGTAGCAAAAACAAAAGGCCAGTTTTTATAGAAGTAGAACTAGAAAAAATTCACATCTTCATTAGGCCTATAATAACATAAGTGCAAATGATTTGTCTACATTTGGTATTGCTAAGTATTCTACTATGACCAAGATGTAGATGAAAATCAACTAATAGTGGGTTTTGATAAATATTAGCATATGTATCAAAACCGAATTTTTATAAGTAAGCTTATGCTTGAAATTGTTTTGAAGACAATAAACATTAGCATGATGATATTTGAAAATATATAACACCTACTTTCAAGCAACCAAGCAGTTCAAAATTGATATTAACAAGCATGAACATTTTATGCAAAGACCAAAAAATATTATTGGCTGTCAATGATTTTATTTAAAGCCTGTATGGACAATGTATTTAAACAACAGGTTTCTTTTTCCCTAATTTCCTTGCCTTGTAAATCTAGCCCTAAGACTAACTATCAATTGAACAGATTCTATGAATGGGACATTGATAGCACGAAATATATCGATGATTGAAACAAATAATCTTTGAGGTTCAACATTCGACAATACCAACTACCAAGATTCAAAATCAACCAATGAATTGACAATATGCACAGCATCGGTAGATCATAAGATAAAAATAAAATAAAAAAAATAAAAAAACAAAAACAGGAAAAAAACCCCTAACTGAGATTTGTGCATGTCATCCAACAATCCAAGTAACCACTGAAATGGCGCTATGTTCATGCATGTTACTAATCAATAATGATTTCCAGTTAGAGATTGTGAAAAATACCTCGCACACGCTGAGCAGAGGTACCGAATAGTGGATTTTGCCCAACAGAGCGCGCACACGAACTAGTTTGCCTCACACACTGTTTTGTTTGGGACTTTGATAAAGTGCTAAAACTGCAATATTAAGTTGTTAAAGTGATTAAATTATTTAACTAAAAAAATGAATTGAACACTTAATTATGCAGTAAACTATAAACTGGAGTCAATTGTTAAATCATGATATTTTACCCTTAAAAAGTTTGTAATGAAGTTAGCACACTCACACCATCACTCGGGACACCACACTTGCAGAAAATAAATGCAGAAAAATAAAGAGAACCAAGCACAAGTATCACACGGACTCACGGCTGGAACTTGGACAGCAGCAGAAAACAACTCACGGGCAACACCTCAATGCAGAAAAATAAAAGAAGCTTACATGTGCAGGACATGAAGCAAAGCAGCTCAAGAACCACTCATACACGGCAAAACAGCAGCAGAAAAAACAGAAATGCAGAGGATAGAAGGCACATGCAGAAAGTGGAGCTCATGGCTAGAACACATGCATCACACGGATAGACACAGAAAATGCACATGCAGCAGCATCACACGGACAGCATCAACAGCTCACACTTGCAGAAAATAAGAGGCACATGCAGAAAGCCACGGCAAAACAGCAGCAGCTCACACTCACGCACATGCAGAAAAGCAAGGAAAAGCAGTGCAGTTTTACAGGAACACAGCAGCACTTCAATGCAGAAAAATAAAAGAAGCAAAGCACATGCAGGAAATGAAACTCACGGCAAACTAAACCACATGCAGAAAATAAAGCAAAAGGCACATGCAGAAACACAACACACATGCAGAATGAAGAGGAAACTCACAGCACATGCAGAAAAGCAAAAAGAAAAGCAGAAAACATGAAAAGAACCAGCACACATGCAGAGAAGGCAAAAGAGAAGAAGCAGCAGCAGAAAACACGGACTGCACATGCAGAAAAGCCACTCACACGGCTAGAACTCAAGAGGCACATGCAGAAAGTCACCAACCTGGAAACAGCAGCTCTTCGAACGTTGCAGACCTTATAAAACCAGGGGGCTCTCTTCGGACGTGAAAAGAACGAGCTGTGTTTGTTTTGGTTTTCAGTTTTTCTATTTTTTCTTTTTTTCGTTCGGTAGTTCCAGATTAAAGAGGCAGACCGAAGGGGGTGGTTCATTTTCTGTTTTGTTTTTTTTACGTTGGTTTTTTTTTCTGGGGAGTTTTGTTTCAGTTTCAGACCGGATAGAGAGGCAGTTTTATTTTCATTTTTACAGAACTCATGGGACGATGGAACAGCTCTCTGCTCTCACGTCTTTAGTTTAGTATCTTATTTTCTGCTTTTCGTTTGACAGTTCCAGACCTCGTTTAGGAGGCGGCTGGACTTGTTTTTTTATCTCTTAGTTTTATTTTTGCAGACTAGTGATCGGTGTTTTTATTTCTTTGGTTTAGCATTCTTGTTTCCGTTCTTTTTTTTATTTCAGTTGACTAGCTGAGTTTTTTTTCGTCTGGGTTCCGGACTTGAGAGATAGAGAGGTCGGCAGCTTTCTTGTTTTCTGCTTGATATTATTTTTCTGCTACTCTTTTCGTTTAGGGACCCAGACCTTAGAGAGGTCGGCGGGCCATTTTTACACTGTCTTTGCCTTTCTTTTCTATCCTGCTACGTTTAAGTTCTTAGTCGAGTCGGCGTGGAGTTTGTAGTTTTATTTATTTATTTTTATTTCTTCTCACAGATTTTTTTATGGCTTTGTTTAGATTAATTTTTGTTATTAGAAATATCATGCATAGCTAATTTCTAAAGCTTGGGTTGTGGAATGAGATTTAATTTATTTTAGATTCTAGTCTTGATGCAATATTTTGTTGTGTAATGTTGACTTCACTAAATTACTAGTCGGATTCAAAAGGAAAATAGATTGCGGCTCTTGCTCTTGTTTTGTTGTTGACGTAAGGCACAACAAAAGCTTGAATTTATCAAGGCCTCTTTCGATTGATTATGAATATAAATTTGACTAGTAAATTAGAGAATTTCTTGAGAAAATATTGCAAAAACGTGAGCTTAATTTTTATCTTCCGAATATCAATTCCTTGACTGGATTGTTAATCGAGAAATTATCTAGAATCCGAAATAAAAAGAATCTCAAACCCAACCCAAGTATTTGTTTTATTGTTTATTGCAAGTTTAATTCATTTGCTACACACTTTCTCTAAGTCTCTTAGTTTTAGTAATTTTAGAAACATAGATCCACATCCATTTTCATCTTTCATAATCGATACATCCTTTACACAAAGAAAATCTCACAAACGCTTTGATAACCCATTGTCCCTGTGAATTCGATCTTGGGACTTACCCTTGTATTACTTTGACAGCTTCTACGCTTGGAAGACAACATTATAAGCTGAGTCAAGTTTTTGGCGCCGTTGCCGGGGACAACTGGTGTTTATCAGAGTATTTTTTTTTTCTTTCTGAGAGGATGTTTATGGAGCTGTGAACCTCTTCACAGCCTGGGTGATATCTTTACCTCTCATTTTACTGGTTTACTGTTATCTTGTTTTGTGCTGAAGTTGCATGTCTGGTTGGGCTAGAGATAGCACACATAGACTTGCTAGGACTGAATCATCGACCTCATCATCGAGTGCATCATCTGTTTCTCTTAAATCATCAGTTGACACTCATAGTAACATGGCTGAAGAAGAAGGACGCAATGATGGGGAAATGGCAAATCCCAACAGGACACTTAGAGAATATTTGCATCCTATTAGGACCACCACTCCATCATGCATCATTACACCTTTGAATGCTCATACTTTCAATTTTAAACCTGGAATGATACCATTATTACCTCATTTTCATGGGATGGATTCTGAAAATCCCTACTTGCACCTCAAGGAGTTTGAGGAAGTATGCTCCACATTTTTGGATCGAAATTGTACTGAGGAAATTGTTAGATTGAAGTTGTTTCCTTTTTCTCTTAAGGACAAAGCAAAAACATGGTTGAATGCATTGAGGCCAAGATCCATTGGAACATGGCAAGAAATGCAAGCCGAATTTCTGAAAAAAAATTTTCCAATGCATCGCACCAATGCTTTAAAGAGACAAATCATGAATTTTTCTCAAAAGGAAACTGAAACTTTTTATCAAAGTTGGGAAAGATTCAAAGATCTCTTAAATGCTTGTCCACACCATGGTTACGAAAATTGGCGCATTATTAGTTTTTTTTATGAAGCTTTGATACCTAAGATGCGACAATTTGTTGAAACCATGTGTAATGGAGAATTCTTTAATAAGGAACCGGAAGAAGCATTTGCATATTTTGATTACTTGGCTGAAAACGCTCAATCATGGGACACTTCTTGTGTCTATGATAGAGCTGAACCATTGAGGATTGTAAGTGGGGGAGGTAAATATGTTTTAAATGAAGAAGATGATTTGAAAGCTAAATTTGCCTTATTGTCAAAAAAATTGGAGGCGATTGAGTTGAAGAAAGTAAATGAAGTACAAACTGTACCTCAGATTACTTTGAGCTGTAATATTTGTGAGGGCCAAGGGCATTCAACTAATGATTGCCCAACCATTCCAGCTTTTAAAGAAGTTCTTTTGGATCAATCTAATGCTGTTAATATGGTTGCTAAATCTTTTTCAGGTCCTTATTCCAACACCTATAATTCGGGATGGAGAAATCACCCCAATTTCAGTTGGAGAAGTGATCAAGCTGCTTTACCTGCACCCAACATAGCTGGTCCTTCACAAATTGTACCCTACACTACTCCAGGAGGTCCAGGACCATCTCAATATGCCAACCACATGTTACCAGTTCAGAAAAAGAACCTTGAAGACAATTTCCAGCAATTATCCACCAACTTTCAGCAGCTGTCCACCAATTTTCAGCAATTCATGCAAAGCCAAGCTGCTATCAATAGTCAAAATTCCCAAGCCATTGCTGACATTCGAGGGTCAGTCACAAGGTTGACCACAACCATGAGCGCTCAAGAGAAAGGGAAGTTCCCTGCACAATCTCAGCCTAATCCACAAGGCCAAAACCAACAATTTCAAAGTATGGCAGGAGATCCAAATGTCAAGCAAGTCAAGGCTATTACAACCTTGAGAAGTGGTAAGGTGATCGGCATCCCAGATCAAGAGGTAGAAAAGAATGGTAACATTTCTAACCCTCTTTCTGAAAATGAGGCACATGATCCTTTGGAATCTAAAAGTGCCCCAAGCACTACACTTGCACCTTTTCCTCAAAGGTTAATCCCTTTGCACAAAGATAAGCATCACGCTGAAATCCTTGAAATTTTTAAGCAAGTTAGGATAAATATACCATTGTTGGATGCTATTCAACAGATTCCTACCTATGCTAAATTTTTAAAGGATTTATGCACCGTGAAAAGAAAATTGAATGTGCAAAAGAAAGCTTTTCTTACTGAGCAAGTTAGTGCTATTATCCAAACCAACACTCCTCCCAAATACAAGGATCCAGGATCCCCTACCATAGCTTGCATGATAGGGAACTCAAAAATAGGCCAAGCATTATTAGACTTAGGTTCCAGTGTGAACTTATTGCCTTATAATGTTTATGTTCAGCTTGGATTGGGTGAGTTGAAATCTACTTCTATCACATTGCAGTTGGCAGATAGGTCTATAAAGATTCCTAGAGGTGTTGTGGAAGATGTTTTGGTTCAAGTAGACAAATTCTACTATCCAGTAGACTTTGTCGTACTCGACATGCAATTGACTAATCATTCTACTTTCCAAGCACCGGTTATCTTAGGAAGACCTTTCTTGGCTACTTCTAATGCACTCATAAATTGTAGAAGTGGAGTTTTAAAATTGAGTTTTGGAAATATGACCTTGGAGCTAAATATTTTTAATCTTTGCAGGCAACCGCAAGAAGTTGAAGAAGTTCATGAAGTGAATTTGCTGGAAAATTTCATTGATGAAAATTCTGCACATTACTTTCAACTTATTGATTCTTTAGAGGAATTTGAAGAAGATTTGAAAATATTTGATAATGTTAATGACTCATCTCTTGTTTCCTCAATAGGTCAGCAAGTTACACAACCATGGAGGCCAAAATTTGAGCAACTTCCACCATTGACATCAACTCTCAAACCTTCGGAGGAGCAATCCCCAACTTTGGACTTCAAACCTCTTCCATTGGAGTTGAAGTATGCTTTCTTAGGACCACAAAGCACTTTCCCTGTGGTAATTTCTTCTCACTTAACTAGTGAACAAGAAGATAAATTGCTAGATGTGCTTAAGAAGCATAAAAAGTCTATTGGATGGACAATGGCTGATATAAAAGGTATAAGTCCCTTGGAGTGTACCCATAGGATTTATTTAGAAGATGATGCAAAGCCTTCTCGGGAAATGCAAAGAAGGTTGAATCCCACAATGAAGGAAGTGGTTAAAAATGAGGTGTTGAAATTGCTTGATGTGGGTATCATTTACCCCATCTCGGATAGCAAGTGGGTAAGTCCCATTCATGTAGTTCCAAAAAAATCTGGGCTTACCATTGTTAAAAATGATCAAGATGAATCGATTCCTACAAGAATTCCTACTGGTTGGCGCATGTGTATTGATTATAGGAAGTTGAATGCCGCCACTAGGAAAGATCATTTTCCTTTGCCTTTCCTTGATCAAGTGTTAGAAAAAGTCGCTGGACATGCTTTTTATTGTTTCTTAGATGGGTTCTCCGGTTACTATCAATTGGAAATAGCACCAGAGGATCAAGAAAAGACCACCTTTACTTGTCCCTTTGGTACTTTTGCTTTTAGGAGAATGCCTTTTGGTTTATGCAATGCACCAGCAACTTTTCAAAGATGCATGCTTAGCATTTTTTCTGACATGATTGAGAACACTCTAGAAGTGTTTATGGATGATTTTTCTGTATTTGGTGATTCATTCGAGGTTTGTTTAACCAATTTACAAGCTGTTTTGGCCAGGTGTGAAGAGAAGCAGTTGCTACTTAATTGGGAGAAGTGCCATTTCATGGTGCAACAGGGCATTGTTCTAGGACATGTTGTTTCATCTAGAGGACTTGAAGTAGATAGAGCAAAAATTGATTTGATTTCTAAACTTCCTACACCTAAGTCAATGAAAGACATTAGATCTTTTCTTGGGCATGCGGGTTTTTATAGGAGATTTATCAAAGACTTTAGCTCTACTTCTAAGCCTCTATGTAAGCTATTGATGAATGATGTAAAATTTGATTGGACACCCGAGTGTCAAGAAGCTTTTTGTCGGCTTAAAACTTTGCTAACCACTGCTCCGATTNGATAATGTTACCTGTTTTTAATTTGGAAGGTTGCAATTGATTGATATCGTCCTTTTTGTTGATTATCATGGGTATCCTTGCGGAATTTTGATTTGATTAAGGTCGCTAGTGATAATTGAGGGATATGTGGTAATTCATGATTTTGGGAGAGTATAATTTCTATCAAAACGTGGTAAAGGATTTTCTTACTTTCAGGTGTTAAGAGTTAGCTTGTACTCTAGGGTGTTAATTTATGAGGATATAGTCTTTTGTATCTTGGCGAGTTACCATAGTGCGCACGGAAGCGTGATTTTGAAGAATTAGTAGTGATTCGAACTTTTGATGAAAGATTAATAATTTGGTCGTGTAATTTATACTTATTGATGGTTTACTTCGGAAGTAACTAAATGGTTACCAACTTGTGGAATGCAATAAAGGTACTTGTAATTGGAGAGTAATATTTTTGGTTGAGCAAATTATGTTGATTGAGGATTTATTTTGAGAAGTGGCTATTAGGTTACCAAGGTATAGTATACAATAAAAGTTTGGAGATTATAGCAAAGGAGTTGATTGAGGTTAACACAATTTATTGTGGGAAGATACTAATTGTTGGAATTTACTTGGGTGCGGTTTTGAAGTTCTTGTGGATATGGTGATTTCGGTTTACGTGGCCGCTTTAAGAGTTCTAGACGTGATGCGTCTCTGGGAGATTAGAACGAATATGATGGAGTTGCTTATAGGAGTATTTTTGGGAAGTGCATTCTTCATACTTGTGTGGAAATGGTTGATGGTATGATTTCCTCAAGTATAATCTGAGTTGTGTATTGTATCCTGCTTGGCGCTAATATTTGATCTCACAAATTTCGAGGATGAAATTTATTTTAAGGGGGGGAGGATGTGACATCTCGTTTTTACGTGTATTTTCACTGAAGGAATATTTTAATTTAATTATAATAATAGTTCTTTTATTTTAAATTATCGGATTTTAATCGCTGTTGAGTTTAAATTGCTGTTTAATTTATTTTATCTTGTTTTTGGATTTAAAATTAAATAGTTAGTTTTTACTAGTTATTTATTATATATTAGCTTTAAGTTGTGTTTAAAATATTTTCTTGGTTTTTATTTATTTATTTGATGTGGTGTTTATTTTATTTTAGTCGTTTTATGTTTTTATTATCGTTTTCGGCGGAACAGTTTCTGGATCCCGGAAGTGAGGATTCGACCTCATTTCTTTTCCCCATCTTTTTCTTTTTTCTTTTTCCTTTTTCCTTCTTCTCTTTTTCTTTCCTTTTTCTTTCTTTCTTTTCTTCCTCCCCGTTTCTTCCCCCCGCGCGCACGGTTTCTCTCTCTCTCTCTCTCTCCCTTCTCTTTTTCTCCTTCCGCCAACCCTACTTCGGCCGGCCATTTCTCCGCCGTCCGGCGGAGGTGTCGTACACCAACCCCGCCATTTTCTTCCCCTCCCACCAGAGTTCATCCCCACCAATTTTCAGAGCCATCGGACCAGCTGTTAGCCGCCACAAGCCCCTCAAAGTCGCTGCCCCCAACTCTATTTTTCACTTTGTCGCCGGTTCCTTTATCCGCCCAGAACCGCCGTTCACCAGCGGCATAGCCTGCGACACCCACCCAGAAAACTTCCCCTCCCTCCGGCGCACCACCCCACCAAATATCTCCCCCAACCGTGCCGCCGTTTGGCCGGAAAAACGCATCTAAGCTACAAGGTTTTTACCGTTTCCGGCGCCGTCGCACCACCTCCGGCCACCATCTCTTCACCACTTCTTCCCCTACCTCTTGCCGACCTAACCCACCTAATTTCGGCCCCGATCCGTTGCCGGAGCAGCTTTCACGAGCGCAACTCCAATCAGCCCCTTTTTCCACTTCCACCGCTGTTTCCACCGCCACCCACGGCCAAAGCTCACTTCCACTAGCTTCATAAACATCCCTAGACCATTCCCTACTTTTTTGGTGTCTTGGTTTGTCCTCGTTCGAAAGTGGGTAATTTATTACCCACGGCCACAGTGTAAAATACACTGTTACGTTGCTTTTCCTCCGTCGTTTGCAACGCCGCGAGCTTTTGAAAAATACCGTATAGCGCTGTAAGTATTTTCCAAACTCTACTTTTAGATTTAAATCTATTTTGCTCTTTCAATAAATTATCTGGTTGGTTTGTTGATTCCGGACTGAGTCTGAGGAGTTCGGGGGTCGGGTGGATGGAGGACGGAGTTGCTTGATTTGTTGATTTATGCTTGGTTGGTTGTGTTGTGCTTTAAGTTTGCATTTTATTTTAATTGGGAAAAAAAATCCTGTTTTATTGGCATAAATGGATTTTCGGGCGCGTGCGTATCACGAGCCCAAGCCGGGATGGGTTATTATCTCGGTGGAGCTCCTCTGGTCACTCGGGAGTGGATAATACTGAGTGACATCCCCTGGGTTGTCGCTGGGCGACGACCGGATCGCACGATACGGTAACGCTGTCGTGTCGACTCCGTGGTCCCTAGAGTGGCGGGGACTAGAGGATGGCCTGGCCATGTACGCGTGGGGCGCGAGTCTGGGCATCGCTCGTGTAGGTGTCACACGCGTAGTCGTTACCTGCGGTGTGGCACAGAGCCAGAGTGTGCAGATGATCCCTAGGGGAAATCATGGTGCATGCATAATTGGATTGATTGGTTTGATTTAGAGGCACGTGTAGGGATGGTGGTGAGCAGGGATGGTGGTAGAGTCCTGCCTGTGATTCCCGCCTGTAATGGAGAGTTTTTTAGCAAAGAACCTGAGGAAGCTTTTGAATATTTTGATTATCTAGCTGAAAATGCACAATCATGGGATACATCTGATATTCATGATAGGTCGGAAAGTTTGAGGACAATTACAGGGGGTGGAAAATATAATCTGAGGGAAGTAGATGATTTGAATGCTAGGTTGGCTATGATTTCTAAGAAATTAGAAACCATAGAGTTGAAGAAAGTAAATGAAGTACAAACTGTACCTCAGATTACTTTGAGCTGTAATATTTGTGAGGGCCAAGGACATTCAACTAATGATTGCCCAACCATTCCAGCTTTTAAAGAAGTTCTTTTGGATCAATCTAATGCTGTTAATATGGTTGCTAAATCTTTTTCAGGTCCTTATTCCAACACTTATAATTCGGGATGGAGAAATCATCCTAATTTCTGTTGGAGGGGTGAACAAGTTGCTTTGCCTGCACCCAACATAGCTGGTCCTTCACAAATTGTACCCTACACTACTTCAGGAGGTTCAGGACCATCTCAATATGCCAACCACATGTTACCAGTTCAGAAAAAGAACCTTGAAGACAATTTCCAGCAATTATCCACCAACTTTCAGCAGCTGTCCACCAATTTTCAGCAATTCATGCAAAGTCAAGCTGCTATCAATAGTCAAAATTCACAAGCAATTGCTGACAGTCGAGGGTCAGTCACAAGGTTGACCACAGCCATGAGCGCTAAAGAGAAAGGGAAGTTCCCTGCACAATCTCAGCCTAATCCACAAGGCCAAAACCAACAATTTCAAAGTATGGCAGAAGATCCAAATGTCAAGCAAGTCAAGGCTATTACAACCTTGAGAAGTGGTAAGGTGATCGGCATCCCAGATCAAGAGGTAGAAAAGAATAGTAACATTTCTAACCCTCTTTCTGAAAATGAGGCACATGATCCTTTGGAATCTAAAAGTGTCTCAAGCACTACACTTGCACCTTTTCCTCAAAGGTTAATCCCTTTGCACAAAGATAAGTATCACGCTGAAATCCTTGAAATTTTTAAGCAAGTTAGGATAAATATACCATTGTTGGATGCTATTCAACAGATTCCTACCTATGTTAAATTTTTAAAGGATTTATGCACCGTGAAAAGAAAATTGAATGTGCAAAAGAAAGCTTTTCTTACTGAGCAAGTTAGTGCTTTTATCCAAACAAACACTCCTCCCAAATACAAGGATCTAGGATCCCCTACCATAGCTTGCATGATAGGGAACTCAAAAATAGGCCAAGCATTATTAGACTTAGGTTCCAGTGTGAACTTATTGCCTTATAATGTTTATGTTCAGCTTGGATTGGGTGAGTTGAAATCTACTTCTATCACATTGCAGTTGGCAGATAGGTCTATAAAGATTCCTAGAGGTGTTGTGGAAGATGTTTTGGTTCAAGTAGACAAATTCTACTATCCAGTAGACTTTGTCGTACTCGACATGCAATTGACTAATCATTCTACTTTCCAAGCACCGGTTATCTTAGGAAGACCTTTCTTGGCCACTTCTAATGCACTCATAAATTGTAGAAGTGGAGTTTTAAAATTGAGTTTTGGAAATATGACCTTGGAGCTAAATATTTTTAATCTTTGCAGGCAACCGCAAGAAGTTGAAGAAGTTCATGAAGTGAATTTACTGGAAAATTTCATTGATGACAATTCTGCACATTACTTTCAACTTATTGATTCTTTAGAGGAATTTGAAGAAGATTTGAAAATATTTGATAATATTAATGACTCATCTCTTGTTTCCTCAATAGGTCAGCAAGTTACACCACCATGGAGGCCAAAATTTGAGCAACTTCCACCATTGACATCAACTCTTAAACCTTCGGAGGAGCAATCCCCAATTTTGGACTTCAAACCTCTTCCATTGGAGTTGAAATATGCTTTCTTAGGACCACAAAGCACTTTCCCTGTGGTAATTTCTTCTCACTTAACTAGTGAACAAGAAGATAAATTGCTAGATGTGCTGAAGAAGCATAAAAAGTCTATTGGATGGACAATGGCTGATATAAAAGGTATAAGTCCCTTGGAGTGTACCCATAGGATTTATTTAGAAGATGATGCAAAGCCTTCTCGGGAAATGCGAAGAAGGTTGAATCCCACAATGAAGGAAGTGGTTAAAAATGAGGTGTTGAAATTGCTTGATGTAGGTATCATTTACCCCATCTCGGATAGCAAGTGGGTAAGTCCCATTCATGTAGTTCCAAAAAAATCTGGGCTTACCATTGTTAAAAATGATCAAGATGAATCGATTCCTACAAGAATTCCTACTGGTTGGCGCATGTGTATTGATTATAGGAAGTTGAATGCCGCCACTAGGAAAGATCATTTTCCTTTGCCTTTCCTTGATCAAGTGTTAGAAAAAGTCGCTGGACATGCTTTTTATTATTTCTTAGATGGGTTCTTCGGTTAATATCAATTGGAAATAGCACCAGAGGATCAAGAAAAGACCACCTTTACTTGTCCCTTTGGTACTTTTGCTTTCAGGAGAATGCCTTTTGGTTTATGCAATGCACCAGCAACTTTTCAAAGATGCATGCTTAGCATTTTTTCTGACATGATTGAGAACACTCTAGAAGTGTTTATGGATGATTTTTCTGTATTTGGTGATTCATTCGAGGTTTGTTTAACCAATTTACAAGCTGTTTTGGCCAGGTGTGAAGAGAAGCAGTTGCTACTTAATTGGGAGAAGTGCTATTTCATGGTGCAACAGGGCATTGTTCTAGGACATGTTGTTTCATCTAAAGGACTTGATGTAGATAGAGCAAAAATTGATTTGATTTCTAAACTTCCTACACCTAAGTCAATGAAAGACATTAGATCTTTTCTTGGGCATGCGGGTTTTTATAAGAGATTTATCAAAGACTTTAGCTCTACTTCTAAGCCTCTATGTAAGCTATTGTTGAATGATGTAAAATTTAATTGGACACCCGAGTGTCAAGAAGCTTTTTGTCGGCTTAAAACTTTGCTAACCACTGCTCCTATTATTCAACCTCCTGATTGGTCACTTTCTTTTGAAATCATGTGTGATGCAAGTGATTTTGCTATAGGAGCTGTTCTTGGACAGCGTAAGAACAAACTTCCTTATGTCATTTACGATGCAAGTAAAACTTTGAATTTTGCTCAAAAAAATTATTCTACTACTGAAAAAGAATTACTTGCTGTAGTATTTGCTTTAGAGAAGTTCCGTGCATATATTCTTGGTTCTCCTATAGTCATCTTTACTAACCATGCAGCTCTCAAGTATTTATTGACAAAGAAAGATGCAAAACCAAGGTTGATTAGATGGATACTTTTACTCCAAGAGTTCAATATCATCATCAAGGACAAGAAAGGAGTAGAGAATGTGGTAGCCAACCATTTGTCTAGGCTCACAGTTGCTGAAACTGAACAACCAACACCTGTTCTTGATTCTTTTCCTGATGAACATCTTATGTTGGTTGAAAATTTGCCTTGGTTTGCTGATATAGTTAATTTTCTGGTGACAGGACAAACACCACCTCATTGGAGCGCTCAAGATATACGGAAATTCATGCATGAGGTGAGATCGTTCTTTTATGATAATCCTTACCTTTTCAAGTATTGTCCTGATCAAATCATTAGAAAATGTGTGCCTGAGCATGAAATGCAAGCTGTCCTTTCTTTTTGCCATAGCGAGGCGTGTGGGGGTCATTTTTCTGCACACAAGACAGTTGCAAAAATTTTACAAAGTGGTTTTTATTGGCCTCATTTGTTTAAAGATGCATATAGTTTCTTAGAATTGCATAATTAAGTTGTTTAAATGGGTGATTTATTTTATCAAATAAAGATTGAACACTTAATTATGCATCAAATTCTAATATTGAATGCAAATTAATTGATGTCAATATTTTATACACATAAAGTTCTATATTTGCCTTTGAAAGAAATATCATTTTTTATGTACTGCAGGGCATTTATAAAAATACTAAAAGAGAATGGAACTCACGGCTGGAACTCAAGGGAGCAAGCAGAAAATCAGCACATGCAGAAAGAAAGTTAGGCCACCCACTCCACCATTCTTCAAAGTTAGGCCACCCACTCCCAAGTTAGGCCACCCACTCCACCATTCTTCAAAGTTTGGCCACCCACTCTTGAGAAATGGTAGGATGCTCTCTCCTATAAATAGGAGAGAGCTCAGAAGAGAAAGATCATCAAGGCAGTGGAGACGAAGGAGAGAAGACAGAACTTTAAAACTTAGCTTTCATTTTTCAGTTTCATTCTCATTTCATTCGGCAGTTGTTGTTCATTTTAATTCATTTTTCAGTTTCATGCTTCTGTTTTAGTTTTCATTCAGCATCAGTTTATTTTACAGCTTTAATTTGAAACTTAAGGAAGCAAGTTTTCTTTCCATGTTAAAGCAAGCTTTCTTTGTATTCATCTAGGAAATAATTTCTTTTAGTGTTTATTTTATTTAGAGCTCAACTTCAATTTGAGTGTGTAATTTATTTGAAATTTTAATTTAATTGAGAGTTCAATTTCTTTTAGGATGCATTTTATTTAGAGCGTTTATTTTATTTGAGAAATCATTTTATCTGGAAGTTCAGATTTTTGGATTGGAGAACGCAGTCTCCATTTCCAAACATCAAGTTTATTCCTTACAATTCCTGTTTTTATTTAATTTCAGTTTAATGTCTTATATTTTCCGTGCACATTTAATTTCTGTCTATTTAAATTACTGTCATTTATTTTTTTGCACCTTTAATTTCTGTTTATTTAAATTACTATCATTTATTTTTCTCGCACTTGTAATTCCTCTATTTAGGTTAATGTCATTTATTTTCTTGCATCTTTAATTCCTATTATTTAAATTAATGTCATTTATTTTTCTTGTTCTTTTAAATTTCAGTCTATTAATTTCAGCAATTTTAATTTAGTTTCATGCATTTTCATTCCTTACTTTTCATCGCTGCATTCAAATCCGACAAACAAATCTAAAAACATGAATCTAGTCCATGACTAGTAAAATTTCCATCCATTGCACATACCATTTATTTTTTTTTCTTTGTGAAGTTTTTCACAATTTTTCAACGAGTTTAAATTTTGAGTAAATTTTCCCTGAGGAGACGATCTAGGAATTTATTCCTTATTATTACACGACATCCTCCTGCACTTGGGATAGCATTAATGCTACTCATTTTTGAGTGAGTCAAGTTTTTGGCGCCGTTGCCGGGGAAAGTAGTTTAAATTTAAACTCGTTTTTTTTTTTTTGCTTCTCTAAACTGATGTTTCATGTTATGGGTAAGAGACAGTTCAAATAGGTTGCTTAGAGTCACATCGAGTGTTGAGAGTAGTATACACAGCTTGGAGATAGATAGCTCGCCTATCTTTTCTTTGAGTGAGTCAGGTGGCAAAATTGAAATTAAAACAGAAAACATGGCTGCACCTGCACCACGCACTCTTAAGGACTATTTGCAACCCACTCGTACCACTACACCTTCATGCATTATTTTACCAGAAAATGCACCCAATTTCTCTATTAAGCATGGCATGATGTCAGTGATACCTCAGTTCCACGGGATGGATTCTGAGAGTCCGTACCAGCACTTAACAGATTTTGAGTTGGCTTGTGCCACATTTATCACTAGGGCTGTTACTGATGAGTTCATTAGACTTCGTTTATTTCCTTTCTCTTTAAAGGATAAAGCGAAGATTTGGTTTAACTCTTTAAGACCCAACTCTATTTCTAGTTGGTCTGATATGCAGCGTGAATTCTTACAAAAAATTTTTCCCTTTCAGAGAACTCAATTTTTGCAAGAGCAAATCAGCCAATTCAATCAGAGACCTGATGAGACCTTTCAGGCCAGTTGGGAAAAATTTAAAGATTTGATGAACATCTGTCCACATCATGGTTTTGAATCTTGGAGGTTGGTGAGCTATTTTTACACTGGCCTCACTCCGGAATGCAAGCAATTTGTTCAGACAATGTGCAATGGGGAGTTCTTTAGCAAGGAACCTGATGAAGCACTGTCATTTTTTGACTACCTTGCTGAGAGCGCGCAACAGTGGAATACTCGTACTGATCGAGTTCCATCAACAGCACAACCACTGAGAGCTATTTCTGGAGGGGGTAGATACGAGCTTAAAGGGGACACTGATGTTCAAGCCCGAATAACTGCTTTAACTAGAAGAATGGAGGTCATGGAAATGGACAAAGTAAAGGCTGTGAAAGTAGCAGAGGCATGTTCTATATGTGCTGATTCAAACCATAAGACCAAAGACTGCCCGATAATGCCAGTGTTTCAAGAAAGTGGGTCGGAGCAGATGCAATCAACTAATTGGGTGAATAGAGCACAAAATCAGCCTTTCTCCAACACATATAATCCGGGGTGGCGGAATCATCCAAATTTCTCATGGAGAAATGATCAACCTGGTCGGTCCCCACCACCTCAACAGCAACCATTTCATCAGAGTGCTCCTCAGCATCAGTATCCGTCATATCAGAATCCTCAGAGCTATCCTCCTGTAGCTCCGCCTGGATTTCAACCTCATATGGCTGCACAGAGTTTTCAACCTTCATCATCTGCAAAGAAAACTCTAGATGATAGTATGGCACAGATGGCCAATACACTTCAACAATTCATGCAGATTCAGGCCACCACAAATAATCAAAATACTCAGGCCATAAATGAGTTGCGTGGCACTATGAACAAGATGAGCACAACCTTGAGCACCCTGGAGAAAGGGAAATTTCCAGCACAGCCTCAACCTAATCCTCAAGTATACAGGCAGCAACAACAACAAGTGCATAATGTCTCAGGGGACGTTATTGAGACAGCGAAGGCAGTCCTTACTTTGAGAAGTGGGAAAGAAGTTTCCCGACCAGAAATGCCTATAGACACACAGGAAGTTGCTCCTACACCTGAAGATATAACGGAGACTGATGAAATTAAGAAAGAACTAGAGGTAGTGAGACCAGAGTTGAAGAAGCCTGTGACTGTAGATGCTGAAACTACCAAGGGATACCAACCTGTGGTTCCTTATCCTCAAAGATTGGCGGCTGGCCAAAAGAGCAGGTATCACACGGAGATTCAAGAGATTTTCAAGCAAGTGAAAATCAATATTCCACTTTTGGATGCCATACAACAAGTACCTTCATATGCAAAATTTTTGAAGGACTTGTGTACAGTGAAGAGGAAGCTGAATGTAAAGAAGAAAGCCTTCCTGACGGAGCAAGTTAGTGCATTAATATTGAGCGAGACTCCTCAGAAGTTTGGAGATCCCGGCTCTCCCAACATTTCCATTATGATCGGCGAATCACGCATTGGGAGAGCTCTACTTGATTTGGGGAGTAGTGTGAACTTGCTACCGTTCTCAGTTTATGAACAATTGGGATTGGGTGAGCTGAAAAAGACCTCCATCATGCTACAACTGGCTGACAGATCAGTTAAGGTACCAAGGGGTATTGTAGAGGACGTGTTGGTCCAGGTGGACAAATTCTACTACCCAGTGGATTTTGTAGTTCTTGATATGCAGCAGCCAGCCTCCACTATTTACCAAGCTCCTGTCATCCTTGGAAGACCATTTCTAGCTACATCAAACGCTTTGATTAATTGCAGAAGTGGAGTGTTGAAGCTTACCTTTGGGAACATGGCACTTGAGTTGAACGTTTTCAACGCTTGCAAGATGCCAACACATTTTGATGACACAAGTGAATTGAATGCTGTGGAGAGTTTGACATCAACAGAGTCTATTTGCTCAACCTCTCCTTTCTCTGATGATGATTATATTTTTCAGACATCTGAATATTTACTTGATGAGAAAATTGATCATATCAATGAAAATGACTTTGAATTTCTTGATTATTTTGCAGATTCTTTACCACTTGAAGTACAATTTGCCGGAGCAAGATGGAAACCCCAGTTCGAAGCTTTACCACCACCAGACATGCTTAGATCTTCAGAGGAAGAAGTTCCCCGATTGGAACTAAAACCGCTTCCTCAAGATTTAAAGTATGCGTTCCTTGGACCTGAAGAAGGCACTTTTCCGGTGGTGATTTCCTCAAAACTAAATCAGAAGGAGGAAGCCAAATTGATTGAAATATTAAGAAAGCATCGAGGCGCAATTGGTTGGACAATAGCCGACATCAAAGGCATTGATGCCGCTATATGTACCCACAGAATTCATCTTGAAGACGATGCTAAACCAGTTCGTGATGCTCAACGTAGGCTCAATCCTACCATGAAGGAAGTTGTGAAAGAGGAAGTGCTTAAGCTACTCGCAGTGGGTATCATTTACCCCATCTCAGACAGTAAGTGGGTAAGTCCAACTCAAGTGGTACCAAAAAAATCTGGTTTAACTGTCATACAAAATGAGAAAAATGAGTTAATTCCAACTCGAATGGTTACTGGCTGGAGAATGTGCATTGATTATAGAAAACTTAATTCAGCCAGTAGGAAGGATCATTTTCCTTTACCATTTTTGGATCAAATTTTGGAAAGAGTGGCTGGAAATGCATATTATTGTTTCTTGGATGGCTATTCTGGTTATTATCAAATTGCTGTAGCGCCTGAGGATCAGGAGAAAACCACTTTCACCTGTCCTTTTGGCACTTTTGCTTTTACTAGAATGCCTTTTGGTTTGTGTAATGCTCCAGCTACTTTTCAGAGATGCATGATGAGTATTTTTTCTGACATGATTGATGATATTTGTGAAATATTCATGGATGATTTCTCTGTTTTTGGAAAAACTTTTGAAAGTTGTTTGCATAATTTGGCACGTATTCTCCAAAGATGTGAGGAAAAAAATCTTTTACTTAATTGGGAGAAGTGTCAATTCATGGTTACTCAGGGCATTGTTTTGGGACACATTGTTTCCTCTGAAGGTATAAAGGTCGACAAGGCAAAGATTGAATTAATATCTAAACTTCCTATTCCTAGGACGGTTAGGGATATTCGTTCTTTCCTTGGTCATGCTGGTTTTTATAGGCGGTTTATTCAAGGGTTTAGTTCTATTGCAAAACCTTTGTGCACTCTTTTACAAAATGACATTGAATTTGTTTGGACTGATGAGTGCCAAAAAGCTTTTGATACCCTTAAAAATTCGCTTACCACTGCTCCTATTGTGCGACCCCCGCAGTGGGACATTCCCTTTGAAATCATGACAGATGCAAGTGATTATGCCTTAGGAGCTGTTTTGGGTCAGCGTGTGGATAATAGACCATGTGTGATTTACTATGCTAGTAGAACCTTGAATGATGCCCAGAAAAATTATACCACTACTGAAAAAGAACTGCTTGCAGTGGTTTTTGCACTTGATAAATTCAGGGCTTATATTCTTGGTTCTCCTGTTACTATTTTCACTGACCACTCTGCTCTTAAGTATTTGTTGGCTAAAAAAGATGCAAAACCACGCTTGATTCGATGGATTCTATTACTTCAAGAGTTCAACATCAACATTAGGGACAAGAAAGGAGTTGAAAACGTGGTAGCTGACCACCTCTCTAGATTGTCATCTCCTTCTTCAAATGTCAGCCTCCCTCTTGATGATAGTTTTCCGGATGAGCACCTGTTTGTGGTAAATAAAGTTCCCTGGTATGCTGACATAGTCAATTATCTGGTGACTGAGCAAATGCCTTCTGAATGGTCAACCCAAGATAAGCGTCGGTTTCTATCTGAGGTAAAACATTTCTACTTTGATGACCCTTATCTTTTCAAATATTGTTCGGACCAATTGATTCGAAGATGCATTCCTGATGATGAGTTTTCTTCAGTATTGAGATTTTGTCATATGGGTGCATGTGGTGGTCATTTTTCAGCGAAGAAAACAGTGGCAAAAATTTTGCAAAGCGGTCTTTATTGGCCGTCTATGTTTAAGGATGCTTACAATTTTTGCAAAGCGTGTGCGTCTTGTCAAAAGTTAGGAGCTATTAGCAAAAGAAACATGATGCCCCTTTCCCCCATTCTTACTTTAGAAATCTTTGATTGTTGGGGAATAGACTTCATGGGACCTTTTCCGGTTTCCTTTGGAAACACATATATTTTATTGGCTGTGGACTATGTTTCAAAGTGGGTTGAGGCCATCGCTTGCAAAACCAATGACCATCATGTTGTATTAAAATTTTTACAATCTTTGTTTGCTCGATTTGGCATGCCCAAGGTTATCATTAGTGATGGGGGTTCTCATTTTTGCAATAAACCATTTTCTACACTTGTAAAAAAATATGGTATTACACATCGAGTTTCCACCCCCTATCACCCCCAAACAAATGGGCAAGCTGAATTGGCAAATAGAGAAATAAAACTCATTCTGGAGAAAACGGTAAATCCTAATAGGAAAGATTGGTCGATTAAGCTTCTTGATGCTTTGTGGGCATACAGGACAGCTTTTAAAACAAATCTAGGGATGTCTCCCTATCGATTAGTTTATGGTAAAGCTTGTCATTTACCTGTTGATATTCAGCATCGAGCTCTTTGGGCCATAAAACATGTTAACATGTCACTTGATGAAGCTTCAGGGTTGAGAAAATTGCAGATTAATGAATTGGATGAAGCTCGTCGGAATGCTTATGACAACGCGCAATTGGCAAAGGAACGGATGAAAATTCTGCATGATCAGAAAATTCATCCAAAGCATTTCACAATTGGCCAGGAAGTTCTCCTTTACAACTCTCGCTTGCATATTTTTCCTGGAAAGTTGAAATCACGATGGAGTGGACCATACATTGTAAAGACTGTTCATCATCATGGTGCGGTAGACATTGTCAATCCGAAGAATGGTAATAGCTTCACTGTCAACGGACAACGTCTAAAGTCATTTCTGAAGGATTTTGATCCACATGAAGAGATCTTGCTTGTGCAAGATCCCAGGGAAGTGTTTTGATTCGTTTCTCCTTCTGTACAGTTTTCTTTACTTGCATTTTCTTTTATTTGTTCTTTTGCATTTGATTTTATTTTTCTTGTTGTTTGTTTGTTTTGTTTTGTTCTTTTGCATCTTTCGTTCGATTCAGTGAGGACTATGTCTCTCACTAGTTAGGAGCGAAACCATGGCATTGTGTAAAAATAAAAAAATAAAAAAAAATAAAAATAAAAATAAAAATAGATAGATTTTATTTAAAAATGCTTTTACATAAACTTGAGGTTCTTAGCCTCAGATTGGAGACGCTCATTCTCTTCATACAAAATCATGTCAGCCCTATTCATAGGAGCTGGCAAGCGGAATGAAGAACTCAATAGAGATTTCAACTGTTTATTCTGCTGCCGAAGGATTCCTTCCCTTGTGTGAGACTCTTGAACAATGCGTTGAAGTACAGCAATTTGTTCTTTTAGCCTTTCAACCTCATGGTTTTTGGCTTGAACCCGCTGGGAAAAAGCAACAATAGAGGATGAGTAGCGAGTTCCGAGACTCACCAAATCATAGATAGCATCAGAGTCTGACTTATTAGCCATGCTATCATTTTCTTGCTGCAACATGGCACCAATGGCAGCTGCAGAAAGGACAGGAGGTTGAGATGTAGAAGAATGAGCCATTGAGAAAGGGATTGAGAACTTAAGGCGAGAATGTTGAAGGAATGCAGATGAGTTATAGAGATAAGAAGAGAACTTGATGCGGATTGAATGAACTTTGAGACTGATTTTATAGAGAGAGCATGAAGAACAAGTCCGGAGCCTTCAATCTCGTTTGTCAACAACATCAGGCGTTTATTTTCAAATCTCTAGCCACACTTGTCTGGTCACGGACGGATCCACCAAAAAAAAAAAAAAAAAAATAGATTTCAGTAATCTCGTTAATTTCAGTTATCTTTTGCTAATTTTCTCGTATTCTCTTTTTGCAGGTACGATTTTTTGACGAAAAATGGATTAAGGAACATTGCTTTCATATTCATATCAGTTGGTAATCTCGTTCCAAAACTTTTTATTTTACTTTCTTGCTTGTTTTTATTTCTTTTGCTTTTTGTATCTTCTAACTTTGATAGAAATTTACTCCCTGTGTGCACTCGAGTATTTCAGGTGACATCTTTCCTCTTTACTCTTTCGTTTCAATATATGTTCTGCAGTGTTTATCTTGCTTAAATTCATGCCTGCATAACATATATCGTCGAACATTCATTTGCTGAACATTGAGGACAATGTCAAATTTAGTTGGGGGGAGAGAGTTTCTGTTGAATTTTTTTTTGTTGAAGATGTATTAGTACTAAAAAAAAAAAAAAAAATGATTTGTTGAAGTAATGGAACATGTGGAATGTAGTGCAAATATGAGTATATGTCAAAAGAGGGACTTATCCATTTTATTTAGTTGTTAAACCAAGGGAAAGATGTTAAGAGTTTTGCTTAAACACACACAACACATACCCGGAAGGCCTAGAAAGACTACATTGAGTCATTGTTGGTTGATTTACACTTCAATTGTTTGAGACTCTAATGAACCATATCCTAATGGCTTAGGAAGAAATTTGAATTAAATGAGAAAAGGGACAAGCCAGGGATCAAAAAAAAAAAAAAAAAACAAAAACAAAAATTACATTTGTGTACTGGAAAAGGCTGCCTATTACCGGGGTCCTTACAAAAGAAGTAGGCGCCTTTCAAAGTGTAATAGCGTGAAAGCCGCCGCTACAATGGTTTTGAATTAGAGTAAGACCATGTGGTTTTCTCAGATTGATTGTTGTGATTGAAACTGTTAATGTCTCTTGGTAGTCGATCTTGAAATTCTAACCCCATTTCCATGCACTTAAAAGAAAGCAAGCTTTGTTACATGTAATTCCCTTGGTTGATTAACTAAATTGTGTATAAATCTCTCAGTTGATACAAAATTCAGATTAATCTATCTCCAGTGTTCTTAAACTCAACAAATCTATTTCGTGGCATGTGATTCTCAGATTTCTCAAGTTGATAATTTCACCTTTGCATGAATTCATTCGCTTCATTTGCTAGAGTCTAGCAAAAAGCTAGTTGGGGGGTGTGATAAAGTGCTAAAATTGCAATATTAAGTTGTTAAAGTGATTAAATTATTTAACTAAAAAATGAATTGAACACTTAATTATGCAGTAAATTATAAACTGGAGTCAATTGTTAAATCATGATATTTTACCCTTAAAAAGTTTGTAATGAAGCTAGCACACTCACACCATCACTCGGGACACCACACTTGCAGAAAAATAAAGAGAACCAAGCAGCAGCAGAATGAACTTGGACAGCATCACACGGACAGCATCAATAATTCACACATGCAGAAAGTAATATGCAACTCGGCAGCAACCACTTCACATGCAGAAAGTTTAAAAAAAAACACATGCAGAAAATAAATGCAGCACACGGCTGGAACATGCAGGGAAGTCGAAAACACAAAAGCAACTCACGGCATCACTCACACTTGCAGAAAAGTTGATGCAGCACAGCACATGAATGAAACCCACGGACAGCAGACTTCAATGCAGAGAAAATAGAAAAATAATGCAGAAAGTAACATATACATGCAGAAAAGGAAACCCACGGCAGCAAACAACCCACCAAAGCATCACACGGACAACAAGGCAGCAGCTCATCACTTGGCACATGCAGCTCACGGCTGGAAGCTTACACATGCACGGCAGCAACAAAGCAAATGCAGAAAGTTAAAGGTAAGCTGCAGCAGCACATGCAAGATGGAACTCACGACACAACACATGTAGAAGAAAAAAATAAAAGAAGCTCATGCACATGCAGTGCAACTCACGGCACATGAAGAAAACAGAAAAAAAAAAAAAGCACATGCAGATGCAAAGCAGCACACATGCAGCACTATAAAAGAGAGTTCCAGACAGGAGAATCGGGGGGGGGGGGCACATTTTTTCATTCTTTTTCTACGCTGCAGACGGGGTGGTTCATTTTCTGTTTTGTTTTTTTTACGTTGGTTTTTTTTATCTGGGGAGTTTTGTTTCAGTTTCAGACCTGATAGAGAGGCAGTTTTATTTTCATTTTTACAGAACTCATGGGACGACGGAACAGCTCTCTGTTCTCACGTCTTTAGTTTAGTATCTTATTTTCTGCTTTTCGTTTGACAGTTCCAGACCTCGTTTAGGAGGCGGCTGGACTTGTTTTTTTATGTCTTAGTTTTATTTTTGCAGACTAGTGATCGGCGTTTTTATTTCTTTGGTTCAGTATTCTTGTTTCCGTTCTTTTTTTTATTTTAGTTGACTAGCTGAGTTTTTTTTCGTCTGGGAGGTTCCGGACTTGAGAGATAGAGAGGTCGGCAGCTTTCTTGTTTTCTGCTTGATATTATTTTTCTGCTACTCTTTTCGTTTAGGGACCCAGACCTTAGAGAGGTCGGCGGGCCATTTTTACACTGTCTTTGCCTTTCTTTTCTATCCTGCTACGTTTAAGTTCTTAGTCGAGTCGGCGTGGAGTTTGTAGTTTTATTTATTTATTTTTATTTCTTCTCACAGATTTTTTTATGGCTTTGTTTAGATTAATTTTTGTTATTAGAAATATCATGCATAGCTAATTTCTAAAGCTTGGGTTGTGGAATGAGATTTAATTTATTTTAGATTCTAGCTTGATGCAATATTTTGTTGTGTAATGTTGACTTCACTAAATTACTAGTCGGATTCAAAAGGAAAATAGATTGCGGCTCTTGCTCTTGTTTTGTTGTTGACGTAAGGCATAACAAAAGCTTGAATTTATCAAGGCCTCTTTCGATTGATTATGAATATAAATTTGACTAGTAAATTAGAGAATTTCTTGAGAAAATATTGCAAAAAAGTGAGCTTAATTTTTATCTTCCGAATATCAATTCCTTAACTGGATTGTTAATCGAGAAATTATCTAGAATCTGAAATAAAAAGAATCTCAAACCCAACCCAAGTATTTGTTTTATTGTTTATTGCAAGTTTAATTCATTTGCTACACACTTTCTCTAAGTCTCTTAGTTTTAGTAATTTTAGAAACATAGATCCACATCCATTTTCATCTTTCATAATTGATACATCTTTTACACAAAGAAAATCTCACAAACGCTTTGATAACCCATTGTCCCTGTGAATTCGATCTTGGGACTTACCCTTGTATTACTTTGACAGCTTCTACGCTTGGAAGACAACATTATAAGCTGAGTCAGACTTCCGACCCCTTTGTTTCTGACTAACACTTCAACAAGTGGTTAGCCCGTTCCCAATCACAACAGAGGGCAATTTTGGTAGGGGTACTGCCGTGTGTACATCGTTATTGAACAGAATGAGGATTATATTTTTCGTAGCTGTAGTACTGGGTTCAGAATGTGGAAGATTTGAAGGGGGTACTGTGTGGGCAAGCTAATGGGTAAGCCATTTGATGGAGGCACAAAGGTTGGTTTGGGAAGGAAACGACGACAAAGCTTCAACCACACAGGAAAACGTAGTGAAGGCCAGAGATGGAGCTTTGTGCATATTCGGAAATGGGGATTATCGCAGGCAATTAGTATGGAGTGAACGAAAGGTATTTCAATTGCAGTTGTCTCAAGCTTGATGAAAACCAAACGGAGAAGAGGGGGTACAAGCTAGAGTGACTAAGTCGCGGGCGGGATGGGAAATAAACTGGCAATTTTGGTGCCCGGATATTAATTAATATATGGCAGCGAAATTTTTCGCCGCTAAATGCATAGTAACTCGCTGGGATAGCTTAAGTGACGCACCTCGCCACTAATCAAGGTTAAATTTGGCAACGATTACAAAATCGTAGTGATAACCTATATATTGCGGCGATTTTTTTTGCAGCATTTAAAAAATCGATGGGAAAAGCCCAGATTCTTGTAGTCTTTTTTTGTTTTTCCCTAGAATATGCTGGTCATACATGATGCCATGTGTTGGTGCAATTAGTGGCCATCTTTCGGGAACATATACCATGATAATAATTTTTTTATATAAATATATATCTTTCAATTTTATACATGGTGAATGATACATAAAGGCATATATTAAACATAATATATAGAAGCGGTAGTAAAAGCATATCTACATGTTTATTAACCTGAAAATGTTTTAGGGCATATTATGATGCTAACATATCATAAATTATATCTCCATATTAGAAAACTCATTATTTCCATTCAAAGTACCTATGATCATAGAAAAAGTAATGTACGTATGTTTTTTATTGTTGGTTTCGTACGTGTTTTAACTCTTAGAAGCATTTCAGGGGTCAGACTTTGAGTAAAATATCAAGATTTTATTAAGATTTCATACGAAAATTTTAATTTAATAAAATATATATTTTGTATTTTTAAAATTTTTACCTTTCTTTTTTTAAGAGATTTGTGCCTTTCTTTTCAAACTTATTAGGGTTAGGGGTTATTAGAAATATCGGACAATAATTTTTGGACTTTTGTGAGGTTTCGAGGGGTTAAGAGTTACTTTAAACTTATAGGGAAGGAAGAATTAGTTTTAGTACTTTTTAGAGGCAAGAGATCATAGTTTTTGGACTTTTACTAAATATTTGAAGAATTAAATGCAATTTTGTGAGAATTTTTGTTGAAATATTTTTTAATAATTTTTTAAGTGTAGGTTGCAGGAGCAGAGCCTCCCTTGCCTCCCTGCCCTTGGGTCCATGCTCCATCCAACATTCTAGAATAGATCTAGATCTACTAAAGTTTTCATGATGCTCAAGGTCTACTAGCTGAATTTAACTCTCTCTAATTAATTAATAGACTAAAACTCTGTGGCTTCCTTGAAAATTCCTTGGCAATATCAAAACAGAAGATGGTCTAGCTAATTTTGAGCAGTATAACCTTGCTCTCTCACTACAATAGAAACAACTTTTTGCATCCAATTATTTTTCGTCATTCGATAAATTGTCGCGATAAATCTGTATTTATGTCTTCATTAAACCTGCTGCAAATAACCAACAGAAATGGTCATATTAGCCACATGCACAGTGAAAATTTTATTTGCATGGACCTACATTTAGTTGGGTCTTATTTTCCAAGTCGTAAAAGATATTAAATCGATTAGACCGTTATGCATCAATTTTCGATAGTCACAAAAACCAAACCAGTCTATTCCAACGCATCTTTAACCTTTTGTGTCCCAATTATTGACGCAAAAGAAAATCTATACATGCACCGATCTCAACTCCCGCTAGGAGACACTATTAGTTATGTTCAAATTTTTTTTTCCTGGTTTTTTTTAACGCATTTTAAATATAATTTTTTTAGAAAAAAATTCACAACATAATTATAAAACGCATCCTTAATCATGCTGTAAACAAAATATATATATATATATATATATCAAGGGTAGCTCCCAGCGGGAGCTGGTATCGGTGGGACCAGACTATCATTGAAATTAATCTAAGTTTTGAAGAAATACTAATCACTCTTCAAACATTATTTTACTATTTCTTCTCTCGCCTACCCATTAATCTAATTTGTATAATTTTCATTTATTTAGTTTTGATACATGAAATTGGTATTAAGTTGACAATACAAGGTGGGTACTGATTGTAACGAATATATTAAAAATTTATTTTTGGGAAAAAATAAGAAATAAGAAAATAATAATAATATCATGTGTCACTTGGTTCAAATATGCATAATTTAATGTGAGACTTTTTCTTAATATGCAAAATCAATGTTGACAAAATATGATTCTAAAGATACATATAGAAAACTAATGCGAGTGCAACATGGTAGTTATATTTTGGCGCAACAGCTTATGTGTTCTGATTGAACAGATACTATTTATCCCATATCCATCATTTCAAAGTATAGAAGATCATAGGCCTAATTAAATTACGACTCCCCTCTCTCCCATGTCTCTTTCTTTCTCTTCTTCTTCCCTCTCTCTCTCTCTCTCAAGTCTCTTCTGGGTTTCTCTAATTCCAGATTGATTTTTTTCATGTTTCTCTTCTTCTTCCAAACCCGTATTCTCTCTTCCTTCTTTCTCATCTTCTAGAATTTTTTCTGTTCTTTTTCTTCTTCTTCCCTCTTTCTCTCCCCACATCTCTTTCTTTCTCTTCTCGTTTCCTCTATTTCTCCCACATCTCTTCTCCACATCACACATTCTAGGTTTTTTTTTTCTCTTCTTTCTCTTCTCCTTCTCTCTCCCTACCAGTCTCTTCCTACTTTCTTTTATTCGGGTTTTTTTTTCTCTCTTTTCTCTTCTTTTTCCCTCTTTCTCTCGCCTCATCTCTTTATTTCTTTGCTCCTTTCCTTTGTTTCTTCCGCGTCTCTTCTCCGCGTCGCACATTCTAGTTTTTTTCTCTTCTTTCTCTTCTCCTTCTCTCTCATGTCTCTTCCTTCTTTCTCTTCTTCGGGCTTGTTTTCTTTTCTTTCTCTTCTTCTTCCATCTATTTTCCCGTGGCTCTTCTTCTTCCCATTTCACTTCAATCAAGTCTAGCATGACATTGCTTCGGTTATATCTCCAACACATTGGTTGACATACACGGTAAAATCTGAAACCCTAGCCTTGATTTTAGTCAGTTAAATCGCAATGTTTGGTTTTTTTTTTTTTGGTTGATGTTATTTGGGTTTGTTTGGTGACATAGATTGAGCTACATATTTTTTTGTTAACAGTGTTGGGTTTTTCCTGTTGGTCTTGACTTGAGTCTGGTTGTTGATAAGTATTTTTGATCCAATTGATGAATGTATAGGACTATCTGTAGCTTTCCAATTGATAGGAAATGAAACATTTTTAGAGTGCATCACTGAGGTATCATTTTTAGAGCTCCATGTCGGACTTGTCTTGGGAAAATTCAAATTCAAAAGCTTTTGGTCTTGTCTTGTGAAATAGCTCTTGCCATGGTGTATTCTCCATATTGATTTACATCCAGGGGTCTTTCTTTTTCCTTTTAAGTTGTGACAACATTAAAAATTGTGGTGGGCTTTGAGCCATTGATAGAACATTGTGGCAAGAGTCAGATCAATAAAATCTTCAACAAAAATCATCTCCATTAGATTATGTATTAAAAAAATGATTCATTTTACATTTTTTCTATATTAATTCGTCAGATTTAGCTTCTATTATCTACTAATCTGAAAATACTTTATTGTCTGCTTCTCTCTTCTCATTTCATTCTTTATCATATTTAACCTCCATCTATTTTGTTTTCAGCCCTCTCTCTTTGTTTTGCATGTCTTTGAAGTTTCTTTGGTTTCATGTTTAAGAAAGACTCTAGATTGTATTGTTTTGGTGTCATTTTTCTTTGATTTCATGTTTCTGCAAAATTCTGCAGATGGACGAAATTTTGCAGCTGGAATTATGCAGAATTATAACTTTGTGTGATATAGAATTGGAATTATACAGATGGTTTACACAAATTTGGTTCTAAACAAACTAATACTTCACAATGAATATGGAAAACCCAATCACTGGTAGCAAACTTGATATTGAGTCCTTCAAAAGCTCTTGCAATACTACATTCCCTAAGTTTGCACTAAGCTTGGTTGATGAATTATATGTCTCTATAAATCATATAAGTTATGAAGTACAACCAAGAATATACAAACGGTGAATATCATAGTTTGGTTGTTGATATATTGTGCTAATATCATAGTTTTGCATGATGCAGCTTAGCCACGATCCAACCAAAGAAAGAGTTTAGTGATTGCTAGAACAATAAGAGGAAGGCTGCCATGTGGAAGGGGTACCTTAATCAGAAGGCATGTTGGATGACCATTAATAGGAACAAAAGAATCCCAACCAGAACCAGAACGCCAACCACAACCCCAGCCTCAATCACAGTCTATTTTCTAAGTGCCCCCACCAATTCCACAAGCACTGATCGACAACAGTACTTCTTCATCAGATGACTCAACACAATCACTAGATGCGGTTTACAAAACAAATTTTCCAAATGTAGGGGAAGAGACAAGTATAACAATAGAATTAGTAATTAAGTAAACACATGATTGTTTATAAGTAGAGTATTGACATACTCTTTGTGGGGTGGAATTTCTTGTAGCATCTAAACCTCATAAGCGTGGCCGGGGACCGGCAAAGAGCACAAAGTTTGAGAATCTACAAAAGATTGGACCAATTCCTTTACTAATCAAGGATGGTGATTGTAAGGTGTCATGTGCGCACATTGCTATATTTGCTGGAAGGGTAACATATATAGTTAAGCATCATGCCAACATGAGTTACATTCATTGGAATGATGTACCCGAGGAGGAGAAGGAAGAGCTATGTAATCATGTTTGTGTAAGGAAAAGTCATTACATGATATTAACACAAAAATGAACGTTAGAGTGACTATTCATTCTATTTATCTCTTCTTGTTTTCATTACAGGCTAATTTTATATTACAATGAGAAAAGATTAATCATTACCCCCACAAAGGAGAGTAGGTCTAGCCCTAAGATTGCCTAAACATTACCCCGTCCCACCACGATGAAGAGTGGGCGCAGCACCAGCCTAGCCTTCACTCCCATTTCCTACAACATCAATGAGCTGGAGTGGGTACAATAGACTACCTCCACGTGTGAGTCAACAGGTGGAACTAGCCCTAGGATAGCCTAATCTCCCCTGTGGAGGAGAGCGGGTCCAGCCTCACGGCGAAGGGACGATTACCTCCCCTATGGGGTCCAAAGGGGAGGGTGTGGTTTGAGGAGCCCTTACCCCACCCTCAACAAAGTGTGGGACAGTCCCAGGACTACCCAACATGATTGTAGAAAGAGAACGACACCTCAAGGCTTCCCTACACATCATCGGAGACGCATAAGTTTGCAAACTTCAGTGATTATTTACTAACTGGTTTGACTTTTGCGACATCCGTGAAGCGAACCCTCTGGCCAAGCATGAAGGTCAACGAGGCGTGCCCGGTTATACATACCGTATGACCTCCGCAAAGGAGTTATGGGCTAGTCATATCTTACATACTGCTCAGCCGCCTCTCATCATAGAGCGAGAGTCAATGAGGCGTGCCTAGTCATACATACCACATGATCTCCACAAAGGAGTTATAGGCGAGCGAGGTCTTACATACCGCTTGGCCCCTTCTGGCCATAGCGCAAGGGTCAACGAGGTGAGCTAGGCTTACACGCCGTTGGACCTTCGTAGAGGGTTTATGGACAAATTTGTAAAGCGCAAGGGTCAACAGGGCGAGTTGGGCTTGCATGCCCCTCAGCCCCCTCTCACCAAGCGCAAGAGTCGATAGGGCATGTCCAGCCACACAAACCTCACAACCCCTCCAAGGGAGGCGAGCACACACAACTTAAGTTTTTGGGCAAAATCGGCCTAGTACGCCACATGGTGTCACCAAGCGCAAAGGATAGCCAATAAAGCTCAGACTAAAGGAATGCTTTGCCAAAGTGGGAGCAACCAGGCATACAAGTAATTTGACTCGGAGGGGTGCTGCCTAGTAAAGAGAAGGGAGTTTCAACGAGCAATCAACATACTACTGCCCACAAAAAACTCATGCAGAGTACAAACAAACAAATTGGAAAGGAGCGTTAATATTAAAGGCGTAAATAAAAGAACATCTTATTCATCAACTGTCACAATGATTTCAAAGAGGGAGTGTAATGCCCTGATCTCGAAGGACCGGAGAATTAGCTCTTATTACTTAATATCAACTCCAACAGCACAACTATAAAATCTGAAAAACTCCATAAAACATTAATTCATTTGCTGAACCCAAATATCCATGTTCCTTCATTGGGACAACAAAGAAATTCTAAAAAAAAAAAAAAAGCTCCTCAAAGACTTGAAAATATCCTTAACTCAACATATCAAAATAACCGAAAATAAATAATTTACTAACTATGACTCTTCAATAAGCACTTGTACCCTTGGGCACTTATTCCTCTACTATCATCAACCTCTCTAACACTGCCTATTCTTGCTCTCGAGCTGAATAATATTATAGAGATCGAGGTGAGTTATTAACAGCTCAGTAAGTAGAGGACATATACTAATATGTAAACATGAGCATTTACATAGATCAGAATGCATAACATAATATTTTCCTTTTAGTTTTTAGAGTACGGAAGCATAAACATGTTATCCAAAATTAGAGCAAAGTTTTAGAAATATTCATAATCAAAAGTACTTTGGCATAATGTATCTGATTCATTGTCATCATCAAACCAAAGCATCATATTAAATCAAAGGTTATGTTTAACCCCTGTGGTAGGGTTGTGCATCTGCAAATATCCAAGTAGGTGCATATCATAACTGAAACAGTTTACCACTATTCTTTCCCATGGTAGGGCCATATCATATCACACAGAAACATATACTATGTGCATCCCCCGTGGTAGGGTCCCTTAATTGAATAAAGCAGAGACAAAATCAAATTTAGAACTAGATAGTTATGCCAAAGATTTTACAGATACCACATCTTATCAAAATAGAGTACTGACCAGAATCATATCATCTTCATATTGAAAAAAAAATTGTACTCAAAGTCCTTTGGCATAGCATAACTGACCACCATCATACCAGAACATCATATCACATTAGAGGCCATGTTTAACCCCTGTGGTAGGGTTGTGCAAACCCTGGTAGCTAACCGAGTAGAAACAGAATGTAAATATTTCTCTTATTTATTCTCAGAGCCCCGAGTGTGGACACAAGAAAGACCATCAGAAAAATAACTTTGTTTCCAAAGTTGGTGCACCAGAAACAGAACAATTGGTACCAACCCAAACAGAGCCACTATTAGCACCCGCTGTAGGTCAAATAGAACACCATCTACAAACCATATCCAGATTCAAAATGTGATGCCACCAAAAGTTTTCAGAAATCACATCATATCATATCAAAGTACAGAACATCTTTGGAACTTATCAAAATCAGATCACAAAACATAATTTATGTACAAAATTTTGTATTCGCTCTCTTTTACACAGTTTAGAAACTGAATGTTAGAAAAATAAGCTCATGTCTACTCCGGTCATGATAAAAATGCTTTCTCTTTCATTAGAGTTCATGAATGATGTCGAAGAAATAACTAAGGTTGTTTTGCATAATTCTTTTCATAACATATTATGCACATTTTCATAAATCAACCTCAGTTCATTTTACTTTTATGCAAAGTCTAGTATAGGAATTCCGCTTATCTGAACTTCTTAACTTTTCAAAATTTCTCAACAACAGTATTGAACGAAAATCAATCATCATGTATAAAATAGTCACATACTCTCATAAATTTCCAATCGAACACGTATATCAATGCTTACACCTGAAATACTAAGTAATCTATTTTTCCATTAAAATAATCTACAACTCTCGTATCCCTAAAATATCATCACTTCCCAAATTCATCGATGTCCACTTAATATTCACTTAACTTAATTCTCACTTATTCACAAGTTTATTTACAAATAAATAAAAACCCAACAAATTAAAAAATGAAAAGTCGCTAAAATAAAAATATTACCCAACCCAAAATAATTTAGCACTTGAGCTCAACCCAAAAACATTACTTCAAAAAAATAACATAACATACATAACACACTAAAAAAATTATAAAAAGAAACCAAGTAGAAACAAGCCCACATAAATAAATCCTTAAAACACCATGTTTTAAAACTGAGGACAAAATCGTAATATCCTACATCTAATCTTTACTAACTTTACGTAAAGAGAAACACCACCTTAGTTTGCAGGGAAACATATACATTGGACTCAGATACACGTGCGATGGAAAACTCACCGTGAGAAAAGGTGTGAGGTGGCGGAGACACGAGTGGAGCTAGCGGCTTGGGGTGGCGTGAGGTGACCGACGGAACTCTCTATGTAGTGTGGTGATGACGGGGTGGGCTGGAGACATGATTCATGGTGGGAAACACTTGCCCTATTTTGGTGTGGTGCAAAAAGAGCACCCGCCCAAGGCTTTTTGATGGCTGGCCAAGAAGGGGTAGGGTAGCATTGTGGTAACTATGAGAATGAGCCTTGGCAATGAGTGGCACGCTTTGGCTGTTCTTTTGTGTGAGGTAGTGCACGGTGGTTTAGAAAAGGGAAGGGCTACGTCACTTCGGCTTGCATGGGCTGAGGAACACCTCTTTGTGGTTCATGGCAGGGATCAACCGAGAGGAGCTTGGCAGTGTAAAAATACCTGGAGGTGGTGCAGCAGCAACCTAGTCTAGGGTTGAAGATGATCGATATTTAAAGTGAAATGGGACTCTAGAGTTGTAACCCTAATTTGTTTTAAAATGATAAAAAAATCTTTCAAAAACAAATCATGGGCTGGATTTGTAAATAAATTAGGCCCCGATTTAAAACTTTAAAAATAATCTAAACTTGACTAAAAGGAAAAAAATTTCGGCCCATAAAAATGTTCGATTCAATAAATAAAATTCTAAGAATTTAACTACAATGGCAAACACATTAAAAAAAAAAATTTAATCCGCTAAAATACAATTTGGGCCTATAAACTTTATAAACAAAAAAAAAAAAAAAAAGAACTTGAAAACTGAAGTGGATTTTCATACATATAAACCCAAAACAATTTTAGAAAGCGAACCTAGCAGGACCCAGGTGTGACAGGGAGAATACAGCATATCTGCAAGAAACCGTAGAAAGAGAAAGAAGCTAAAAACTAACCCATAGGTGGGGTCAAAATCGGAGGGGTGCGCTATGATACCATCAGCAAAAGGAGTTGGAGTCGACAGGGTGGCCAGCAGGGGCATAAAAACCCTCACTTCCACCCCAACTGGGGATGTGGAGAAGCCCTAGCAACCTCTCCCCCATTATGACTCTCATTTGAGATAATGGCATGGTTGCGAGCCTGGCTCAGCTTGTCCCACCAAATGGGTCGAGATGTCGCAAGAGAATAGGAACTATGGGACAAGTCTTGAGATAAGGAGATCCATCGAACGATACAGCAGCCATGCTTGACCAACACCTACCCTAGATCGCTCCTCTAGATAACAAGTGGAGGCATCTATCTAGGCAAACAACACCAGAAGCCTGCAACCCATCTATGCAGGAAGGGTTGGCTTAAATCAATAAGGCCCAGGAGCTCGAAACCAATAGACGGTGGGTCCATCCTCTGAAGGGAAGCCCTCCAAACATCCTCTAATCACTTTAGCATTGATCTTCAACAAGCCTTCCCTTAGAAGTTCCAATGCGAATCTGACTCGCTCCAAAACGAGCAACACAAAGGCTATCCCAAGTGCAGGAGGATGTCGTGTAATAATTAAGAATAAAATTCTTAGATCGTCTCCTCAAGGAAAGTGTGCTTAAAATCAAACTTATACAATGGTGGAAGATATTTACAAAGAGAAAATAAAAGTGATGATATGTACAATGAATGAACGATAAAATTACTGAGGTGAAGACTTTGAAAGTAGCATAATACAACTAAAATGATAAAATAAAGAGATATGAAAAACGATTTCGGTTTCAAGGATCCATCTAATAATTTAAAATATTATTTCTAATCGATTTACTTCAATTAAACTAGAATAATGATTCCGTTTAATTGGAAGATTTAGCATTTAAGGCCAATAAAATTAATCACTAAAGATTAAGCATAAACAATTGATGATTAAAACACTCACAAATATATTTGAATATCATAGGGATTCTTAAAGCATCCAATGTATCCATAAATCATAATGGATCAAGATAAATATATAGATAGTCAAAATTTCTAATAATAAAACCATTCAATCGATTAAACTCATAATAAAAACACTATTGTTGATTGGAAACAATATCTTAATCATTAGAGTTCACCTCTAACCTTAGTACAATGCAAGAAAAGTAAATGACATAAGTTAAATAAACAAACCGAAATTAACAAGAGCTAGAAAGGAGGCTACAAGCAGGGGAGGAATGGTGGACTGCGATACTGGTGTCACTCAACTGTGCTGTCTCCTTCTCTCCTGCCTGAGCTCTCTAAAAAATAAAAGAAAATTGAGAGAAAACTAAATTACACTACTCCTATTCTAATTCTAATTGAGCTCCCCCTTACACTACTCTACTCCCCACCTTTATAGCCTTTTCGTGCATCCAAAAGAAAGGAAGAAACAAAATAAATCGCCTAGTCGAGTGTCGTTGCCTTCCGTCTAATGTGTCTCACGTCTGTCCAAAGTTGCTGCATGTGTGTCAGAAAGTTTTTTTTTACTTTGTCGTTTCTTGTCCAAGAAGCCGCTTAGTTGTCCAGCAATTCAAGTGCAGTGTTTCGTCTGTGATGCCTTTTCCTTTGCTCAAGTCATGCCTTCCCAAAATGTCTTCCGCGTGCCCCTGTCCTTCCATCACTTTCTACTCCTCTCAGTCCCTTAGGAGCTATAGCTCTCTTCGCAGGTTTCCAAAACCATATGTCAAAAAGCCTACTGTGCGAGCCTGCATTCCCAAATAGCTTGTGCAAAAAGTCCAAAGAGCCGAAGTCTGTGCTGATTATTAAAGCCATTTTTTACCATGTGCGTCTGAAACAAAGAAAGGAGGAGTTTTCTTTTCTTTATTCTATGCATGGATCTTGCATAAGATTTTCCTTCCAATTTCCTACATCCAGAAACATATAGAAACAAAAAAGAAAATAAGTGTCGTCCATGTGCAAAAGTAGTGCTTTTCTTTTTGTCTACATGTGTCCTAATGAAAAGTCAAAGACCAAAAAGTTTTTAAAAACAACACTTTGTCTTCTTTAACCGAGAGAGAGTATATAATTGATCACAAAGCTAGCTAGCGCATACATGAGTAACCAGGTGTTCTATGCCCATGCTGTCTACACATATGCGTATAGGTCACAGTTAGAAGTATTATTTAAAAGTAATAAAAACAAGAAAGAGAAATAACATAGATAGAAAATTAAAAATAAATTAAAAAGTAAAAATAAAATATCAAAAATATATTGTGCATATGAGAAAATATTACCCAATTAAATTACAGGTTCTAAAACTAGGCAAAAATTACGATTTTAATCAATTTAAATTACAACTTGTATTTATGCCAATTAACTATTTTTCCATCTAAAACCAATAATAATGTCATGAAGCAATTAAAATACATTGGTTTTATATATATAAAATATGCAATATTTCAACTCAAATTGAATCCAGAGGATCTGCCAAGATAGTAGTACTACGAAGGCCCAACTCACTCAGAGGGGGAAAGGAAAACCTAGATTATGTGCAAATAAAAGGGAGGACGTGACAAGTCCCTGCCATCAAGGGAACCTTATATAGGCAATCCATGGGGCCATGCTCCCCTCCTCATGTCTGGGAAACATGCATAACCTATCGTCCATCATGTTCGATGCAATGCTCGTCGCATGATCATTAAGACCCCAATGGCGCGGGTGCCAAGAGAGTCAATCGCAAGGGAGACAAAAAGGACACTAGAGTACAAAATGAGACATGGGTAGACAAAGATGCATGGAAGCAAATAAATTTATCAAAAACTAGTCCATGCAATCAACAGAGTAAGAAAAATTAAAACTTTACATTAAATAAAATCAAGCCAAAAGCTAAGGTGCTAGGCTCACCTAAGAAGTGTAACAGCCCGCTAGAAATTCAATAGTAGAATTTCTATAGACTTGAGGAACTTCGTGAAAACGAATCAGCTAATGGCAAAGATTTTAGCCTGTCAACATAGTCAGTGTTATCACTCGCTATGGTGCCAGAAATACGATTTTAATTGTTTGAGGTAGTTAGAAGTGTCAGATTACGTTATAGTTTATGCCACTAGACTCAGTTGAATATTAAGGATTTTATGGCCTAATAACTCATTTTCATAATTTCGGACGAAACGGCTATTCGAAACTGTGAATTTATTTATAGGGGCACTTTGGGGTTGACTTTTGGTAAACGATTTTCACTGTAGGTTAATATGAATATTTAGGATTTTTCAGTACTAAGTTTATTATGCATTTTCTCGGAGTGAATAGTAATTTCAATAAGCGTACTAAGTGCAGTGTTTTCAAAATCACAGTGTGGAATGTCCAAATTAGGTTAGAGAAGTTTTATTTGGACACTTGGCAAGATCTTAGCCACACATAATGAATAGTATTAGATACTTGGCATAAAGAGGAACCATTGATGGATTTGTGAAGGAAATCAAGGTGTAAGATCATGCCACCTAAACAAAACCTTTTTCATCTTATCAACCAAATTGAGCCAGGTCAAAGAGGGTTTCAATCCTGGTGAAACCCTGAATGGTTGGAATCCAATTGAAACCCCAAAAGCTTGGTTGAAACCAAAACCCTAAACGGTTTCCCCAAACCCTAAATTGGCCTTCAAACCCTTTTTGATCCAATTTCTAGCATTGTGTTTAATCACTTGATTAAATCACTTTCACATGCTATTAATTTCTCAAATCCTTGTTATGACATCATTATCCAACCTTTTAAACCTTGAAAATTTGTTTGGGCCAAGAAAATTTGGATTTGGGCTTGATAGCATCTCAAACCCTAACCAAACCCCCTTTAAACCCCAAATTGAAGCCCACTTGGTTGAGGCCCACCAAGGCCCACGAATTTGGCCACCTTGGCAAGGCTTCTTGGAGAAGTTTCCTCCCCCACATGGCAGACTATTCACTGCCTTTGGCTGCATCCAATAGTGCCTTGATGATGTGGAGAAAGCCACCCCATCAACCTCCATACCTCACAGCTTCTGCAGGCTGTCTTCTCCCTCCACTATTCTCCACTTTATGTCACATAGCCACCTCCAATCAAAGGTCATTCAGGTTCATATCTTCCCCCTACAGAAGGCTTGAGTCGTGCAAGTCACACTTACTTCACTTTCATCACTTCTTCACCCCGTTTTTAGAGAGAAACTCAAAAAAGCTCTCTCGGGCAGATTTCTATGTGTTTTTGTGTGGAGCTTTTCGACCATTTGTAAGTATTTTCACACAATGACTCCTTCATAAAAGTTGTTCCTCTTTTAGTATAGTTTCTGTAGATATATTATTAGTATCATTCCATGGTCATTTGGTTGGTCAAAAGTATTTTTAAATGGAAAGATCATTCTGGGCATGAAACTGGAGAATATGTTATGTTTCGGAGTTTTTGACCAAGCTAATGGACATATCTTGGTCCGAAAATTTTATGGAGTGTTGTTAGCATGTTTTTAAGAGTGTTAATTGAGGTTTTGTTGCATGAATAAAGCTTTTGATTATAGAGTTTCTTAGATCTATAAACTTGAAAACTGGAAGTGGAAAAACAGTTTTTATTTGGAGAAAGTTTAAATATTTCGTGTTTTGATCTTACTCTAAAGGCTTTGATATTTTTATATGATGATCCTAAATCGCTTATTTTCATGTTAAAATGTTATTTTGAAGATATTTAGTATTAGTTTTAAAGATATGATTTTTCTATGTAAGAGGATTTCGGTTAGGCTTAAGATTTGATGTTTTTGGATTAAATCCATATGTTATTGATTTTTAGTCATGTGATTTTAATTTTGATAGTTGGATATTCTTTAGAACACATCTTTAAACCATGTGATGCTTTATTTCGAAGATCTCACCATCTTAAGCTATTGATCAAGAGATTTATCAAAACTAGTTGAGGAAAAAGTTTCTATTTTTGGATTAAGTGTAAAACCAAAAACTCCAAGTGTTATTTTGTGAGTTTGGTGACCTTAGTTTGATGATTTAGAGCATGGTTGATCTTATAATTATGTTATGAATATGTTAGAAGTAAGATTTGATTTTTGAAATTCTTGGAGATGTTTTGATTTAGGGTCAAAGCTTGTGATTCAAGTGTTTGAATCTTTTTACAAAAAAAAGTTTGGTGTTGATTATTAGCTTTTTCTAAATGGATATTTTAAGTATGGTTTTAAACTTAGGATTAGAAGATCTTTGTTGTAAAATTTTCATTTAAGCATGAGTTTTGAAGTTGGATAGATTTACAACAAAAATCAAGAGAAATGGCCTATGGATGTTTCGGCCATAGTGTGTTTTTTATAGTTGTGATTTGTTTTATATTTTTCTAAGTTGATATTTGAGTTTAGGACAAAATTTGCATGAGGAATGTAAATTTTGAAAATTTTTCGAGTTAGGATGTGAAATCCTTAAGTTATGGGTAAAATGGTCATTTTCCTACATGTAAAGGGTTAGTTTGTTTTCATGTTTCTAATTATTAGTAATTAAATTTCTAAATTTTAGAATACCCTGTTACAGTTCCTCGTATTTCGTGCTTTATTCTCGTAGAACGGGACGATCGAGGTAAGTTAGCTTCTAACTTACTATCAGTTTACTGTGTATGTATCATGAGTAAGGGAACTACAATTTATGTATGTATGTTATCATATATGCCATGCCATGCCACGTCATTACATGTTTATCTGTTACACATGATTTATTCTTTCACGAATATTTATCTATTTCACAATCTATTCTGTCATGTAATGTTGTATGTTATAAGTTTGCCAAGTTAAGTGAGCCATATGTTACATGTATGTCATATCATATAATATTAGCTGTTGCAAGTATGTCACGTCATGTATGACATCTGTTACATGTTCGGTCATGTTACGAAGTGTTTCCATCTCAAGTAAGTCATGTCTTTCAAGTTATGTTTAAGTCAGTTATGTCTAGCATACTCGTGATGTAATCATTATGATTGTCCAAGCATCTCCACTTGTAATTCACACCAAGTACTTTTGGCGAAATCATTTTGATTGTCAGAGTGTCGTTCAAATTCAGTTATGCAGATACTCCTAGCGTAATCATTCTGATTTTTAGGGTATCTTATTTAAAATACTTGTGATGGAATCATTCTGAGTGTCAGAGTATTACTAGGTACTCCTAGTGTAATCATTCTGATTGCTAAGGTACGTGTTTTAAGATACTCGTGATGGAATCATTCTGATTGTCAGAGTATTACTAGGTACTCCTGGTGTAATCATTCTGATTGCTAGGGTACGTGTTTTAAAATACTCGTGATGGAATCATTCTGATTATCTGACTATCTCTGATGGAATATGTTGAGCGGGATCATTCTAATTGTTCACTATTCTTGATGAAACGATTGGCGGAATAATTTTTGATTGTCATAATTTAAGTCCAAGTTCATGTTAAGTAAAGAAGCAAGATTCCAAGTTTATGTTAAGTCAAATTTTAGATCAAGTTCATGCTATGTTATGTTATGCTCACGTACATGTTATGTTCATGTTCACGTTAAGTTTCAAGTTCATATTCATATCATGTTATGTTCACATTTATAATATGTTCAAGCTCACGTTCATGTTATGTTATGTTCATGTTCACGTTATATTTTAAGTTCACAATTCTGTCATGTTATGTTCACGTATATATTATTTTCAAGTTCACGTTCATGTTATGATATGTTCATGTTCACATTATGTCTTAAGTTCACGTTTATGTCATGTTATACTCAGGTTTATGTTAAGTTCAAGTTCATATTTATGTTATGCATGTTCACATTCATGCTATGTTTCAAGTCCATATTATGTTTCAAGTTCACGTTCATGTTATGTTGCTAGTCCATGTTATGTTTTAAGCTCAAGTTCATGTCATATTAAGTCAAGTTCAGTTCACGTTTAAGTTCAAGTTATGTAAGTTATATCATGCTATATGTCAAGTTATGTTATGCTTACTTACGACTTTAATTATGCGTTCATACTTTTACTGCCTTGCATGCATCATTAACCTATGTGGAGGTTTTACGTTAACTTGTTAAAATTTGTAATCAAATCTCACTGTGGTAGTCCCAACTACCATTCCCCCCCGAATGGTAGATCTTGTTACAGGACCCGAAGGAGAATTGGAATCCGACCAACTGAACATGGTCGACTAGGCTACGGTGCGATGTCGATAATGACATAGTATTTAACTTAGGTTACTACTTGTACTTTTGGAGTTGTATATCAAGTACTCTTTTGATCACAACCATTTTGGACTAGTGTGGTGATCATCGCTATTTAATATGCCTTTATGTATGAAGTATGTTTTAAGTATTTGAGATATTTTTAGTTTGGTGCATAGTATTGCTAAAGAAAAAAAATTATCCGCTGTGAATATTACATAATGCTATATGTATGTTAGGAACATTGCATCTTATATGTCATGAATGGGAGCAGGTAACCTTGTGTTGCATGTCCCAACGCTTCAGATGTCTGTTCGATCCCAAGCGAAATTTGGGGGCATCACAAGAAGACTCACAATCTTCCTCGTACTCAATAGGACCCACCTGCAGGGGATTCGGAGCCACCGTGGGCACAGCGACATGAGCCCGGAATGCACTAGGGATCAGCTCCACCCCTACTTCAGGGGTTGTCTCGTGTTTGTAGGACCCAAGTTGAAGACATGACCTGCTAGGGTCAGGCGCAAAGGGGCACGAAATATGTCGTCAACAAGATATTTTATAAGGTTTTAGGAAATGAAAAAGAAAAAGTTGAGTAAAATATTATACTATTAAAATATTGTTAGATATAAGTTTTTTAATATTTTTTTATTTAGGGTTTAAGAGAAGTTTTTTTTTTTTTGTTTATAAATTTGAAAAAGTTGTAATGATTATATAATCATTATATGAAAAAATTTAATATTTAAAATTAAAACAATATTTGTATTTGTTTGTTTGAATGTTGAGAGAGATCCAATTTCTCATTTCACCTCAACATCTAAGCCAACCCTTAATATATATAAATTTTGAGTTTTTGAAAAAGCTTTTGCAAATATATAAGGTAAGTTGTTGAAAATAACTGTAACAAGTTAAATATTTTAGACAAATAAATTTTAAATATTACAATTTTTAGCGAATCTCTGCAAATAAAAACCCTATAATTAGAAGCCCTAAAGTCCAAAACAATAACAAACAAGCCCTTAAACAATTCTCAATGAGCCCCTTGCGGATTCAGGAACTTCCAAACTGAACGTCACCGTTGGGTCCCTGTCTGTGTCTCAGCTATTATGATAAAGACGCTGACCGTTGAAGTCTGGAAAATCAGAGGACCACTAGTAGTTATGTCTTATTGTCCTTGGATGTACCCTATGTTTGAATTGTTGTCCTTGCACCCGACCCAATGACGCGTTGGCAACCCAAAATGAGGAGCCATCACTATCCTATCACTAGCTATTTATTACCTATAATATATTAAATTTTTTTTATTTTTTTTATCATTTTATTCTAATTTATTTTTAACATACTTAGTCATTAAAAAAATTTTAAAAATATCTAATTTTACTAATAATCATTTCAAAACAAAAAATAAAAAAAAAATAAATACAAAAGAAGTAGTAAATAGATAATAAAAAAATAATGACCCTATCATTTTCTGAATAAGAAATACTAAAGCTTTCGAAATTGGGAACTTTTTTTTAACTCTCTTGTTTTATTAAATTTTATTTTTTATTTAGTAATTAAGTAAATATTTTTAGGTGATGGTGTGATTTTTTTAAAAAAAATATTTAAGAATATAAAAAAAATGAATGAAAATAAAACTTAAAACAAAAAGTGCATTTCCAAGCTTTTTTGGGGTACACGGAGCATCACTCACCAAAATTTGATCTCTAGCTTGCTACTTGTTGTGTGGGTACGAGCTACTAACACATCATTTGTTTTTAGAGATAAAATGATATTAAAGTTTGGTTGTAATTTAGAAATAAAATAAGATGAGATAAAATAGTTTTAGATGAATTGAGTAAAATCTTATTATTATTATTTTAAGATTTGAAAAAATTGAATTATTATATTTTATGAAAACATTTGAGAAAGACGTAATAATGAGATGAAATGAGATGAGATGGGTTTAGAAGATTTCCAAATCCAAACAAGGAAATTAAGATTATTAAAATTAAGATTAAAATTTAAAGTTGAAATAAATATTATTAAAATATATTATTTTATATTAAAATTTAAAAAATTGAATTGTTTATTTTATTTCGTATAGGAATTTGAAAATCAATCATTATCTATAAAATAGTCACATACTCATAAATTTACAATCGAACACGTATATCAATGCTTACACTTAATCAAATACTAAGTTATCTATTTTTCCGTATAAATAATTTACAACTCACGTAAACCTAAAATATCGTCACTTCCCAAATTCATTGATGTCTACTTAATATTCACTTAACCTAATTCTCACTTATTCACAAGTTTATTTAAAAAAAATCAAAACCCAACCCATTTAAAAATGAAAAGTCGCTGAAATAAAAATATTACTCAACCCAAAATAATTTAGAACCAGAGCTCAAACCAAAAACATTTCTTCGAAAAAATAACATAACATACATAACACACTAAAAAAATATAAAAAGAAATCAAGTAGAAACAAGTCCACATAAATAAATCCATAAAACACCATGTTTTAAAACTGAGAACAAAATCATAATATCCTTGATCTAATCTTTACTAACTTCACGTAAAGAGCAACACCACCTTAGTTTGCAGGGAAACATATACACTTGACTCAGATACACGTGCGATGGAAAACTCACCGTGGGAGAAGGTGCGAGGTGGCGGAGAGCTGGCGGCTTGGGATGGCGTGAGGTGACCGACAGAACTCTCTATGCAGTGTGGTGATGATGGGGTGGGCCGGAGACGTGATTCATGGTGGGAAACACTTGCCCTATTTTGGAAGCGTTGTGGCAACTGTGAGAATGAACCTTGGTAGTGAGTGGCACGGTTTGGCTGTTCTTTTGTGTGAGGTAGTGCACGGTGGTTTGGAAATGGGAAGGGCTACATCACTTCGGCTTGCATGGGCTGAGTAACACCTCTTTGTGGTTCATGGCAGGGATCAACCGAGAGGAGCTTGGCAGTGTAAAATACCGGGAGGTGGTGCAGTAGCAACCTAGTCGAGGGTTGAAGATGATCGATATTTAAAGTGAAATGAGACTCTAGAGTTGTAACCCTCATTTGTTTTGAAATGATAAAAAAATCTTCCAGAAACAAATCATGGACTGGATTTGTAAATAAATTAGGTCTCGATTTAAAACTTTAAAAATAATCTAAACTTGACTAAAAAGAAAAACTTTTCAGCCCATAAAATGTTCGATTCAATAAATAAAATTCTAAGAATTTAACTACAATGGCAAACACATTAAAAAGAAAAATTTAAATCCGCTAAAATACAATTTGGGCCTGTAAACTTTATAAACAAAAAAAAAAAAAAACTCGAAAACTCAATTGGATTTTCATACATATAAACCCAAAAAAGTTTTAGAAAGCGAACCTAGCAGGACCCAAGTGTTACAGGGAGAGTACAGCATATCCACAAGAAACTGTAGAAAGAGAAAGAAGCTAAAAACTAACCCATAGGTGGGGTCAAACTCGGAGGGGTGCGCTATGATACCATCTGCAAAAGGAGTTGGAGTCGACGGGGTGGCCAGCGGGGACATAAAAACCCTCACTTCCACCCCAACTAGGGACATGGAGAAGCCCTAGCGACCTCTCCCCCATTATGACTCTCATTTGAGATAATGGCATGGTTGCGAGCCTGGCTCAGCTTGTCCCACAAAATGGGTCAAGATGTCGCAAGAGAATAGGAACTATGGGACAAGTCCTGAGATAAGGAGATCCATCGAACGATATAGCAGCCACGCTTGACCCACACCCACCCTACATCGCTCCTCCAGATAAAAAGTGGAGACACCTATCTAGACAAACAACACCAGAAGCCTGTAGCCCATCTATGCGGAAAATATTGGCGTCAATTAACATGGCACAGTAGCTCGAAACCAATGCATGGTGGGTCCATCCTTTGAAGGGAAGCAGTCCCAACACCCTCTGATCACTTAAGCATTGATCTTCAACAAGCCCTCCCTTAGAAGAGCCAATGCAAATCTAGAGGATCTGCCGAGATAGGAGTACTACAAAGGCCTGACTCACTTAAAGGGGTAAAGGAAAACCCAGATTCTGTGCAAATAAAAGGGAGGACATGACAAGTCCCCGCCATCAAGGGAACCTTATATAGGCAATCCATGGGGCCATGCTCCCCTCCCCATGTTTGGAAAACATGCATAACCTACCATCCATCATGTCCAACACAATGCTCGTCGCATCATCACTAAGACCCCTACGGTGCGGGTGATAAGAGAGTCAACCGCAGGGGAGACAAAAAGGACACTACAGTACAAAATGAGACATGGGTAAAAAAAGATGCATGGAAGGAAATGAATTTATCGAAAACCAGTCCATGCAATTAGCAAAGTAATAAAAATGAAAATTTTACATTAAATAAAATAAAGCCAAAAGCTAAGGTGCTAGGCTCACCTAAGAAGTCTCATAATCTCCCTCAGACTCAATAGGACCTACTTGTAGAGGATTCGAAGCAGCTGTGGGCTCTGTGAGATTAGCCTAGAATGCACTAGGGATCAGGTCCACCCTTACTTGAGCCCTAGTGTCGAACAATGTCGAGTTGGGTATTATCGAGTCACGGTCCAGTGACAGCAAGTTGCTCCCAAGGTTCGACAACAAGTAGCTCTTCAACGCCTCACAACCTGAGGAAAAGCCATGGTACCATGCTTAATCCTGACATGCCACACCCGCGATAGCTCCAACCACAACTGATGAGAAGTGGCCTCTACTTTGGCATCCGTGGATCTCAGTGCCTCCAGATCAACCCTCATGGCTTTGAGAGATTCCCGCCTCTTTGGAAAAGACTCAAAAAATTTTAGGAATGCTCTCTTAGTGAACCGACGAGATGCATTGGTAGAGTCGCACTTCTTACTCAACTCCGAGTTCGTGGCTTACTGCCTTTCGAGCTCCTCCGATTGGAGGTCAAACATCTCCTGGAGGCTTTCCCACACATCCAATATCTTGATAGCACAAGGCGACCTCAGCTTGAGATTTTTGTAGGTCAGACTCTAGGTAATATAGGCATTGGCGCAAGTTAGCGAGGGAACCCTCTAATTCCTCTCAAACCTCACACTCACCTCTAGTGTTGTCCAGGGCCACGCGGGCCATAGAGCAGGACTCCTAGTTCTTAGACTCCAACCTCTCTTGGATATCCACCATGAATGTTGCCAACCGATCCAAACCCTGTCATGAACACACACATTATAATCGTGAAGTAAACACCAGGATGAAAAAGAGTAGAAGGACGGGGGTCCAAAGACGAACCTGGGCTAGGAACTCCTCCAAGTCATGGGCCGCCTGACTTGGAAAAGTGTGTGGTCTTCACTGTTATCCGACGAGGGACGTGGCCTTCCCCACGAAAGGAGGTCCAAGTTTTGTTCCCCAGCCCAGAATCACCCATGAGCTTGTTCCACTTCCGACAAGACCGCACTAGCCCGAACAGCAGTAGGAAGGGCCCCTAGGGTGTTTACAAACTCTCTCAACTCCAAAGTCTCCCAAGCAGCGTTGTCGCCCCCACAGGTCCCCGACACTTAGCCCCCAGGGCTTGCTGCTACAACTGTCACCCCCGTAGCCCATGGCATGGTCTACACTACCCTTTCTTGACCCGGTCCCATCCCAGGAAGCTAGGCCTATAGGATGGTCAGTGGAATCACCATCTTCAAATACCCGCGAGGGGCCGCCCACCCGGCAAAAGCACAAGAGGACTCCTTGTGACGCCCCCAGATTCTGTTTGGGATCGGACGGACATCTGAAGTTTCGGCACTTGCAACACAAGGTTACCTGCTCCTGTTCATGATATATAAGATGCAATGTTTCTAACATGCATATAGCATTATGCAATATTCGTAGCGGATAATTTTTTTTTGAGCAATACTATGTACCAAACTTATAATATCCCAAATAATTAAATCATAATCCAAGTATACTTGATAAAAATAAACATATATGATTTCAGTACGAATCTCAAAAGACTGTAATCTCAAAAACATAGAAGGCCAGACTCCATATTTACATTACCAAAATATACTATTGAAGAAGTTTGTTGATTAACTCGTGTAACTCGACTAACGAGGCCAGAATACTATCTAAAAACTAACTATGGAAGCTGTAAGCTCCACGTCGTGTCTACGGCATCTAGTCAACCTCCTTCAATCTACCAATGTCCGCTCCCTACTCTGATCCTGACACATCACCTACCATTCGGGGGGAATGGTAGTTGGGAGTACCACGGTAAGATTTGATTACAAATCTCAGTAAGTTAACCAGAAACTCCCACATAGTATGAATGCATAATTAAAGTCGTAAGTAAGCATAGCATAACTTGACATATAGCATGGCATAACTGACATAACTTGAACTAAAACGTGAACTGAACATGACTTGACATGACATGAACTTGAACTTATAATATAACATGAATGTGAACTTGAAACATAACATGGACTTGAATCATAGCATAAACGTGAACATACATAACATAAACATGAACTTGAATTTAACATGAACCTTAGCATAACATGACATAAACGTGAACTTGAAATATAATGTAAACATGAACATAACATAACATAAACGTGAACTTGAACATAACATGTACGTGAATATAACATGACATGAACGTGAATTTGGAACATAACGTGAACATGAACATAACATAACATGAACGTTAACTTGAAAACAACATGTACATGAATATAACATGACATGAACGTGAACTTGAAACATAACGTGAACATGAACAAAACATAACATGAACGTGAGCTTGAACATAACATAAATGTGAACATAACATGATATGAACATGAACTTACTACTTAACGTAAACATGAACATAACATAACATAACATGAACTTGATCTGAAAGATATTCTTATCTCATGGGGTCACCATGATTGCTTATTCTTGTCTTATGGGTTCACCATGATTTCTTATTCTTATCTTCTTGACGTGAACTTTGAACCTTATTCAATAGACTTATTTAATAACATGACCATATGGATGCTATACGGGTCCCCCTGAACCATGTGTCCCTACCGATTATCGCATCACAATAAGTCCAAAACAATAACAAACAAGCGCTTAAACAATTCTCAATGAGACCCTTGCGGATTCAGGAACTTCCAAACTGAACGTCACCGTTGGGTCCCTGTCTGTGTCTCAGCTATTATGATAAAGACGGTGACCGTTGAAGTCTGGAAAATCAGAGGACCACTAGTAGTTATGTCTTATTGTCCTTGGATGTACCCTATGTTTGAATTGTTGTCCTTGCACACGACCCAATGACGCGTTGGCAACCCAAAATGAGGAGCCATCACTATCCTATCACTGGCTATTTATTACCTACAATATATTAAAATTTTTTTATTTTTTATCATTTTATTCTAATTATATTTTTAACATACTTAGTCATTAAAAAAAATTTTAAAAATATCTAATTTTACTAAAAATCATTTCAAAACAAAAAATTAAAAAAAAATAAATACAAAAGAAGTAGTAAATAGATAATAAAAAAATAATGACCCTATCATTTTCCGAATAAGAAATACTAAAGCTTTCGAAATTGGAAACTTTTTTTTAACTCTCTTGTTTTATTAAATTTTATTTTTTATTTAGTAATTAAGTAAATATTTTTAGGCGATGGTGTGATTTTTTTTTAAAAAATATTTAAGAATATAAAAAGAATGAAAGAAAATAAAACTTAAAACAAAAAGTGCATTTCGAAGCTATTTTTGGGTACACGAAGCATCACTCACCAAAATTTGATCTCTAGCTTGCTACTTGTTGGGGGTACGAGCTACTAACACATCATTTGTTTTTAGAGATAAGATGAGATTAAAATTTAGTTGTAATTTAGAAATAAAATAAGATCAGATGAGATAGTTTTAGATGAATTGAGTAAAATCTTATTATTATTATTTTAAGATTTGAAAAAATTGAATTATTATATTTTATGAAAAAATTTGAGAAAGACATAATAATGAGATGAAATGAGATGAGATAGGTTTAGAAGATTTCCAAATCCAAACAAGGAAATTAAGATTATTAAAATTAAGATTAAAATTTAAAGTTGAAATAAATATTATTAAAATATATTATTTTATATTAAAATTTAAAAAGTTGAATTGTTTATTTTATTTCGTATAGGAATTTGAAAATCAATCATTATCTATAAAATAGTCACATACTCATAAATTTACAATCGAACACGTATATCAATGCTTACACTTGATCAAATACTAAGTTATCTATTTTTCCGTATAAATAATTTACAACTCACGTAAACCTAAAATATCGTCACTTCCCAAATTCATTGATGTCTAGTTAATATTCACTTAACCTAATTCTCACTTATTCACAAGTTTATTTAAAAAAACTCAAAACCCAATCCATTTAAAAATGAAAAGTCGATGAAATAAAAATATTACTCAACCCAAAATAATTTAGAACCAGAGCTCAAACCAAAAACATTTATTCGAAAAAATAACATAACATACATAACACACTAAAAAAATATAAAAAGAAATCAAGTAGAAACAAACCCACATAAATAAATCCATAAAACACCATGTTTTAAAACTGAGAACAAAATCGTAATATCCTTGATCTAATCTTTACTAACTTCACGTAAAGAGCAACACCACCTTAGTTTGCAGGGAAACATATACACTGGACTCAGATACACGTGCGATGGAAAACTCACCGTGGGAGAAGGTGCGAGGTGACGGAGAGCTGGCGGCTTGGGATGGCGTGAGGTGACCGACAGAACTCTCTATGCAGTGTGGTGATGTTGGGGTGGGCCGGAGACATGATTCATGGTGGGAAACACTTGCCCTATTTTGGCAGCGTTGTGGCGACTGTGAGAATGAGCCTTAGTAGTGAGTGGCATGGTTTGGCTGTTCTTTTGTGTGAGGTAGTGCACGGTGGTTTGGAAATGGGAAGGGCTACATCACTTCGGCTTGCATGGGCTGAGTAACACCTCTTTGTGGTTCATGGCAGGGATCAACCGAGAGGAGCTTGGCAGTGTAAAAATACTTGGAGGTGGTGCAGTAGCAACCTAGTCGAGGGTTGAAGATGATCGATATTTAAAGTGAAATGAGACTCTAGAGTTGTAACCCTCATTTGTTTTGAAATGATAAAAAAATCTTTCAGAAACAAATCATGGGCTGGATTTGTAAATAAATTAGGTCTCGATTTAAAACTTTAAAAATAATCTAAACTTGACTAGAAGGGAAAAATTTTCGGCCCATAAAATGTTCTATTCAATAAATAAAATTCTAAGAATTTAACTACAATGGCAAACACATTAAAAAAAAATTTTATTCCGCTAAAATACAATTTGGGCCTGTAAACTTTATAAAAAAAAAAAAAACTCGAAAAATCAATTGGATTTTCATACATATAAACCCAAAAAAATTTTAGAAAGTGAACCTAGTAGGACCAGGTGTTACAGGGAGAGTACAACATATCCGCAAGAAACTGTAGAAAGAGAAAGAAGCTAAAAACTAACCCATAGGTGGGGTCAAACTCGGAGGGGTGCGTTATGATACCATCTGCAAAAGGAGTTGGAGTCGACGGGGTGGCCAGCGGGGACATAAAAACCCTCACTTCCACCCCAATTGGGGACATGGAGAAGCCCTAGCGACCTCTTCCCCATTATGACTCTCATTTGAGATAATGGCATGGTTGTGAGCCTGGCTCAGCTGTACCACAAACCCTGTCGTGAACACACCCATTAGAATCGTGAAGTACACACCAGGATGAAAAAGAGTAGAAGGACGGGGTTCCAAAGACGAACCCGGGCTAGGAACTCCTCCAAGGTATGGGCCGCCTGACTTGGAAAAGTGTGTGGTCCTCACTGTTATCTGACGAGAGACGTGGCCTTCCCCACGGAAGGAGCTCCAAGTTTTGTTCCCCTGCCCAGAATCACCCATGAGCTTGTTCCACTTTCGACAAGAATCGCACTAGCCCCAACAGCAGTAGGAAGGGCCCCTAGGGTGTTTAAGAACTCTCTCAACTCCAGAGTCTCCCGAGCAGCGTTGTCGCCCCCACAGGTCCCTGACACTTAGCCCCCAGGGCTTGCTGCTACAACTATCACCCTCGTAGCCCATTGCATGGTCTACACTACCCTTTTCTCACCCGGTCCCATCCCAGGAAGCTAGGCCTATAGGATACATAGTGGAATCACCATCTTCAGATACCCCCGAGGGGCCGCCCACCAGGCAAAAGCACAAGAGGACTCCTTGTGACGCCCCTAGATTCTGTTTGGGATCGGACGAACATCCGAAGTTTCGACACTTGCAACATAAGGTTACCTGCTTCTGTTCCTGACATATAAGATGCAATGTTTCTAACATGCATTTAGCATTATACAATATTCATAGCAGATAATTTTTTTTTTTAGCAATACTATGCACCAAACTTATAATATCCCAAATAGTTAAATCGTAATCCAAGTATAGTTGACAAAAATAAACATCTATGATTTCAATACGAGTCTCAAAATACTGTAATCTAAAAAACATAGAAGGCCAGACTCCATATTTACATTACCAAAATACACTATTGAAAAAGTTTGTTGATTAACTCGTGTAACTCGACTAACGAGGCCAGAATACTGTTTAAAAACTAACTATGGAAGCTGTAAGCTCCACGTCGTGTCTGGGGCGTCTAGTCAACCTCCTTCAATTCAATCTACCAATGTCCGCTCCCTGCTCTGATCCTGACACATCACCTACCATTCGGGGGGAATGGTAGTTGGGACTACCACAGTGAGATTTGATTATAAATTTCAGTAAGTTAACCAGAAACTCCCACACAGGTTAATGATTCATGCATGGCAGTAAAAGTATGAATGGATAATTAAAGTCGTAAATAAGCATAACATAATTTGAAATATAGCATGGCATAACTGACATAACCTGAACTGAAACGTGAACTGAACTTGACTTGACATGACATGAACTTGAACTTATAATATAACATGGGCTAGCAACATAACATGAATGTGAACTTGAAACATAGCATGGACTTGAATCATAGCATGAACGTGAACATACATAACATAAACATGAACTTGAATTTAACATCAACCTGAGCATAACATGACATAAATGTGAACTTGAGACATAATGTAAACATGAAAGTGAACTTGAACATAACATGTACGTGAATATAATATGACATGAACGTGAACTTGAAACATAACGTGAACATGAACATAATATAACATGAACGTGAACTTGAACACAACATGTACTTGAATATAATATGACATGAACGTGAACTTGGAACATAACGTGAACATGAACATAACATAACATGAACGTGAACTTGAACATAACATAAACGTGAACATAACATGATATGAACATGAACTTGATACTTAACGTGAATATGAACATAACATAACATAACATGAACTTAATCTGAAACATATTCTTATCTCATGGGGCACCATGATTGCTTATTCTGGTCTTATGGGTTCACCATGATTGCTTATTCTTATCTTCTTGAAATGAACTTTGAATCTTGTTCAATAGACTTAATTAATAATGTGACCATATGGGTGTTACACGGGTCCCCCTGAGCCGTGTGTCCCTACCGATTACTGCATCACAACACAAGTATCTACACCAGCTGTGAGTGCATTAATACGTACTCCATAGTTGTTATGGCCCCACATATTCTACATCTCACAATTTTTGTGTCTCACGTAGTGTATGATCCATAGTTGTTGTGACCTTATACTTCATGCTCCACAGTTGTTGCGGCCCCATGAATTGTTTGTGCCACACTAGCTATGAATAGACGTAAAATAAAATATGGCTCTATCGGCGTTAGTGCTCGGCGCGCTCCGACGACCAGTTAGTTAGGCCCCATTCGCAACCTGTTGATTGTACTTCGTCAACCTTGGAAATTTTACACCTATTTAGACACTTCAGCATGGACAAAAGAGTTCCACTAGAATATTGCTCCATCCTAGCACTTAGGATCGTGATTGACATGAATAACTTAGCATGAACGTGATCTCAAACTTGACAGAATGAATCATGCATAATAGATAAACATGTAATGAAGAGGCATGGCATGACAGATATGATAGCATAGATACATAAATTGTAGTTTCCTTGCTCATCATACATACACAGTAAACTAATAGTAAGTTAGAAGCTAACTTACCTCGACCGTTGCATTCTACTAGAATAAAGTGAGAAACACGAGGAACTGTAAGAGGGTATTTTAAAAGTTAGAAATTTAATTACTAACAATTAGAAACATGAAAACGAGCTAACTTAGAATAAAATTACCATTTTACCCTCTATATGTGAAAAAATGACTACTTTACCCTTAACTTAAGGATTTCACATCTTAATTCCAAAAATTTTCAAAATTTACATCCTCATGTAAATTTTGTCCTAAACTCAAATATTAACTCAGAAAATTTAATACAAATCAAAACTATGGAAAACACACTATGGCCGAAATATCTATATGCCATTTTTCTTAATTTTTGTTGGAATTCCTTCCAACTTCAAAACTCATATTTAACCTAAAATTTTGCAACACGGATCTTCCTATCCTAAGTTTAAAACTATACTTAAAACATCTATTTAGAAAAAGCTAATAATCAAGACCAAACTTTTTGTAAAAAGATCCAAACACTTAAATCACAAGCCTTGACCCTAAATCAAAACATCTCCATGAATTAAAAAAAATCAAATCTTACTTCTAACATATTCATAACATCATCCTAAGATCAAACATGCTTCAAATCATTAAAATAAAGTCACCAAAGTCACAAAATAACATTTGGAGTTTTTGGTTTTACACTTATTCCAAAAACAGAAATTTTTTCCTCAACTAGTTTTGATAAATCTCTTGATCAATGGCTTAAGAAGCTGAGATCTTCGAAATAAAGCATCACATGGTTTAAAAAATGTGTCCTAAAGAATAATCAACCATCAAAATTAAAATCAAATGGCTAAAACTCAATAAAATATGGATCTAATCCAAAAACATCAAATCTGAGGCCTAACTGAAATCATCTTGCATAGAAAAATGATATATTTGAAACTAACGCTAAATATCTTCAAAATAATATCCTAACATGAAAATAAGATATTTAGGATCATCATATAAGAATATCAAAGCCTTTAGAGTATGATCAAACCTCAAAATATTCAAACTTTCTCCAAATAAAAATTGTTTTCCACTTCCAGTTTCCAAGTTTCTAGATATAAGTAAATCTATCATCAAAAACTTTATTCATGCAACAAAACCTCAATGGAAACTCATACAAATATGCTAACAACACTCTATAAAATTTTCGGACCAAGATATGTCCATTAGCTTGGTCAAAATCTGGAAAACATAACATACACTCCAGTTTCACGCCCAGAATGACGTTTCCATGGTTAAAAATACTTTCAACTGACCAAATGACCATGTAATGATACGAATAATATATTTACAAAACTATACTCAAAGAATAACAACTTTTATGAAAGAGTAATCGTGTCAAAATGCTTATAAAGGGTCGAAAACCTCCACGCCAAAAGACCCAGAAATCTACCCTAGAGAGCTCTTTTGGGTTTTTCTCTAAGAATGGGGTGAACAAGTAATGAAAGGGAAGAAAGTGTGTCTTGCATGACCATTGATTGGGGGTAGCTATGTGAGGGGAAATGACTGCTTGCTGAAGCTATGAGGTATGAAGGTTGATGGAGTGAGTTTGTCCATCTCATCAAGGCACTATTGGGTACAGCCAAGGGCAGTGGATTGTCTACCATGTAGAGGAGGAAATTTCTTCAAGAAGTTTTGCCAAGGTGGCCAAATTCATGGGCTTTGGTGGGCCTCAACCAAGTGGGCTTAAATTTAGGGTTTATAGGGGGTTTGGTTAGGGTTTGAGATGCTATCAAGCTCAAATCTAATTTTTTTGACCCAATCAAACATCCAAAGTTTAAAAAGTTGGATAATGATGTCATAAAAATAATTTGAGAAATTAATAGCATGTAGAAGTGATTTAATCAAGTATCAAAAAAGGTTTGAATGCCAACTTTAGGGTTTGGGGAAACCGTTTAGGGTTTCGGTTTCAACTAAACTTATGGGGCTTCAATTGGATTCTAACCGTTTAGGCTCTCGCTAGGGTTGAAACCCTCTTTGGTCTAGCACAATTTGGTTGATCAGATAAAAAAAGTTTTGCTTAGGTGGCATGATCTCATACCTTGATTTCTTTCTCAAATGCATCCAATAATTCCTCTTTATGCCAAGTTTATAATACTATTCACTGTGTGGCTAAAATCTTACCAAGTGTCCAAATAAAAATTCTCTAACCTAATTTGGATATTTCACACTGTGATTTTGAAAATATTGCACTTAGTACGCTTATCGAGATTACTATTTACTCCAAAAAAATGCGTAATAAACTTAGTACTGAAATATCCTAAATATTCATATTAACCTACAGTGAAAATCGTTTACCAAAACTTAACCCTATAGTACCCCTAAAAATAAATTAACAGTTTTGAATAGGCGTTTCGTCCGAAATTATGAAAATGTATTTTATTGTACCATAAAATTCTAAATAATCAACTGAGTATAGTGGCGCAGAACATTATGTATTATGAAACTTTTAAGTATTTCAAATAATTGAAATCGCATTTCTGGCACCATAGTGAGTGATAACACTGACTATGTTGACAGACTAAAACCTTTGCGATTAGTCAATTCGTGAAAACTTTTGGAGTTTTCACGAGATTCCTTAAGTCTATAGAAATTCCACTATTGAATTTCTAGCGGGCTATTACACTCCCAATGCCAGACAGCGTAAAAAAAGGAGCGCTCGACACAATGCTCAAGGAGTTGACACCCACCGAGAGGCAGACATGCCAGGCCTATACAGAAGGAATCAATCCCCCATGACCCTGTGAATAAGGAGGCAAGATACCTGAGCTCAATAGTGTCAAAATTCCTCTCTCGCTAGTCTAGGGTGGAATAGGCCGATGAACAGATATCCCCACCGAAAGTTGTTCGCAGGGGGGTCGATGCCATCATCAGAGTCAAACATGAGCAGCAAACTTCCACTGGGTTTTTTTCCATTCCGCACCAACGGCATACTGGCAGTGCACTTGCATGTCGAGCAACCGATCGGCTCTAGCGGAATAGAGGTCCCCAAGCGACGCAGCCTCGGGTGGGCAGGCAGGTGTTGCCGCAGGCTAGCATCGCTCAACAGAACATCCGTCCAAACTTCTTCTAGGTGAGCAGCAACCTAGTTCCATATGATCTCCATTTGACGAAGCTCCTTTGGGGTCACTGGTGACGTCATGGGCCCTTCCTCCTACACAATTATCCAATTCGTACAAATGGGAAAATTATCCCGAGAAACCTCTCCCGGGGAGGGTATTCCCACCCGACACTAGACATGAAGAAGAACTACTTGAACCACGAGGTCCTCTTGTCATATTTCTATTCCAAGTTGACATAGACCTGAGTAGAGTGGAAACTGTAGGTACTTCCTCTCCACTTCATGAAATAATGGGTAAGAAAGAACTCTCGGCCGATGTGGTTCGGCCAAGCCTCCCGAGCCTCCTCCAACGCCCGTCGCCAAATCACGCCTCACTCCATAATGATCCTCCATGCAATGGGGTGAAGCTGGGCTGGCGCCACGCCTGCCATGTCTAGCACATCCTGGACTAGGCGGTAGAACGGTAACCATAGGCCATCTGAAAACATGGAGGGAAATAGTGCGACCTTGCAAGCGTATCCCTTGAAATCCATGATCCCCTCGTCCGATCATAGAACCTCAAAAACTATACCCTCCGGCATGTCATGCTCTTGTCGTAACGTGTCCAAGTCCGAGGAAGTCACCGACGATTGCCACGTCAAGCTTGCATACCTTTGTGTGGCTGTGGGGGACCTAGGGTGGCCTTTCATGGCCGTACAAGAGGAACTCTTGGGAGCCATTGGAAGTGAGAAAGAAGGAGATAAGTATCAAGAGGGGAAAGGCTTAAGCAACACGTAGCGAGAGGTGGTACGATCGGCAGCCATTCCCCACCATCTCGACGAATATATAAGAGCCCAGAGGGATAGTTCGGATTCAGGGGTTGTAGGAACCACCGCCTCACTTTAAATTTGCAAATCCGAAGTGCTAGGTGAGAACGTGACAGGGGTCACCTGAGACCATCAATGCAGACAAGACAGAGCAGGCACCATCAAGTGCATGGAGAAAACCATTAGAATGTGCCATTACCAAAAGATGGGGAACCATTGAGTCGCATCAATAGGGACCAATCGTAATGGGGCGCACGAGAGAATCGTCAAATTGACGCATTAATGACACTAGGATGAAAGCGATCTTGATCGACGAATGAAAGGCCAGAAGAATGAAAATTTATGGAAATTCCCACCAAAATTGTTTCTCTAGGATTTGGCGAAGTAACTGTTGGAGAAATTTTTTCCAAAACCTCAGGCCTAGGAATATGGGCCCAATCCAAATAATATGATCGCTTTCGCTAAACCACCACTGGCCCGAGAAGCCAAGCCCAGCATTCTAGGGCCCGTGCCTGCTGAGCACCTTAAGGCCCACCCGGCGGCCCTCAGCCCGAACTAGATGGACATAGGCATCGGGTCGAGGATGAATCATGGCTTTGGAAATGCATGAGCCCTGTGGACAAGGGAATGGCGAGCACGCCATCTGGATTGGACTCCGCACAGAAGCACCACCAGGAAGCCATGCTGCATTAATTATTTCACTAGAGAATCATGCAACATTAAATGGGCTCTGCCAAGAGACACTCCCTGCTCAGTCGCAGGTTATGGGTCTTTGGCTTCGAACACTAATATAAAAAGATCCCATGAAGGGAGATTCGAGAAAGGTCTTAAGGTTTTTTCGTTTTGATCTCGACTGCCTTAGGCATCAGAGGTTGCAGGACCCAAGTTGAAGACCCGAGCTGCTGGGGGTCAGGAGCACGAAATATGTCATCAACAAGATATTTTATAGGGTTTTAGGAAATGAGAAAGAAAAAGTTGAGTAAAAAAATTATACTCTTAAAATATTGTTAGAATATAAGTTTTTTAATATTGTTTTTATTTTGGGATTTAAACAAGTTATTTTTTTTTTTGTGTTTTGTTTATAAGTTTGAAAAAGTTGTAATGATTATATAATCATTATAGGAAAAATTTGAATATTTTTAATTAAAAAAATATTTGTATTTGATTGTTTGCATGTTGAGAGAGATGTGAGTTCTCATTTCAACTCAACTCTAAGCCAACCCTTAATACTTGTTTGGTTTTGAGTTGGAAAGCTTGAAAATTACTTTGGACAAGTCAAAAGCCATTTTGAAGAAAAAAGTATGCTTCGTAAATTTTGAGTTTTTGGAAAAGCTTTTGCAAATATATAAGGTAAGTTGTTGAAAATAACTGTAACAAGTTAAATATTTTAGACAAATAAATTTTAAATATTACAATTTTTAGCGAATCTCTGCAAATAAAAACCCTATAATTAGAAGCCCTAAAGTCCAAAACAATAACAAACAAGCCCTTAAACAATTCTCAATGAGCCCCTTGCGGATTCAGGAACTTCCAAACTGAACGTCACCATTGGGTCCCTGTCTGTATCCACCTATTATGATAAAGAAGCTGGGCCGTTGAAGTCCGGAAAATCAGGTCTGATCCGGACCACTAGCAGTTATGTCTTATTGTCCTTGGATGTACCCTATGTTTGAATTGTCATCCTTGCACCCGACCCAATGATGCGTTGGCTACGCAAAATGATAAAAGATCACTGTCCGATCACTAACCATTTATTACTTATAATATATTAGAAATTTTTTATTTTTGTATAATTGTATTCTAATTATATTTTCAACATTTTAATCATTCAAAAAAAATTTTAAAAATATCTAATTTAACTAATAGTCATTTCAAAATAAAAAATTAAAAAAAATCAAATACAAAAGAAGTAGTAAATAGATAATAAAATAATAGTAATCCAATTATTTTCCAAATGAGAAAAATTAAAGCTCTCGAAATTTGATGCTTTTTTTTTACTCTCTTTTTTTATTAAATTTTATTTTTTTTCTCAGTGATTATGTAAATTTTTTTAAATGATAGTGTGATTTAAAAAAAAAATATCTAAGAATATAAAAAAATGAATGAAAAAAAAAATAAAGTGCATTTGGGAGCATTTTTCGATACCTGAAGCATCACTCAAAAAATTGATCTCTAGCTTGCTATCTGATGGGTACGAGTTATTAACGCATCGTTTGTTTTTAGAGATAAGATGAGATTAAGGTTTGGTTGTAATTCAGGAGTGAAATGTGATGAGATGAAATAGTTTTAAATGAATTGAATAAAATATTATTATTATTATTTTTTTGAGATTTGAAAAAATTGAATTATTTATTATATTTTATAGAAAAATTTGAAAAAAATATAATGATTAGTTGAGATGAGATGAGATAGGTTGAGAAGGTTTCCAAATCAAACCAAGGAAATTAAGATTATTAAAATTAAGATTAAAATTTAAAGTTGAATAAAATATTATTAAAATATATTATTTTAATATTAAAATTTAGAAAGTTGAATTGTTTATTTTACTTTTGTATAGAAAGTTGAAAATTTTATAATGATTAGATGAGATAAGATAAGATGAAAATTTTTATGAAAATGAACGAGGAGTTATGGTTTAAGCTTTAGATAGTGAGATGCGTTTGAATGATTTTAGATAAAAGTTGAAAGTGGAATAAAATATAATTATTTTTAAATTAAAAAAATTAAATTATTTATTATATTTATAGAACAATTTCCACGTTGTAATTGGAAAGATTTGCATTGATCACAATAAACAAATCAAACATGGTCACGTTGCTTCAGTACTACTAACTACTGCATGCGAGTTTGGATTCCTACCTAACAAAATTGGGAAGATCAAGGATAAGGTACTCATCATGTGAAGGATACTAATGTTACAGTGCCAAGCACAATTATTTTTTAAAAAGAGCATGCATATAGAACTCTATTATTAAAAAATTAATTGTTTTTTTTTCATATAATCTCATATTTATTTATTTTGCGAATCTCATCTCTCTTCTTTCAAATGTATATTATTTTCATATATTCTATGTTTGAATTAATGCATGTCCTTGCACACTAGGTTTTAATCATTGTCATGGGACCGTTGTTATAAAGGTTTTGGCATCGACCATATAATATTCATCCTCCACCTCCTGGAAACCTTGATCCCATTCATGCAAATAAGCAAACATTAATTGATCTCGGCTATCTGCAGTCTCACTACGAGCTACGAACGAACTCATGGAAACTGCTTTATGCCAATGCTCTTTCTCTTTGGCATACAAAAAACTAGTGAGAGCCACTGACATGAGTGAGAAGCATGAGCGTTGGTTGATGAAAAGGAGGAGTAGAATTAGCATGGGGTCCAACCTAGGAAGTGGGAAAATTGCAGCAAGATCTTATACAACATTTTCCATGTTGTTGGAAAGATTTGCATTGACAAGAAACAAACGTGATGGTCACGTTGTTTCAGTAACTGCTGCGAGTTTCGATTCGTACCCTAATAACATGAGGAAGATCCAAGGAGATGGTGGTGATCATGTACTGAAGGATACTACAGTGCCTTATGGTGGAACAACCTCCACTTTAGCGAAAATGAATGAAGGCATTGGAGTCTTGAGTTTTCTAAGAGGGAAAAATCTTTTCATTACTGGTGCTACTGGATTCTTAGCCAAAGGTATACATAGATTAATTCTTGAATGATATTTGAGATACGTGACTTCACATACATCTAATTATCAACTTATTACTTTGTCTTTTAGCTAAATCTTGTCATCCTTAGTCGACTTGCTGATCATGTGTACGTGGCACATGTTAAGAAACTTCATGTATAAATTAGCAATGTATTATATATTAATCTAATATATTATTCATTAACAATCGTTTACATTTATTTATTTACTTAGCCAACCATTGACGGATGTTTTGTAAATGTAGTGCTCATTGAGAAGATTCTACGAGCAGTGCCAGATGTGGGTAAGATATATCTTTTGATCAGGGCAAAAAACAAGGAATCTGCAAATGAAAGATTACAAAGCGAAGTACGTGTTCTAGTAATGAAAGATATGTTTTTTCAATTAATGTTTGGTTAAAAAAATAATTAAATGTCAATGTGAGATCCACAAGAAGTATCTTCAAATCACCTAATTCGATCAACAAGTTAAAGACGATGTACGGCCAATAATATTCATTTCTAGTAATGTTTGTGTTCAGATAATAAATGCTGAGCTGTTCAAGTGTCTCCGGCAAATACATGGGAAATCCTATCAAGACTTCATGTTGAGCAAACTGGTGACTGCTGTTGGTGATGTCCGAGAGCATAATCTGGGTTTAGATGCACAAGTGGGTGACGTGATTAGAAAAGAAGCCAATATTATTGTAAATTCTGCAGCTACTACAGATTTCCGTGAAAGGTTGTATGAATCTTCTTGTATTGGTACTTATTACAACTGTATTTTCAAATATAAAGATCTACTAATTATTATGCATTTTTGTTAATTTGGAAAAGCAGATACGATGTTGCTGTTGATATAAACATAAGAGGGCCTTGTCTGCTCATGAGCTTTGCAAAGACGTGCAAGAAACTTGAGCTCTTCTTGCATATATCAACAGGCACGTACAGGAGAGGAATTAGCCCTTTTTCTTAATGTTCTCAATATCACCTATCATGATTAGCCAACTAGTAATCATGCTATGATTTACGTCCAATGTTTTTAGAACAGTAATATAGTTATGTGATTTTTTCACTCGTGAGCGTACAGCTTACGTTCATGCAATAGGAGAAGGAATATTTATGGAAGAGTCACTTCGCGAGGAGGCTAGCCCTCCAAGTTCCTTCCCTACTTTAGACGTCAACCTTGAAATGAAGTTAGCTTTGGATTCCCTGGAAGATTTTAAAACTGAAGGACTGACTCGGAAAATGAAAGAATTAGGTTTGGAAAGGTACTGAGGAATTTCTTCTTAATTTTTGTCTTTTCTTTGAAAGTGAATATTTGCAACTATATTAAGGTTGAATTTCTGAAGGGAATGAAGTTAGTTGCATTTTGAATTTTTTGTATTTCTGTAAGATTTTGAGGTTTAAGGATTATTAATTATATATTATATTAATTAAGTCACATATATAAGATTATAGCCTTTTATTTTATAATTCTCTGTAACTGAAACAATTCTTTAAGGAAATATATTATTCGACTGTAGTCTACAAGAACAGTTCTCATATTCTTTTTTGATTATTTATTAGATAAAAGAGAGAGCAATAAGCAATAATATTAATGTCTAGCAATTTCATTATCAGGGCACGAAAACTCGGGTGGAACGATACATATTCCTTCACCAAGGCTATGGGAGAAATGGCAATGGGAAAAATTAAAGGAGAGCTTCTTATGGTAACTATTCGACCAAGTGTTATTGAGAGCACTTATAAAGAGCCATTCCCTGGATGGATAGAAGGGATTAGGTATGTCTTTATTGATTATTAATTACCAAGTTCTTAGCCATTAAATGCAAGTATAAGATTTACTATTTTAATATGTGCAAGCCCCTCGTATGTGAGATTTAGATACCCTATAAATTCTAGACTTATTTTAAATGCAAATGCATTTATTAACACTTATAACTCTCTTTTATTTCCTTTAAGAATGCTTGATCCAATCATTGCATCCTATGGAAAAGGGCAGCTCTCGGGTTTTCCATTTGATCTAAATGGGGTCCTCGACATTGTGAGTAATATTACTTTTCCCCTGTGCTATTCCACTCGAGTATGTTACAATATGGATTAAGATTCTCTATAATCTTTTTATTCAAATATTTTCTATCATTCCAAGAAAAATAGACACGTATATAATATGTGGACCCTACAACAATATCAAGATACTACCTACCCGTGAGTATTGTGGATGATGCTAATATTAATTGCAACGACCGGGCTGAGATATTGTGCCTATACCCCTCCCACTGATAGAAAATATTTTAATTAAAAAATTGTAGAGAATCCTGATATTTAGGACAATACTTACACAAATGATTTCTTCCACCGACTTACATCGTGACTAATTGTAGGTCCCTGCTGACATGGTTGTGAATGCCACCTTGGCAGCCATAACAAGGCATGGAAAGGCCGGAAAGGGGGACATTAATATCTACCATGTTGCCTCTTCAGTAGCCAACCCCATACTAATAAGAGATCTTTTTATATTTTTTGCTGATCACTTCATTTCATCCCCCTGGATCGGCTCCGAGGGTAGGCCAGTCAACGTACAAGCCTGCAAAATGTTCAACTCCATGGACGAATTTTCTGCTCACATTTCGCGGGATACAATTCAGCAAAATTCAAATGGGAAACTTGGTCAGGAATTTGAAAATAGTTGCAGAAAATTGGTTGAGAGAGCAAAGTACCTGGCCAATATATATGAGCCATACATGTTCTACCCAGGAAGGTATGATCCTCAAATGATGTTAGTTCCCTCTTTTGTGAAGATATGTCATGATCTGCTATTCTAGTAAATAAAGCACTACAATGCATGCATGCAGGTTTGATAACAGCAATGTTCAGAAATTGATGGAAAGCATGTCTGAGGAAGAAAAGAGGATGTTTGGTTTTGATGTGAGGAGCATAGATTGGAAAGACTACATCCTTAATGTCCACATACCTGGCTTAAGGATGCATGCCATGAAGGAGAAAGCTGGAATGTCTAATTAACCCGTATGAATTTTATTCCGTGGTATCCCTGGATTTTATAAGAAATAAATGGTAGCTTCTGCCACTTTTTAACTTTTTTTTTTCTTTTTCTAGTCATCTATGAGTGGACAGCAGAGTTCTTCACTCTTTTTTTCTCAATAATAAATTATCTTGTTTTGTTTTATTCTACTTTACAAATCGATTTGTAAACACATTAATTGTCGTGTAATCCATTACAATTATAAAAAACAAATTCAAAACACAAATTGGAATACTCAAACATTAATCACTCACACGATCACTTAATAGCTCAAGTAATTATCGAAATATATGCTGATTGACAACTACCTCAATAAAGTAAAGAGGATGATGGAGACTATAAATAGCTCAAGTATTCGTGAAATTACAACACGAAATAAGTAAGTTGTTCTGATAAATAGCTAAGTCAATTGTGAGTCAACTGTAAAACCCGCACTCAACCAGTCAAATGTGAGTCAACTTTAAAATCCGCACTCAATGTGAGTCAACTTTAAAATCCGCACTCAACCCCGTATAACACAAATAAACCTTATTCTCAAATTTTATCTTAATAATTATATGACTTCTTAATATTTGAAACTATTAAACATTTTTTTGTTAATAAGTAATTATTATATGAAAATATCAAATTTCTTTTATATTATTGATTTGTATATATATTGATAATAAAATATTTTATTATGAATCCTATTAATGTAATTGTAAATAATTCGTATAGTTATTCTTGTATTATATATAAAATTCTTTTAGCCGGATCAAATTAAATATACAAGTCACCTTAACTCATTTATATATGACACACTTTAAACGGGTTGAAATGGGATAAATAAGTTGAAACGGATTGAAAGGACCTATTCAAGTTAGCCTAATAAATGCTAAGTCATTAAACAAGTTATGCGGGTTGAGTTGTGTCATGTCACCCAGTATTTATATGGGCCGAGTTAATGTTTTAGTGTTTAACTCATTTAATTAAACATAGGTCATGTTTAAATTAATGTACGCGACTTGAGAAGACGGATTGCCCCCCTAAATAAACGATGAGTTTAGGATAGTTTTAATTATATCACAAAAGTCAGGATGCTTTTAATGAATATCAAAGAAATAAAGGTCAGATCGATGTTTTATGGATATTTCTATAAATTTTCAGTTTCACCATAAAAATATGCTTAAATACTAAATTTGTGGAATATATATTTATCATTGTGGAATAGGGTTTTTGTACCCAGCCGGGCTCGGCCCGAGCCACTTCACCAAAGCCTGCAAGTTACTGGGGAGAAGTCTTGGTCTTCCCAAGGAGAGAGAAACAAGTAGTGCTCCCTCAGACTCGAGGCATTAATGAGGGAAAGACTGGTACGGATCCTATCCTCCATAGGATCGGTTGCATTAAATGTGAGGTCGAATGGCCGGTGCTAGGGTCGAGTTTCTATAGTTGACAAGAACAACCATATTAAATGCGATGCCATGCTGTTTGGAACAGAGGGTGATCATTACAGTGATAGGGGAATCAGAAATACTTCCAAAGACTAAGTATAAATATGAGGGAACAGTAGAGAAATGGGTTGCTCACTCTAAACTCATCCTTATCTCTTTCTCTCTTTTCTCCATCAATGATACATCCTAACTTTGGCATTGGAGGCATGGACACACCCAACCACCACATTCTCTTCTTTACAGGCACTCAACTCATCATTGGAGTTGGTGGTTGCAAAACACACCTTAATAGTTGGCGTCGTCTGTGGGATTAATATATATTTTGATGTAATGACATCAACATGCCATTTTTATGCTAGCCACAGCATGTTCCCAAGTGACCCTTGAGCAGGAGGCTACATCGGTAGACATGGAAGGGAGAATTGCAAAAATGGAAGAACTCATAAAGAAAATGACCTCGGATGTGGAGGCCCTCCGACATGAGAATGAGAGCTAAAGAAAAGGAACGCCAATTTTAAAAAGGCGCCAGACCAAGTGAATCAAATGGATGGAGGGGGAGTCATAAAATACTGGTGAGATACCATCCAAAGATGAAGAACACAAAAGGATGAATGACGGGTTACACAACCTTATGGGCAAGCACGAGGAAATGGCGAAAAGAATAGGAGGATCATCCTCTGTGGACCAGTTGCCCATCAGCATGGACTTACCTTACAATGCCGAAGTGATGGATGTCCCACTTCTGCCCAAGCTTAGAGCTCCCCAAATTGAGATGTACGATGGGTCGAAAGACCCCATGCTGAGCACTTGGAGACATTTAAGACACACATGACATTGCACAACTTCCCCTTGGAACTTGCATGATTTAGAGCCCTTCAACTGGATACCATCCATACCTTGGAGGAGTTAGGCTGACCGGTCTTAATGCAATCCATAGCCAGCCGAAAGATAAGATGGCCGACTGCTTACCTCATCATTGTAAAACAGCAAGAAGAAGAAAGCTTAAAGGTGTACTTATACCGCTTCAATAAAGAACAAATGACCACGAATGACTAAGATAAGAAGATCACACTGGTGGCGCTCTTGGGTGGCATTTGCCCCTAAGCCCATTCATGGTAGAAATAACATGAAAGACCCCAAATACCCTCAAAGGCTTGACCCCCATGAGATGTGCAAGCACAGAGTAGTCGGTGAGTGGGTCTAAGTGGAGCGTTAGTGCACAGACCCTCAAGAAGGGGCAAAACAAGAGGAGTGATAGCACCACCACCTCCTAGAAAGCTCACATGAACATGCATGTGTAAATGTGGGAGGAGGAAGACCCATGGGGAATCAGCAATTGCAACCTGAGAGCGCCTATCATGAGGAGGAGGGTCACCGAGAGAAAAATAGGCCAAATCCTGAGGAGAAATATCATGGCGGAGATCCAAAAAGAGGTCCGAGGAGAATTGTTCGGACGTCAGGGAGCTCACCACCCTTGACCCCTAGGCGAGTAGCTGGAGAAAGGCAAGACGCAAGAGGGGAAGGTTGTCAAAGTGAGAGCCCAAGGAGGAGGAATCTGAGGAGAAAGGAGGAAAGTCTACAAAGACGGAACCAAAACAACATCCCTTTGGGAGAAATCCACACCATAACTGAAGGGCTCACCAGCAGAGGCCCATTTGTATCTGATAGAAAAGCATACGCTCCGAGGGAGAGATACGAGGAAGTCTTCAAGGTCGGGAGCCAGCCCAAACAAACCTGAACGCAAAAGACCTCGATAGTTTCTTTTGGTTATATAGATTGTGGAAGTGTGATCTATTAGCACGAGGATGCTCTGGTAGTGACAATGTTGGTGGCCAACTACACAACTAGGAGGATACTGGTTGTAACAGCCCACTAGAAATTATGTGGTAGAATTTCTATAAACTTGAGGAATTTCGTGAAAACTCCGTAAGATTTCACGAATCGGCTAATCGCAAAGGTTTTAGCCTGTTAACATAGTCAGTGTTATCACTCGCTATGGTGCCAGAAATGTGATTTTAATTGTTTGAGGTAGTTAGAAGTGTCAGATTACGTTATAGTTTACACCACTAGACTCAATAGAATATTTAGGATTTTATGGCCCAATAACCTATTTTCATAATTTCAGACGAAACGACTGTTCGAAACTGTGAATTTATTTATAGGGGCACTTCGAGGTTGAGTTTTGGTAAACGGTTTTTACTGTAGGTTAATATGAATATTTATGATTTTTCAGTACTAAGTTTATTATGCTTTTTTTGGAGTGAATAGTAACCTCGATAAGCGTACTAAGTGCAGTGTTTTCAAAATCATAATGTGGAATGTCCAAATTAGGTTAGAGAAGTTTTATTTGGACACTTGGCAAGATCTTAGCCACACATAGTGAATAGTATTAGAAACTTGGCATAAAGAGGAACCATTAGATGGATTTGTGAAGGAAATCAAGGTGAAATATCATGCCACCTAAGCAAAACCCTTTTCATCTGATCAACCAAATTGAGCCAGATCAAAGAGAGTTTCAACCCTAGTGAAACCCTAAATGGTTGGAATCCATTTGAAAGCCCAAAAACTTGGTTGAAACCGAAACCCTAAACGGTTTTTCCTAAACCCTAAAATTGGCCTTCAAACCCTTTTTGATCCAATTTCTAGCATTGTGTTTAATCACTTGATTAAATCACTTCCACATGCTATTAATTTCTCACATCCTTGTTATGACATCATTATCTAACCTTTTAAACCTTGGAAATTTGATTGGGCCAAGAAAAATTGGTTTTGGGCTTGATAGCATCTCAAACCCTAACCAAACCCTCTTTAAACCCCAAATTGAAGCCCACTTGGTTGAGGCCCACCAAGGCCTATGAATTTGGCCACGTTGGCAAGGCTTCTTGGAGAAGTTTCCTCCCCCACATGGCAGACCATTCACTGCCCTTGGCTGCACCCAATAGTGCCTTGATGAGATGGAGAAACCCACCCCATCAACCTCCATAACTCACAGCTTTTACAGGCTGTCCTTTCCCCTCTCTATTCTCCACTTTATGTCACATAGCCACCTCTAATCAAGGGTCATTAAGGTCCATATCTTCTCCCTACAGAAGGCTTGAGTCGTGCAAGACACACTTACTTCACTTTAATCACTTCTTCACCTCGTTCTTAGAGAGAAACCCAAGAGCTCTCTCGGGCAGATTTTTAGATCTTCTTGCGTGGAGCTTTTTGACTCTTTTTAAGTATTTTCACACGATGACTCCTTCATAAAAGCTGTTCCTCTTTGAGTCTAGTTTCTGTAGATATATTATTTGTATCATTCCATGGTCATTTTGTTGGTAAAAAGTATTTCTAACCATGGAAATGTCATTTTGGGTGTGAATTGTCAAGAACTAAACAAAAGCTCAGTTAGGAGAAAGAAAAGGAGAAGTAAAACAGAGGAGAAAGAAAATTTTCGTGAGAGAACTATTGAATTGAAAAACAGTCTGAATGACTCTTTACAAAGTGTTACACTGTATTTATAGACTAACAAGCTTAAATAACAGAATTAACAGAAAACTAATTCTTCTTCTCTGCTTTCTTTATTTTTACTTGCTCTTCTTTGGATTTTAACTCCATATTCTCAATGTGTGAGGCTATACTCCAACATCCCCCCTCAAGATGAACAATGTATATTAAGAATGTTCATCTTGCGAAGGTTATGATGAAAGCCAAAGAGCCAAGAGGCTTTGTAAACATGTCTGCCAACTGTAATCTAGAGGGAATATAGAAAAGTTTAATGATGTTCTGCTGTAACTTCTCTCTAACAAGGTGGCAATCAATTTGTATATGCTTTGTTCTCTCATGTTGAACTGGATTGGTGGCAATGGACAAAGCTGACTTGCTATCAGTGTAGAGTAAAGTTGGCTGATTATGAGTGATGTTTAAATCTTGTAAAGCATACAGAAGCCACTGAATTTCACTTGAAGTTGCTGCAAGTGCTCGGTATTCTGCTTCTGCAGAAGATCTACTGATGGTTGCTTGCTTTTTAGATTTCCAAGAGACTAATGAATTTCCCAAAAAGATTGCAAAACCTGTAACACTTCTTAGAGTGTCAACACATCCTGCCCAGTCACTGTCTGAAAAAGCTTTGAGCTGTAATTCTGATGAAGAAGAGAAAAATAGGCCTTGTCCTGGTGTGGCTTTCAAGTATCTTAGAACTCGAAGTGCTGCTTGATAGTGACTAACAGCAGGTTTGGCAAGAAACTGACTAAGAACTTGAACAGAATATGCAAGATCAGGTCTTGTGATTGTTAAGTACAACAATCTTCCAACAAGTCTTCTATAACCTGAGAGATCTTCATAAAGATCAGAATCAGTGGCAGTAAGCTTTAGATTAGACTTCATTGGAAAAGCAGCAGGCTTGGCACCAATAATACCAGTATCTTGCAGTATGTCTAAGACATACTTCCTTTGGCATAGAGAAATTCCACTTTTAGATCTGGCCACTTCAAAACCAAGGAAGTACTTGAGCTGCCCTAAGTCTTTGATGGTGAACTTATCATGCAGAAAAGATTTGAGCAGCTGAATTTCTTGTAAACTATCACTAGCCAGTAGAACATCATCTACATAGACTAATAATGCTATGAAAGAAGTTGCTGATTTCTTAATGAACAATGAACAATCAAAATGGCCTTGAACAAAACCATAAGTGAGAAGAGCAGTAGATAGTTTAGCAAACCATTGTCGAGATGCCTGCTTTAAACCATAAAGACTTTTGAGAAGTTTACAAACTCTGTTAGATTCTTTGACAATCAACCCAGGAGGCAATTCCATGTACACCTCTTCATGAAATTCACCATGTAAAAAGGCATTATTTACATCTAGTTGGTGAATATGCCAATTTTTAATTGCAGCAACAGCAAGTAGCATTTGAATTGAAGTAATTTTAGCTACTGGAGAAAAAGTATCAAAGAAGTCCAAACCTTCTTGCTGAGTATATCCTTTTGCCACCAATCTGGCTTTGTGCCTTTCTATAGTTCCATCAGCCTTGTATTTAATTCGAAATACCCATTTGCAGCCTATAGTCTGTTTATTTTTAGGTAGAGTAACAAGTTCCCAGGTTTTATTTAACTCTAAAGCATCAAGTTCATTTTTCATAGCAACTTGCCATTCAAGTAGTTTAACAGCTTGTTTATAGGTTTTGGGTTCTTGAGAAGTTGAAATGGAGGCTAAAAAGGCTTTATGAGATAATGATAATCTGTTTGTTGAAAGGAAAGAAGAGATGGGATAGAGATTACCTTCATTAGGAGAACAACCAGTAGAGGCAGATGTATGGTTTGCATTTGAAAATGAAAAAGTAGTACCACAATAATAATCCTGCAAAAAACTGGGTGTTTGTTTAATTCGAGATGATTTTCTGGTTTCTTGTTTGCTGGAACCAATTTGATGAGGAATAGGATCAGGTTTAAGAAGTTGCTGATCATTAGATGGAGCTGTTTGATTAGAAGAGTTTGGCAAAGTAATTTGTTGAGAAACATGACCAGTGTTGGAAAAATGCTGATCATTGAGAGAAACTGAGTCAATAGATGATACTAGTTCATTAGAAGAGCTAGGCAAGGTAGAGGAAGGATTTTGAACAGAATTAACAGGAGAACTAGTATGAGATATATCATAGTATAAATTTGAAGGAGGAAATAAGAATGAGTTTGTTTCAGAATTAGAGGGAAGGACTTTAAAAGGAAAAATATTCTCATGGAACACAACATTTCTGGAGATGAATGTTTTGTTTGTGTTAAGGTCCATCAACTTGTAACCCTTAACATCAGAAGGATAGCCTAAGAATACACATTTTGTAGCTCTTGGATCAAATTTTTGTCTGTGAGCTGTGAGTGTAGATGCAAAGCAAAGACAACCAAAAACTTTAAGATGAGAGAGATTAGGTTGTTTATTGAAAAGCATTTCAAAAGGTGTTTTGTTTTTAAGGAGAGGAGTTGGTATTCAGTTTATAATGTGTGCTGCTGCCAACACACAATCACTCCAAAAAATTTTAGGTATGTTTGCTTGAAACATTAAAGCTCTAGCTGTACTTAACAAATGTTGATGCTTTCTTTCAACAACTCCATTTTGTTGTGGAGTTTCTACACAACTTCTTTGATGTAAAATGCCATTTTCATTGTAAAAGTTGGTGAGAAAAAATTCTGATCCATTGTCTGATCTTATGGTTTTGACAGAAACATTAAATTGTGTTACTACCATTTTACAGAAATTTTTAATCAAAGAGGAAACTTCAGCTTTGGTCTTAAGCATGTAAACCCAAGTACACCTTGTAAAATCATCAACTATAGTTAAAAAAAAATCTAAAACCAGAATAAGAAATGGAAGCAAATGGACCCCAAATATCACAATGAATCAAGTCAAACATTTTATTGGAAGTAGTTTGAGATACAGGAAATGAAAGCTTTCTTTGCTTTGCTAAAGGACATATTTCACAAACATTTGTACAATCAAGAGTTATTGATGATTCTATTTGTCTAAGAGAAGATAATCTCGAACTAGAGACATGGCCTAGTCTATAGTGCCAAAGGTCTAACTGTTTGTGAGTAATGATAGAAACAAAAGGTGAAGAATTAAACTGAGATTGAGAACAGGAGTAAGCTTTGGAAGAAGCTTGAGATAGGTAATAGAGCCCTTGTTTTTCAAATGCAATCCCAATCATCTTCTTCACTGATTGGTCCTGTAAAAGGCAATAAGAACCAAAGAAAGTAACAGAAATATTAGACTCTTTGGTTAGCTTAGAAACATATAATAGGTTGAATGAGAAACTAGGGACACACTGATTGAGCTGAATTACTGCATTCTTAATGCTTTTAGAACCAATATATCTTAATTCTTTCATTACTTTATCATTGGTTTTATTTGGAAAAATGAATAAATCAAAGTTGTGATATTAATTGATTAAAAGCATGAATTTCTGCTTGAATTCTACCAACTATTGATTACTGTGCATTCTGGTCCATAATCTTTCTTGCTTTCCATTATCATTTGCGTTTGTACCATTGTTCTTCTTGTTCTTCATGTTCATAAAGTTTCTTGAGCTATATTTCCATCTTTTGGGTTCAATCCATGACCTCAAAAGATAGAAGCACTTCTTGCCATCCGTGAATGGAAGTTGTTCAAGCTAACCTTTCATTTGTGTTATTCTGTTGTTGAGTGTTTTCTGTCTTTAATCTCCATCTCCATTTTTCCTACATGCCATGGTTTATTATGTTCATGCCTTGTTCATACTTTGTCTTGAGCTTTCCCACCATTCAAACACTCCCAAACCCATCTAACACTCATACACGGCCACACCAATCACCCCACATCATGCTCACCAAAACCGTGACTCACCATTGCCCTCCAACAAGCCACCAAACTTCCAAACCCTAGCCCCCACTTGCCGTCCAACCCATCTCTCATTTCCCTCAAACCTAGCCGCCACCTAAAAGTGGTCATTTGCCTTACCATGAGCTAAGTTGCCCTTAACTATTTCGGAAAACCCTAGCTCCCTCTCACCAACGAATCCCTTAATCCACAAATCCTAGCCATCCATCTCATTTCCCCAATCAACCTAGGATGACAACCCTAAACCGCCACCCCAAAAGGATGCCTAGACAACTTGCTTTTCCAAAAGGCCAAAAAGCAAGCTGTCCGCCCCTCTCAAATAGGGAAAACCTAACACCACTACACAACTTGCTTTTCCAAAAGGCCAAAAAGCAAGCTGCCCCATTTCTTTATTCCCACTCGGCAACCCCTCACCAAAAACCAGCCCTACTCATCTTGCCTTTTCACTAGTCTAGAAGCCTTTGACAATTCGGGACATCCCATCTCCCCATCACTCACGTGGTCTCTTTAGCCTCCCAACACTCACCTAAGCATCATCACACCCAAGCCCCACTTGTCGGCCAACCTAGCTCCCATTTCCACAAACCCTAGTCCACTTACCTAAAAGGGTCACTAGACAACCTTGCTTTACCTTAGGCAAAGTTGTCTCCACCCATTTCGGGAAACCCTAGCCGTCCACTAAAAGAGCCCCTAGACATCCTCCTTTCACTCTAGCTAAAGTTGCCCCCCTCTCAAACAAGGACATCCTAGTCACCCCCACTCTCACCCACGGACCCTAAGCCATCCAACTCTAGCCGACACCTATGAGTGGTAACCAACCAAATTGCCTTTCCACTAGTCAAGTCACCCCTCATCATTCGGGAAACCCTACCTTCCCACTACCCACGTGAAGCCTTAAGCTCTTAACCCTAGACGCCCAACACACCACCGAATACTCATGCCACCTCACACTTAGTCTCATAACCCTAGATGCCCCTCAAACCTCATGGATCCCTTCACCACTCAATCCTAGCCGCCCACTAAAGAGGTAGGCTAGACCCCCTCTTTCCTTCATGACAAGTTGACCCCATCCACATATGGAAACCCGTGACTCACCATTGCCCTAGCCATCCCAATCTGAGCCATCATCCTTCCTTCCATCCTTAGCTCAACCATTCACCTTGTGCTTGCATGCACTACACGGATCCATACACTTAGGATACCCATAATCATCCCTTCCACCACAAAAACAACAAAACTTCATCAACCTAAGACTCTCCATGGCCGTGTAAGCTCAAGGCCAAGCAAGTTAGCTAGGCTCATTCGGTCATCATCACCACAAGGCGGCTTGGAGTTGAAAAATTCGGTTTTGAGTAGAGAAACACTTAGAATTCATTTTTTCCATTTTTTCATTCAGATTCGGAGAAGTGGTTTCAGACATGCGATCATTCAAGCAACTACACATTTTCCACTGGATCATTCACTCAAATTGCAGCACATTGAAGAACTCCTTGAGGAGTCCAATTGCTATTGCAGCTCATCCTCCTCCACCAGTTCGAATCTTCATCTCCATTTAATTGGCTTGATCATTTCTTTCCCTATTTGCTATTTCATTTCAGTTTTAAGTTTCTGCATTATTTTGGAGATTTTTGGCTTAGAAGTTTGAACGATTTTTCTGTTATTCATTTAGTTCATGTTATTTATTTTTATTGTTTCATTAAGCTTTCATTTTAATAGTGATTACAATTGCTATGGTTTAATTTGAGAATTTGTGATTTGGATACAATGATGAACCCTAGAACATTAATTTTGGGGCTTTTCAATTTTCAGTACATGTTTTGTCAATTACTTTCTAATCTAGTTTAATTCTTAATTTAGTTTTATTAATTTTTGAGTTTAATCTATTAGTCATTTACATTCCAATCCGAAAATCAAAAATCTAAAAATATGAATCTAGTCCATGACTAGTAACCTCTTCCATCCATTGCACATACCATCCTCTTGTTTTCTCTTTGTGAAGTTTTTCACATTTTTCAACGAGTTTGATTTTTAAGTAACTTTCCCTAAAGAGACGATCTAGGAATTTATTCCTAATTATTAGACGACATCCTCCTGCACTTTGGATAGCATTAGTGCTACTCATTTTTGAGTGAGTCACACACATTACATTATGCAGTTGTAATGTGTTTGAAAGGCACATAGTACCAATATATGTGGCTGGAACATTATGGCCATTAGGAAGATTGATAAAAGTAGTTATTCGTTTAGGTGTGGAGGACTATAGGAGAGGTGAACAGATCATATGATTTGTTGCACTAGTGTCCAATATCCAAGAAGAATTACAAGAATGAGTAGAAGAAGCAGAGTTACAAGAAATGAAAGGTTTACCAGAAAATTCAGAATTTGTAACAAGATTTACAGCTGCTGGTGAGGCTATACTTTGAGTAGATGGTTGAGAGGAGGTTGAATTTGCAAGTGCTAGAAGCTTTTTAAATTCTTCAGCAGTTAAAGAAAACCTTGGATCCTCATTACTGTTTTGAATATAGACCTCTCTATTTGAAATTGCAGCATGTGCAGAAGGAGGATGTCGTTTTCCTTTGGGTCCAGTCCATCCAGGAGGATAACCATGCAGTTGAAAACACTTGATAAAACTTGGATTGAGCAGGTGGCTGATTAAATTGCTTGGCTAACAAAGCATGTGTTTCATTACATGGAGAGTTAGTAAGCTGCCTTTGACTCTCTTCTTGAAGCAACAATGAAAAAACTTTAGCCATGCTCGGCAATGGAACAACAAGGAGTAATTGACTCCTAACCGAGGCATATGAGTCATTTAACCCAACAAGAAACTTCAACACATAGTCAGATTGTTGTCGAAGTAGCAAGAAATTGAAAAGATCACAAGTACAAGATGCCATCTTTCCACAGGTGCATTTCGGAAATGGCCTATAACTGACATATTCATCCCAAAGAGTTTTAAAGGCACTAAAGTACTCAGTAACAGATGAAGAACCCTGACTAATGCAGCTTAAAGACTTTTCAAGATGGAAAACTCTAGGTCCATCACTTCTTAGATATCTGGTTTTTAATTCATTCCAGAGATCAACAATCGAGGCTACATAAAGCAAGCTATTCCTTATGTCTTTAGAGATAGAATTCATTAACCAAGAAAGTACCAGATTATTTGCACGCAGCCAAGCTGTATGAGCAACAAGTTGATCAGCAGAGGGAGCAGTAATCGAACCATCAATGAAGGCAACCTTGTTTTTGACAGTCAAGGCTATGGTGATGGATCGACTGCAAGCCACATAGTTGTCTCCAACAAAAATTTCTGAGACTAAGAGGGCACCTGGATTATCACTGGGATGAAGATAAAATGGGGTAGAAGAATCATTGGATGGATTTTGAGTAGTGGGAATGGGAATGGGAATGGGAGTTGGAGTGATATGTATAGAATCCATATCAAGAATTCAAAGAAAGAATGCAAGAAACAGAGTATAAGGGCTGTATTATATTGAAATGAAGAAAAGAAGTGAGTTTGCGGAAGCAAGATTGAATTTTCGCTCTGATACCATGTCAAGAACTGAACAAAAGCTCAGTTAGGAGAAAGAAAAGGAGAAGTAAAACAGAGGAGAAAGAAAACTTGCATGAGAGAACTATTGAATTGAAAAATAGTCTGAATGACTCTTTACAAAGTGTTACACTGTATTTATAGACTAACAAGCTTAAATAACAGAATTAACAGAAAACTAATTCTTCTTCTCTGCTTTCTTTATTTTTACTTGCTCTTCTTTGGATTTTAACACCATATTCTCAATGTGTGAGGCTATACTCCAACATGAATCTGGAGAGTATGTTATGTTTTGGAGTTTTTGACCAAGCTAATGGACATATCTTGGTCCGAAAATTTTATGGAGTGTTCTTAGCATGTGTTTAAGAGTGTTCATTGAGGTTTTGTTGCATGACTAAAACTTTTGATGATAGATTTTCTTAGATCTAAAAACTTGAAAACTGGAAGTGGAAAAACAGTTTTTATTTGGAGAAAGTTTGAATATTTCGTGGTTTGATCTTACTCTAATGGCTTTGATATTTTTATATGATGATCCTAAGTCTCTTATTTTCATGTTAGGATGTTATTTTGGAGATATTTAGCATTAGTTTCAAAGATATGATTTTTCTATGCAAGAGGATTTCGGTTAGGCCTAAGATTTGATGTTTTGGATTAGATCCATGTTTTATTGATTTTTAGCCATGTGATTTTAAGTTTGATGGTTGGATCCTATTTAAGACACATTTTTAAACCATGTGATGTTTTAGTTTGAAGATCTCATCTTTGTAAGCCATGGATCAAGAGATTTATCAAAGCTAGTTGAGGAAAATGTTTCTGTTTTTGGATTAAGTGTAAAACCAAAAACTCTAAGTGTTATTTTGTGATTTTGGTGACTTTAGTTTGATGATTTAAAGCATGGTTAATCTTATGATGATGTTATGAATATGTTAGAAGTAAGATTTGATTTTTGGAATTCTTGGAGATGTTTTGATTTAGGGTCAAAACTTGTGATTCAAGTGTTTGGATCTTTTTACAAAAGAGTTTGGTGTTGATTATTAGCTTTTTCTAAATGGATGTTTTAAGTATGGTTTTAAACTTAGAATTGGAAGATTTTTGTTGCAAAATTTTGGTTTAAGCATGAGTTTTGAAGTTGGAAGGAATTGCAACAAAAATCAAGAGAAATAGCCTATGGATGTTTCGGCCATAGTGTGTTTTCCATAGTTGTGTTTTGTTTTAAATTTTTCTAAGTTGATATTTGAGTTTAGGACAAAATTTACATTAGGAATGTAAATTTTGGAAATTTTTGGAGTTAGGATGTGAAATCCTTAAGTTAGGGTTAAAATGGTCATTTTCCCACATGTAGAGGGTAAAATGGTAATTTTACTTTAAGTTAGCTTGTTTTCATGTTTCTAATTGTTAGTAATTAAATTTCTAACTTTTAGAATACCTTCTTACAGTTCCTCGTGTTTCGTGCTTTATTCTCGTAGAATGCAACGATCGAGGTAAGTTAGCTTCTAACTTACTATCAGTTTATTGTGTATGTATGATGGGTAAGGGAACTGCAAATTATGTTTGTATGTTATCATATATGCCATACCATGCCACGTCATTTCATGTTTATCTGTTATGCATAATTTATTGTGTCACGAATATTTATCTGTTACACAATCTATTCCGTCACGTATTGCTATATGTTATAAGTATGCCATGTTAAGTATGCCATATGTTACATGTATTTCATATCATGTATTATTCACCATTGCAAGTATGTCATGTTAAGTAAAGAAGTCAGATCAAGTTTATGTTAAGTCAAGTTTCAGATCACGTTCAAGTTAAGTTATTCATGTAAATCACGACCCTAAGTGCTAGGATGGGGTAATATCCTAGTGGAACTCATTTGTTTATGCTGGAGTGTCTAAATAGGTGTGAAATTCTCTGGGTTGACGAAGTACAATCAACAGGTTGCGAATGAGGCCTAATTAGCTGGTCACCAGAGCGCGTCAGGCACTAACACCGATGGTGCCATATTTTATTTTACGTGTATTCATGGGGCCACAACAACTGTGGAGCATACACTACGTGAGACACAGCAATTGTGACACGTAGAATATGTGAGGCCACAACAACTGTGGAGTACGTATTAACGCACTCACAGCTGGTGTAGATACCTGTATTGTGATGCAGTAATCGGCAGGGACACACGGCTCTAGGGGACCCGTGTAGCACCCATATGGTCACGTTATTAATCAAGTCAATTGAATAAGATTCCAAGTTCATGTCAAGAAGTTAAGAATAAGCAATCATGGTGACCCCATGAGATAAGAATAAGTTTCAGATGAAGTCTACGTTAAGACAAGTTTTAGATCAAGTTCATGTTATGTTATGTTATGCTCACGTACAAGTTATATTCATGTTCACATTAAGTTTCAAGTTCATGTTCATATCATATTATGTTCATGTTTATGATATGTTCAAGCTCACGTTCATGTTATGTTATGTTCATGTTCATGTTATGTTTCAAGTTCATGTTTCTGTCATGTTATGTTCACGTACATGTTATTTTCATGTTCACGTTCATATTATGTTATGTTCACATTCACATTATGTCTCAAGTTTACGTTTATGTCATGTTATGCACAGGTTTATGTTAAGTTCAAGTTCATATTTATGTTATGCATGTTCACGTTCATGCTATGTTTCAAGTCCATGTTATGTTTCAAATTTCATGTTCATGTTATGTTGCTAGTCCATGTTATGTTTTAAGCTCAAGTTCATGTCATGTTAAGTCAAGTTCAGTTCACGTTTAAGTTCAGGTTATGTCATGCTATATGTCAAGTTATGCTATGCTTATTTACGACTTTATTTATGCATTTATGCTTTTACTGCCATGCATGCATCTTTAACCTGTGTGGGAGTTTCCTGTTAACTTACTGAGATTTGTAATCAAATCTCACCGTGGTAGTCCCAACTACCATTCCCCCCGAATGGTAGGCGATGTGTCAGGATCAGAGCAGGGAGCAGACATTGGTAGATTGAAGGAGGTTGACTAGACGCCGCAGACACAACGCGAAGCTTACAGCTTCCATAGTTAGTTTTTGGATAGTATTCTGGCCTCGTTAGTCGAGTTACATGAGTTACTCGGCAGACTTCCTCAATAGTGTATTTTGGTAATGTAAATATGGAGTCTGGTCTCCCATGTTTTTGAGGTTACAGTCTCCTAAGACTCATACTGAAATCGTAGATTTTTATTTTGTTAAGTATACTTGGATTACGATTTAACTATTTGGGATATTATAAGTTTGGTGCATAGTATTGCTCAAGAAAAAAAAATTATCCGCTGCGAATATTGCATAATGCTAGATGTATGTTAGGAACATTGCATCTTATATGTCATGAACGGGGGCAGGTAACTATGTGTTGCATGTCCCGACGCTTCAGATGTCCATTCAATCCCAAGCGGAATTTGAGGGCATCACACTGGTAGACAATGGTGGTTTGGCCGACATCCTCTTCTGGGAGGTCTTTATCAAAATGGGGATCAACCAAGACATACTGCAACCATCTTCCATGCCACTAAGGGGATTTTCTGACTGGACAGTGAAACTGTTGGATTCCATGACCATTGGAATGGAAAGACTCACGGCAACCACCATGGTGGACTTTCTCATGGTCAAGGCTCCTATGGAGGAGGGCGTAGGGGTGGTATGGAGTGAGTAAGTGGTGGCGAGGGAATGCTATGTTCAGGAGTTGTAGGGCTGAAAGGCGGCGAGCCTAAGCTGGAGTAGCGGAGGGACAGGACAGAAAACCATCCCTTCTACCTAAAGCTCAACCAAGTAGAAGCCCAACAAACTAGTGGCCTGGGATACTATGAGACAAGAGATGGTTTCCCCTTTTTTGGTTCAAAGATTCAACGTGTAAAGAAGAAGTGATAAATCTAATAAGAAGTGGAGGGTTTGTGTATGTGTATGTGTGTGTTGACATCGTGTTTCATATGCCTAAGGACCAGGCTCTCACATATATGGGTCTTCGTTCTAGCTTCCTCAAGAGGTAGGTTGGACAGAGGAACACTGAGCGATGTTGGGGGCGTAGGGGCAGACCAAGGATCACCTCCCTCGGGTGACTCAGCTGGGGCTATCCCTACATGTCCTTGTCTAGAGGGCAGAACCAGGTGAGCGAAGGCTCTAGACTGGGTGTCCAGGTCACTAAGGGACTTTCTCTTTAAGGTCTTCTCTTACTCTCTATTTTTCTTTCATCATGCTCACTTACTTTCACCCTCTCGTCCTCACCTTCTTGCTTCTAGTTATGAGGGTTAAAGGGGGTCAATTGGCTAGCTGAGCATATTGTGAGCAGCCGAGAGGCCGTCGAGAGGGAAAACCTGGAGCTTCAATCCATGGTGATGACGACCCTCAATTCGGCGAGCAGAGAACTAGATGAGAGAATTTGCCTAGAGGTGGAGCTTGCGATGGCTAGGGAGTTGGCCGTGAAAGCCCACGAGTCGTTGAGCAAGCTCCAAGAGTCACAAGATTTGCTTCATGCAAAAAATGAAAGGCTGGAGGGGGAATGCTTGTCCTTGTCGGCCATTGTGGAGGATTGAGGAGTCTTACTGTCTATGACCAGTGTCAGAGAGGATGAGGTGCTGACCGAGTTGGGGGTGGCCTAGAAGAGGATAGCCACTCAAGATGTGGTCATCCAGGATTTGCAAAACAACTTGTCTCGGGTGCAAGAGGTCGCCACCCACGCAAGTGACCAGCTAGGGAGGGCCCTCTATGTCCGTGATGACGCTTGGTCCGAGAGATATCTCAAAGGCCTTGAGAGGATGCACGACTATGTCATTCTGAACCTGAGTTCTGAGCGTTAAAGGTGCACTTAAGGGCTGTTGATCTTGAAGACCTTGACCCCGAATCTACTGCCCTTAATCATGTGGGCGAGATTGGGCAAACAATGATTCTGCATGCTTTCTTGCTTGCAAATGGCAACCCCCCTAGACTGTCATCCTAGGGATGTCATTAGTGCTGACTCTAGGGCAGGCGGCTTCAAGGGGACCAGGGCCGACCCTACCAGGCATCAATTGGATCTGAGCGCCCTCAAGGTGGGCCCTATTGACTCCGAGATGGGTCTCGACGCCTCCCTTAATTGATCTTCCCTTTTCTTTTTGTACATAGAATGATGTAGCTTATTTTCCCTTAGTCCTTACATGTACAGACCATGGTGCCCAATGCGTTATTGAACTTTGTATATACATTTTTCCCCTTGCTATACAATTATATGCCTCTCTCTGTATTTCCAATTTTTTCCCTTCCCATTGCTTGTTTTGCTTGGGCTGCTTGTTTCGCTTGGCATGCTTCACTGCACGAGGTTCCTTTCCTAGGGAAAAGGCATAATGCTCTTAATACGAAGGTGATGGCAGTCTCGGGTTTCCTGATGAAACCAGTTTGGTAGTCTATGCATCGCTCGTGAATCTCCGAGGGTCTCGAGTAGTTGGCCATTAATGCCCAACCATTACATTTCCCTCACTTCGATAGTGCCAGATGGCCTTCATAGCTCATGCCATGAGATTCATACTATGCCATTTGCGAGATTCATGCTGGATTTTGTGGGACCATGGGATATGCACGTTCCCTAAATCTTGGGGGGGTCAACCATCACACCTTGCATGTATAATTCCTTCCTACCTTGCCATTTGTCATCAAACCTCCCTTTTTGCCCTTCAAGTGTCTAAAGCCTTCATTTTTCTTCATATTGGGTTTCCCTCGGTTAACCTTGACTTCGATAAGCCTTCTTGCTCTGAGATAGGCTTCTTGTGGTGTGGTCTGCTGTAGACTCATGTTGAGGCAGGTGTATGGTAGCTCTTTATGGCTCTCTGAGGGAAGTTTGCCTAAGATCATGTTGCCCCTGGTTGCTAGGGGGTGTGTTGTAAAGATGGTGTAAGCCAAGCTTTGTGGCCACACAGGACTCCTCGTTTAAACAATGTTCTGTTACTACGTCCCGAATTGTTCTCCTGTTCGGGATGGAGTAGGGCCTCTCACTCAGGCCTGGCAGGTGAAGGGTACTTTTCATGTCCTGAGCTAATTTTGGTTCGAGCGCATTGTTTTTGGCCAGGGAGGGAGAAAGAGGGGGACCTTGTCATGGCAAGGGGCCCTGCCAAATTCAACGCAAGCTCTTCATGTCGCTACCACCTTTTACTTGGGCAGCGATCACAAGGGAGGAGCCTCTATTTGCTACTTCCACATGGAGCCCCAGCCCATGTGGAAGTGGTTTTTATTGAGGTTAGCTTTCTCAACGATTTTCTTGAGTTAAGGATCTCAGGGAGCTTGGGTTGGGCTCACCCTCTTGTCTTCACTGACTTCCTACATCTAGGATATTGCCTCTCTAGCGACTCCGTTGATGTTGTCTTTTTTGCCGATGGTACCACCTTGTACCCCACTTGCAGATCATTTCGATTTCTTTCTCTTTATATGGTTTCTCGCAATCACGTTGCAACATTCCTCTTTGTAAGGATTCTGATAGTTGATGAATAAATTGTTCTTTGTTTATGTCCTTTTGCATCCTGTTGCATTTACTATCATAATTACTTTCCATCTTGCTTATTCATGTTTTGCGTGAGGCCCTCATTGGCGGTTGTGTGTTGATCGTTCGTTGGGGACTTACCTCTATTTATTCCTGAAAAGTGGATAACTTCCTGTGTTGGAGGGTGGATAACTTAGTCAAGCGACCTACTAGCTTGTGAGCTTTTGCATTGGTCAAGAAGCACATAGGCTGAACTCATCTCGTCGATCCTCATGCTTGGTGAGAGGAGGCCAAGCGACATTTATGCCGAGCTCACCCAAAAATCCTTTGCAGAGATTGAGTAGCACATAGAATGAACTCACCTCGTTGACCCTCGTGCTTGGTTAGAGGGGATCGAGTGGCATGTAAGCTAGGCTCACCCAGAAACCCTTTGAGGAGGCGAAGCAGTACATAGGCTAAACTCACCTTGTTGACCCTTGCACTTGGCGAGAGAGGGCCGAGCGGCATGTAAGCTGGGCTCACCCAGAAACCCTTTGGGGAGGCCGAGCAGCACATAGGCTAAACTTGCCTCGTTGACCCTTGCACTTGGCAAGAGGGGGCCTAGCGGCATGTATGCAGGGCTCAACTAGAAATCCTTTGTGGAGTTTGAGCAACATGTAGACTGAACTCACCTTGTTGACCCTTACGCTCGGTGAGAGGGGGCCGAGCAGCATGTATGTTGGGCTCGCCTAGAAATCCTATGCAGAGGTCGAGTGGTATGTATGACCGGGCTCACCTCGTTGACCCTCGTGCTTGGTGTTGGGGGGGTGGGAGGCGAGCAGCATGTAAGCCTGGCACGCCTAGAAATCCTTTGCGAAGGTTGAGCGATATGTATAATCAGGCTTGCCTCGTTGACCCTCACGCTTGGCGAGAGGGGGCTGATTTCTTATGTGTGTTTCAAGGGTCAAGCCACAATATGTACTATTATCGACGGTCACTAACCTGAGTTAGTGGGAGAATGCCGGGAAGCTTTGAGCCATTATCCGTTGGAGGAGACAGTCATTCCAAAGTTGTGTCAGATAGTCTTGGGACTATCCCACACTCTGCCGAGGGAGGGGTAGAGGTGCCTCAGACCACTTGACTCACTTTAAAAATTGTTTTAAGAGTTACTCCCAAGTATAAGAGTTGCCAAGTAGTAATAAGGAAGTCCCTATGTCATTTCCTCAAGGAACGATTAGTTTAAAATATAAATTTATTCACTATCGAAGTTAAAAGAAAATTATTACCTAAAGTTATCTACAATGGTATTCACAATTAAAATCGATTCTTTTTAGACATTACTAAAAATGCCCTTGTTTCCTTTTGTATGAGATGGTGAATGAGTGCTAAAGGATGTGCAAGAAAAATAAAGAAAATAAGGTGTCAAACACGAGTGGGGAATAAGAAAATATTTAACTCGCATATAAGAATTTTTGCTCCAATGTACCTTTACGCTACTTCAATCACTCCCGTTCATTTAGGGAGATCGTGAATGTGCATTAAATAAATTATGATTATCCTCACTTAAGTAGCTAAACCACATTCATCAACGTCATCAAATCCAACGTTTCCAAGAAATAAATGGAAGATTGCGAAACTTAGATTCTAAGGGGCATTCTATCAAACCCTATGTATGCAATTTCAAAATCCAATATTTTCCATTCCCAAGAGTTTGATCTAACCCAAAAAAAAGTTTATACTACTTAGAATCATTCAACTCCAATGAATGTTGTCCAAAACACAAATCCAAAAATTCCAAACAACCCAAAACAACCCAATGAAAACCAACCAATCAAAGAAAGCTTGAAAATAAATCCCACACAAGTCACCACTAGAAATACTAATGGAAATGAAAATAAATTGACATGAAAACAAATTAAATGTAAGTGCAATGTAAATAAAAGCTTGAATCCAATCACAAAACAAAGGAAATATAAAAACTAAAAAAATGTAGGAGAAATGGGTCTTGGGAGTCGGCTGAACTCTCTAGCAAAAACCAACAAATGAGAACTCCCTCCTTACATTTTCTCCCACCTTTCAGGTAACAAAAACATTACCTTTCTATGCACAGAGATCAATAGAGCCCAGAATGGAGCAGCGTGATGTGTACTTTTTTTTTCTTTTCTAATCTATAACCGAACTTCCCTCTAGCAACAACTGTGTTGAGGCTTTTCTACCTTCAGCAATTGTATGTCTAGGAAGAGCAAAAACGTTCTCTACTATAGCTTGGAGTGAAACGCATGGCTGGATTGACTTCCGTGGAGTGAAACGCATGGCTGTGGTGTGAATTACTTTCTGAGGGAAAGAAATCAATTGAAGAGTCAAGGCCAAAAAGCAAGAAAGCAAATTCAAGCGTGGTCCCATGTGAAGATTCAAAACCAAAAAAGCTTCCATGTGTTCCATTTCTTTGTCTTCTTGTGTATAGCTTTTCTTTTTCTGTTTTCTTTTTTTTTGTCTTCTTGTGCTCCATTTATTTGTCAAATTCCTGAAGCTAGTCGGTCCTAACAGTTTGAACAATGGCCATGCTGTATGTGCTCAAAATCGTCGTCATTTTTGTAGCCTCTCGTTGCATGTGCATGTGAGAAAATATTACCTAATGAAATTACAAGTTATAAAATTTAATATAAGCATGATACTAATCAATTTGAATTAGAACTCAGATTTATGCTTCTTAACAGTTTTTCATCTAAAACCAATAATAATGTCAATGAAATAATTAAAATATATTGGTTCTCGAAATGAAATATGCAATAATTTAGCTCAATCACATCCGTCAACTAGCGTTTTGCTAGTCTCTTAGCAAAATAGTGAAATAGAATTGAACAAAATATTGCAATCAGACAATCTTTCACACATAAGCACACCAACTAGCCACTTAAATTCTTAATCACAGAGATGTCACTTCTAACAAATTCAAATTAATGTAGCAACTTCAATGGACTAACCAGTATCTCTTCTACATTGGATTGAGGCAAAACTCTTGGAGATAGAAGCCCTTCACCTTACCTTTTAAAATGAAAATTTGTGTGTGTACCACTGAACATCCTAAATATTTTCCACTTGAAGATTGATCATTACGGATTCTCACTACTTCAAAGCTGAAGGGTCTAGTAGTTTTGTGCCAACTCTGTTTAAAAACCGTTTCATTCATTTATTTATTGACTTTCGACTTCCAAAGTTTGGGCAATTGTTTCTAGCCCTGGGCTCCGACTCCGACGGGAGTCGGAATAACGAACTCTGACTCCGACCAGAGTCGGAGCAGGAAAATCACTCCGACTCTGACTTCGAGTCGTAGTCGGAGTCCGACTCCGATCGGAGTTCGGAGTTCGGAGTTCCGATGAATTTCGGTCGGAATCGGGCTCCGACCTCCGTCCCCATCCGATTCCGATATGTTTGGACCTCATTTGACCAATTCCGAGCAAAAAAAAAAAAAAAAAAGATATAATACATATTACATCTTTCAGAAACTCCTACACAATTGTTCAAAATATTGATAATAGTTTAGACAATCCATTTCAAACATCTTCCAATACAAAAATAAAAACATCTTCAATATAGAGGTGCAAAACATCTTCCAATATATCGTGGTTTGTTGTTGACTCGTTGGTGATACCTAAAATTAAATAAAAAGTCACAATCAATAAAAAGAAAAAAAATGATTCAAAAAATTTATTATTGCTAAAAATAAAATTTGACTGCGTATTTCTCACCAATAAAATTTAAAGGGAGTTTATCAACTTAGCCACACTCCAAGTATCAGTCATCAGCAAGTATGCTAGGGTTCACAATTATATCTATGAAATCATAAAAAGTATAAGTTTAATAGATTTATGAAATCATAAAAAGATTTAAATAAATTAATTCAAATACTCAAATAAAGTTACCCGATTCAAGCTTATGGCTATCAGCATCAAAGCCAATGGTATCTAGTCCAATGGGCGTATCACTTAACCAATTCTGTGTGCAAACGAGGGCCTCCACAGTTGACGGTGACAATGAACTCCGGTAAGAATCTAAAACTCGACCTCCAGTGCTAAATGCGGACTCAGAGGCAACCGTAGTGATAGGAATGGCCAGCACATCTCGAGCAATACGAGAAAGGATCTGATACTTGGTGGAATTAACCTTCCACCAAGTTAATAGCTGAAATGTATCGCTAGGTGCCTCGACCTCTTCCATAAAATACCGTTCAATCTCAGAAGTACATTGCATAATATTCCTCGTTGCAACGAGTTGATGATATTGATTCACAATATTGTAACCTCGACGTGGTGGATGTAATGAGTCATCTGAGCTACGGTCATCGAAGCGAGGTGTCGGTCTCGAGTGTGAGGTGCCCGCTGCGGATGAAGGCTGAACACTATTGTTATAGTGGGAATATAAGTCATCAAGATCCCTTTTAAGCGTTGTAATAAACCGTGCAGCCGCAACTGCCCCCATTGTGGAATTTGCCCAAAATTCTATCAAGGCCAACTTATATCGGGGGTCAAGGATCACAGCCACAAAAAGTAATCTATCTATTTTCTCAACATCCCCCCAATATTTATCATATTTGGCCTGCATCCTCATAGCCATACCAGATAATAGTCCGCATCAATCAGTACTACCTTCTTGCAAGTGGTAGTGAAGTTGTGAAAGCTCGCTAAAAAATAAGTTTGCAGTTGTATATGTGGATCCAGATATCCAGATAGTCATATCATAAAAAACTTGTAAAAATCTCACAAAGTGCCCCACACTAGTCCAATCATGTGTGTCTGGCGCACCAAGCCCCTTTCCTGCAGGCTCCAACAAAGCATACTTAAGCCCCTCATCCTCAATCTCCATTCGCTCGAATGCTCTTTGGTACTTTTGTGCCACATCTAACATAAGGTATGTCGAGTTCCATCGAGTTGAAACATCCAAGCACAATGTCTTAGAACATGAAATCCCAAGCTGGCTTGCTAATGCCTTGAACTTGGATAGCCTTTGAGGGGAAGCCCTCACATACCGCACAATGTTGCGGACTCTGATAATGGAATCATCAATCTCTTTTAACCCCTCCACGACAATCAGGTTGAGGATATGAGCACAACATCGAACATGAATAAATTCGTGGTTGCGGATGACATCAGTTTTCACACTCGTATTCCTTTTGAACCATTCAATTACAGTGTCATTGGCACTGGCATTGTCAACTGCAATACATAGAACTTTTTGAATCCCCCAATATTTTAAACAATCATCCATTAGTGCCCCTATTGATGCTCCCTTATGATCAATAATTTCTTTGAACCCAATAATCTGTTTTCTCAAATTCCACTCACTGTCGATGTAGTGTGCTGTGATACACATGTAGGATATGTTCTGTATGGAAGTCCATGTGTCAGTAGTAAATGACACTCTCTGACTAGTGGTAGTGAACATCTTCTTCATCTCTGCCTTCTCTTTGGCATGCTTCTTCATACAATCTCGCATAACCGTGTACCGTGATGGCAATGGAAATCGTGGCTCAATAGTCTTGACAAACTTTCGAAAGCCTCTTTTATCGACTGTGGTAAAAGGCATCTCATCTTCAATTATCATCTCTGCAAGCATATCCCTCACCAATTTCTCACTGTATTGAGGGATGACCATTTTCTTAATTTGTGTACCATCAGTGGCCGTAGAAGTTTCGTAACTGAGCTTGGTCTGATCAGTGGTCGCCTCTCCCTTCGCCATTTTATATCGCTGGCAACCATTAAGATGAGCTATCAAGACAGATGTGCCTTGCTTCTTTGAATGACATTTACAATGTTGCCCACAGTGGTGACATCTCGCTTGTGGGTTCTCACGATTACCCTGAATCTTGGTGAAATGCTCCCATGTCCAAGATCTTTTTTTAGTAGTTTGTGGCTGAGGTGGCGTTGCAGATGGAGGTGGTTCATCCCCAATACCCATCTCCTCATCCTCATTAAACTCATCCTCATCTTCTATGTCTACTGGAAGTGGGAATCGACTACTTGCACAAGAAGTAGCTGCTCTAGAAGTGGGTCTAGATATCGGTGACGGAATTGTGGTCAGTGGATTCCCTTCCGACCTTCCACTAGGTGAAGCCTCCATATCTATCAAAAAAAAAAAAAATTAGATAAGAGGCTGCTGCCTTAAATAGTAATAAAATAAAATAAAATAAGTGGCATTTGCAAAATAAATAATTCCATGTCAAAAGCATTCAGTAAAAAATGCATTCAAGCAGACATATGCATGTTCCATATCAAAAGCCAAAGCATGACAGTTACCATACCAATCGGAGAAAATAAAAGCCTGCTCACTCTGAAATTTTTCTGAAAATTTTTTTTTCCCTCCCATGGCTTCTCACCAAAGGAAGGGACAAGCACCAATCCCTCCCTCAAACCTGATCATTTTCCTCAGTAATTATTTTCATAGTTTATTTTATTGTTGGAGTTCTACTTTTTTTTTTTTAAGGTGTTTGTTAAGATCTTCCATCCCTTCCAATTGTGTTTTCAATCTTAGTTAACTTTATCTTGCCCGATTCAAAAACATGAGGAAAACAAAACCTTAGCCCACACTCACATACTATGCAGTTATATGCATTTCAATAACAAAGACTAAATGCATATCATTAACTTCAGGAAAAGGTTTAAATGCAGATCGCTGCAGTGATGACAAAAAAGCCAGCAAGTTTCTATCAATATGCATGCAGTTATTTGAAAGAATACGAAAACTTTGCAAGTTGTAATTTCTAACAAACCTGTAAGGGATATTTAACAAATGCCGATTCATATCGGCCTTTGCAGAACATATGGAACCAATAGGTTAGAACTGGAAGTGCAATAAGAAATGGTGTTGAAAGGGAAGGGATTTTTGTGCTCAACAATCCCATCAGAAGCACTTGTGAAATCACCAATGCAGTTAAAATGCGCCCATGGACATCAGGCCAAAATGCTAGAACCATGGTGACAGGATTTTGCAAATTATGGCTAACTTTTAAGTTCATATCATTTGTTTTAAGCTCCCCAAATGGGTGGTCATTTGAAATGTATCCATCCTAGTTGTACTAAGTCACAATGTATCCAGAGTTAATTGTTGTCCTACTACTCATGTTCATTCATCCCACTCTTTAAAGTGGCAATAATGAAATCCAATGCTATCTCCCTATCATTTCAAAGAACAATTTCTGTGCTTGCCTGGTTGGTGTTATGGATTAATCTTTCTTCTATTTTCCTGGAAAATTCACTAATGTTGAATGTTATATATAGCATATAATGCTGTCTTTAACATTTATGGTCTCATCTCTATGGGTCTCATCTCTATGGGTTCTGTTAGTTACATGTTACTCTCCACCCTCCATTCTAGCTCTCTACACATGGTCCTTTTGGCGAGAAAAAGAGATAATGGAACAAGACATTGATACCAATATCAAAACAAAGTGGATTAATGGATCCCAATAAACTCCAAGGGGTTCATGTTCCTTATTTGAATTCAAAACAAGATGTTGGCAGCCAAGTGCCTAACCACATTAAATTCTTTCCTGAATATATATATATAATATATATGAATTCTTTCTTGTAACTACCACAGAAAAGATTACACAATGGCTTGGTTCCCAGAGTTCTACACTTTAAGAACTTTTGGAGTGATGAATTTTTGCATTATCTTCTAGCGGGTATTGAGGAATGAATTCAGTTGGGTGAGAAGTTTAAAGTAGTTATACCTTTTCTGTGGTCTACAACGTAACTAATGGGGACAGGGCTGTTGGCAGTTGCTACAAACTGTGGGGAGCTCTTTTTGCCCCAATATTCATTTAAAGTTTTGGAAGTGATGTGAATCGTGATCAGGTTATAATCTATATAAATGGTGACTCAGTTGTACAAATTCAATTCCCTTAATAATGTTTACAACCTGAAAGTTTCTACAGATCGTTTTATTTATTACAAGATGCCTAACATAGCATTGGCTGGTCGCTGACCAATTCTTTTTAAACATTTGTTGCATTCTTCTCCTTGTGTATCAATTGTGTTTACTAACTATATGAACTACAAATTCACAGAACTATTTACTAGTTTATAGGACATGGGTATAAGTTATAACAAAACAATTTTCAGGAATCAAATGTCAAAACAAAATCCACCAAATATGAGAATAAATTCAATAAATAGGATCAAAAAAATACTAACCGTGATTTTGTTAGGAGGAGTGAGGCGTGGGCAGCAGCAGCAGCAACGACGTTACGACAGTGTGGCTGCGGCCCTGTGAAGATGGCGGCCGAAGAAGAAATAAAATGGGGGCAGTGGCACTGAGCAAGTGAGTGGCTGAGCAACTGGTACCAAATGAACAAGGGCGGCTGTCTCAGGGTCCAGGGAAGAATAAATGAAGAAGAAAGGGGGAAGGGGGGTTATCGGCGGCTGACTCAGTCACTCAGGGTTCAAGATAGAGGAAAGAAGAAATGAAGAAGAAAGGGGGAAAGGGGGGATAAGCCGCTGCCGAAACGGCGTCGTTCCTATGTCAAGGAACGACGTCGTTTAACTTAAGGGGGAAAGAAAAACAGATTCTTTTCTTTCCTATGCCACCGACGTCGTTTTCATTCTTTTTTTTTTTTTTAAAGTCGGAGTTCGGAGTTGGAGTTCGGAGCCCCGGTGGGTTCCGAACTCCGACTCCGACTCGGTGGCATTTTCGGAGTCTTTCCGATACTGACTCCGAACTCCGACGACTCCGACTTCGCCGGAGTCGGAATCGGAACGGATGTCGGTCGGAATCGGAATTCTAGGAAATTTTCCCACCCCTAATTGTTTCTAGTCCTTTACTCAGGAAGTTTCATTGAGTTGCCCTTACTATTGTGTGTTTTTTTATTTTCTCTTATTTTATATTTTATAAGGCTTTGCACAATGGGGAATCGAACTCAGGATCATGCACATAACCCACACATTCCCAAGTTCACCCTAACCATTGACATGGTATCTTTCAATTTTTTTTTTTTTTTAATAACAGGAACAACTCAGTAGTCCTACAGTGTACTCCTCTCTATTTTGGTCAAGTGGTAAGTAAATAAGAACAAATGTGAGGTGTGAATGAAAGAGCAGTTATCTCCTAATTATTTTGCCCTTCATCCACACAAAATCAATTCTGGAGTCGTTATAAGCATGCTTCCAAACTTAGATAACAGAGAAGTTCTATCGCTATTCATGATTCATCAATGTCAAAGCTACATGCTTATGAAGGAAAAATTGTCTATCATGCATTAACAAAGTTCAATAACAATCATTACCAAACAATGAATCAGCACTTTACCCATTCAGCCTAAACATATGACAACACATGATTTCAAATTCCAATTCACTTAATGCAGTGTCCTCAATACTAACAAGAAAATAAATAAAAACAATGTAAAGACAAGCAAACAATGCAGAAAATTAAACAAGGAAAACAAAACAAAACAACAAAATAAAAAGAAACAACAAAAGAGATGGCATTCAAGGATCACAAGGCTTCTAGACAAAAAGAGTTTCATTACCTGGGTCATAAATGGAAATAAAAGTCTTAAGGTGCTGACCATTACCAGTGAATGGTGTATTACTTTTAGGATTTTGAATTTCTATTGCCCCATGAGAATGAATTTTTGTTATGACATATAGACGAATCCAACAAGATTTTAGTTTACTAGGAAAAATATGCAAATGAGAGTTATAAAGAATAACTTCCTGGCCAAGTGTGAAATGCTTGGAATGGATGTGTTTGTCATGCATAATCTTCATGCACTCCTTCGCCAGTTGAGCATTATCATAAGCATTCCGGCGAGCTTCATCCAATTAATTGATCTGCAATTTTCTTAACCCTGAAGCTTCATTAAGTGACAAGTTAACATGTTTTATAGTCCACAAAGCTTCATGTTGAATGTTAACAGGTAAATGACAAGCTTTACCATAAACTAATCAATAAGGAGACATTCCTAAATTAGTTTTAAAAGCTGTCCTATAGGCCCACAAAGCATCAAGAAGCTTAACCGACTAATCTTTCCTATTAGGATTTACAGTTTTCTCCAGAATGATTTTTATTTCTCTATTTTCCAATTCAGCTTGTCCATTTATTTGGGGGTGATAGGGGGTGGAAACTCGATGTGTGATACCATATTTCTTCACAAGTGTAGAAAGTGGTTTGTTGCAAAAATGAGAACCCCTGTCACTAATGATAACCTGCATGCCAAATTGAGCAAACAAAGATTGTAAAAATTTTAGTACAACATGATGTTCATTGGTTTTGCAAGCGATGGCCTCAACTCACTTTGAAACATAGTCCATAGCCAATAAAATATATGTGTTTCCAAAGGAAACTGGAAAAGGTCCGATGAAGTCTATTCCCCAACAATCAAAGATTTCTAAAATAATAATAGAGGAATAGGGCATCATGTTTCTTTTGCTAATGAATCCCAGCTTTTGAGAAGACTTATATACTTTACAAAAATTGTAAGCGTCCTTAAACATGGAAGGCCAATAAAAACTGCTTTACCAAATTTTTGCCACTATTTTCTTTTTCGAAAAATGACCACCACATGCACCCCATATGAAAAAATATCAATACTGAGAAAACTCATCATTGGGAAAGCATCTCTGAATCAATTGTTCCGAACAATATTTGAAAAGATAGGGATCATCAAACTAGAAATGTCTTACCTTAGATAGAGATTGACTTTTTTCTTGGGTGGACCATTCAGAAGGCATTCGCTCAGTTGCCAAATAGTTGACTATGTCAGCAAACCAGGGAGCTCTATGAATCACAAAGAGCTGCTCATCTGGGACATCAAGAGGAAGGCTAACATTTGAAGAGGACGATGATGGCAATCTAGAGAGGTGGTCAGCTACCACGTTTTTAACTCCTTTCTTGTCCTTAATGTTGATGTAGAACTCTTGAAGTAGTAAAATCCAACGGATTAAGCATGGTTTGGCATCTTTCTTAGCTAACAAATACTTCAAAGCAGAGTGGTCAGTGAAAATAGTAACAAGAGAACCGAAAATGTAAGCACGAAATTTATCAAGTACAAAAATCATTGCAAGCAATTCTTTTTTAGTAGTGGTGTAATTTTTCTGGGCATCATTTAAGGTTCTACTGGCTTAATAAATCACAGAAGGTCTATTATCCACACGCTGTCCCAAAACAACACCCAGTGCATAATCACTTGCATCAATCATAATTTCAAAGGGAATGTCCCACTATGGGGGTTGCATAATAGGGGCGATGGATAGCGATTTTTTAAGGGTATCAAAATTTTTTAGCACTCATCAGTCAAGGTTTTGCAATAGAACTGAACCCTTGAATAAACTGTTTATAAAAGCCAGTATGGCCAAGAAAAGAATGAATATCTTTAACCATCCTAGGGATAGGAAGTTTAGATATTAATTCAATTTTTATCTTGCCAACCTTTATACCTTCCGAGGAAACAATACGCCCAAGACAATGCCTCGAGTAACCATAAATTGGCATTTCTCCCAATTAAGTAAAAGATTGTTTTCCTCACATCTCTAAAGAACTTGTGCCAAATTATGCAAACAATTCTCAAAAGATTTACCAAAAACAGGGAAGTCATCCATGAACATTTCACAAATATCCTCAATCATGTCAGAAAAAATACTCATCATGCATCTCTGAAAGGTGGTTTGGGCATTACATAAACCAAAAGGTATTCTGGTAAAAGCAAATGTGCCAAAAGGACCGGTGAAAGTAGTTTTCTCCTGGTCCTTAGGCGCTATAGCAATTTGATAATAACCAGAGTATCTATCCAAGAAACAATAATATGCATTACCAGCCATTCTTTATAAAATTTGTTCCAAGAATGGTAAAGGAAAATGATCCTTCCTACTGGCTGAATTAAGTTTTCTATAATGAATGCACATTCTCCAGCCAGTAACCATTCTAGTTGGAATCAACTCATTTTTATCATTTTGAATACAATTAAGCCAGATTTTTTTGGTACCACTTGAGTTGGGCTTACCTACTCACTGTCGGAGATGAGATAGATGATACCCACTGCAAGCAATTTGAGAACTTCCTTTTTGACCACCTCCTTCATGGTGGAGTTGAGCCTACGTTGAGCATCTCTAACTGGTTGGGCATCGTCCTCCAGGTGGATTTTATGAGTGTAAACAGTAGCATCAATTCCTTTGATGTCGACTATGGTCCATCCAATTGCGCCTTGATACTTCCTTAAGACCCCAATAAGAAGACCTTCCTCTTTCTGATTTAATTTTGAAGAGATTACCATGGGGAAGGTGCCTTCTTCAGGGCTAAGGAAAGCATATTTAAATCCTCAGGAAGTGGTTTTAGTTCCAGCTGGGGAACTTCTTCCTCTGAAGATTTAAATATACTTGTTGGTGGTAGAGTCTCAAACTAAGGTTGCCATCTTGTACTTGTGGCTTGTACCTCTAGTGGTGAAAAATAATCTATAACACAATCTAACACCTCAAGAAAATTTTCATTAGTATGGCCAGTTTCCTCCTTAAGAAAAAATTCAGAAGTTTGAAAAATGTACTCATCATCTGAAAAGGGGAGGGTTGAGCAAATGATTTCTACTGGTGTTAAACCCTCCACAGCATTCAAAGCATTTGATGTAGATAGAAATGGCCTCTCAAGGATGACAGAAGTTTGAGAACTGTTGGCACTTGACTGATGCATATCCAAAATCACAAAATCATCAGGATAGTAAAACCTGTCAACTTGCAATAGCACATCTTGCACAATTCCTCTTGGCTTTTTGATTGATCTATCAGCTAATTGGAGCATGATTGTGGTCGCCTTTAATTCTTCCAAACCAAGTTGCTCACAAAGTGAGTATGGCAATAAATTCACACTACTGCCCAAATCCAACAAAGCTCTAGCAATTCAGGATTCACCAGTCATGATGGAAATTGTAGGGGAGTCTCGATCTTTATACTTTGGACCGGTGTCGCGCTGAATTATCACACTAACTGTTCTGTTAGAAATGCCTTTTTCTTTACATTCAAATGCCTCTTCACTGTGCATAGTTCCTTCAAGAACTTGGCATAAGAGGGAATTTGTTGAATGGCCTCCAACAATAGAATGTTGATTTTTACTTGCTTCAACACCTCCAAAATTTGTTTTTATTGTCTACTCTTGGTAGTCGACAAAAATATTTGACGGTATGGTACCGCAGGCACAAATTCCTTCTTCAACTCAATTTTCTGACCCATAGGCTCATTCTCTTTCTGTTGGTTCCCACTTGAGTCAACCTGTGCCTTAGGTGATTCCATTTCATTTTCCAAGACCTTATACACTGTTCAGACTCACAATCATCTTCAACTGATGATCTTGGTTCGACTTGTTTAAGAAAATCTGGTCACTCAATTTGCTTACCACTCCTCAATGTAATTACCACTTTCACTGGTTTGAGGTCTTCCTTTTCAACTGAATGCACTTGCGGGTTGGGTTGAACTTGAGCTGGAAATTTACCCTTCTCTAAGTTGTTTAGAGTAGTCATCACTTTACAAATGGTGCTTTTGATTTCATTGATAGCCTGAGAGTTCTGAGCATTGGTTGAATTTTGGCTTACTATAAATTACTGGAAGGTGGCAGCACTTTCACTGGTTTGCAGTCTTCATTTTCAACTGAATGCACTTGTGGGTTGGGTTGAACTTAAGCTGGAAATTTACCCTTCTCCAAGGTGTTCAGAGTAGTCGTCACTTTACCAAGGGTGCTTTTGATTTCATTGATAGCCTGAGAGTTCTGAGCATTGGTTGAATTTTGGCTTACCATAAATTAGTGGAAGGTGGCAGCCATTTGAGCAATTGTATCATCCAGTGAATTCTTAGGAGATTGGAAAGGTTGTAGATACCGAGTCATGGGAAGCTGCTGAAAATTGCTATGAGAGAGTGTGCCTATTTGACTCGATTGTCCTTGGACATTTCTCCATGAAAAATTAGGGTGGTTCTGCCATGCTAGAGTATAGGTGTTTGACATTGGTAGATTATGGGGTTGACTCACCCAATTTACACCTTGAGTCTGTTCTACATCACCATTCTGATACATTGGCAAAGCGGGGCACTCTAAAGTTTTATGACTAGTATCGGCACAAAGAGCACACACTTCCTGAACCTTATTCACTGCTTTCTCTTTTGCCAATTCCATGACTTCCAACCTTCTAACGATAGTAGCTAACCGTGCCTGAACATCAATATCATCTTTTAGCTCATGCTGCCCTCCACCACCTATTGCTCTCAATGGTTGAGTTGCACCTAGTTTTCTATCGACCCTTGTATTCCACTATTGAGCATTATCGGCCAAATAATTAAGGAAACCAAGAGCATTTTTAGGCTCCTTATCGATAAATTCCCAAGTGCACATGGTATGAAAAATTTGCTTCAATTCAAGGGTCAAAGCAGTGTCGAAGTAATGCACCAATCCCCATGACTTGACCCATGAAGAGGACACATGTTGACCAGCTTTCTAAACCTTTCCCAGCTTGAATGGAAGGTCTCATCCATTTTCTGCAAGAATTGACAAATTTGTTCCTGCAAAGATTGAGTTCTCTATAATGGAAAATAATTGTGTAAGAACTCTTTTTCCATCTCGGACCAACTAGCAATGGAGTTGGGCCTAAGAGAATTAAACCATGCCTTAGCCTTATCTTTTAATGAAAAAGGAAAAAGACGCAATCTAATCATCTCATCAATGACGGCCTTATGCATGGTTGTAGTGCAAACAAGTTCAAAATCAATTAAATGTTGATATGGATTTTCAGATTCCATCCCATGAAATTGGGGTATCACAGACATCATGCCATGTTTGATATTAAAATTTTGTGCATGCTCAAGCAAGATGATGCAAGATGGTTGTGAAGTTCATGTGGGCGGTAGATAATCTTTGAGTGTCCTAGGAGCTTGTTCAGCCATGTTATCAAAGAAAGGATTTTCTAAGTCAATCTCGAACCAGAATAAAAACTAGAATCCAACTCAAAACTTGGCACACTACTACTTGAACTATGACTCACGTGATACAATCTTCTTGTGCCATCCCTAGCCCATGAAATTCAACATAAGTGCCAAACAAGATAAAATAGAATAAAGAAAAATATAAAAGTTAAGGAAAAGAATCTAAAGAAAAGATAATAGAAAAATTTGAATTAAACTAGCCGTTCCCCGGCAACGGCACCAAAAGCTTGACTCATTTTAGAAAGTGTTTTAAGAATTAATCCAAAGTATAGGAGTTGTCAAGTAGTAGGGAAGTCCCTAAGTCATTTCTTCAAGGAACAATTAGTTTACAATGCAAATTTATTCACTATCAAAGTTAAAAGAAAATTATTACCTAAAGTTATCTACAATGTTATTCACAATGAAAATTGATTCTTTTTAGACATTACTTAAAATGCCCTTGTTTCCTTTTGTATGAGATGGTGAATGAGTGCTAAAGGATGTGGAAGAAAAACAAAGAAAGTAGGGTGTCAAACATGAGTGGGGAATAAAGAAATATTTAGTTCGCATATAAGAATTTTTGCTCCAATGCACCTTGAAGCTACTTCAATCACTCCCGTTTATTAAGTGAAATCGTGAATGTGCATTGAATAAATTATGATTATCCTTGCTTAAGAAGCTAAACCACATTCATCAACGTCACCTAATCCAACGTTTTGAATAAATAAAAGGAAGATTATGAAACTTACGTTCTAAGGGGCATTCTATCAAACACTATGTGTGCAATTTCCAAACCCAATATTTTCTATTCCCAAGAGTTTAATCTAACCAAAAATAAAGTTTACACTACTTAGAATCATTCAACTCCAATGAATATAGTCCAAAACACAAATCCAAACAACCCAACATAAACCAACCAATCCAACAAAGCTTGAAAATAAATCCAACACAAGTCACCACTAGAAATACTAATGGAAATGAAAATAAACTGACATGAAAACAAATTAAATGTAAGTGCAATGTAAATAAAAGCTTGAATCCAATCACAAAACAAAGGAAATGTAAAAACTGAAAATATGGAGGATAAATGGGTCTTGGGAGTCAGTTGAACTCTCTAGCAAAAGCCAACGAATGAGAACTCTCTCCTTGCATTTTCTCCCACCTTTCAGGTAACAAAAACATTGCATTTCTATGCACATAGATCAAGAAAGCCAAAAATGAAGCAGATGTGAAGTGTGTTTTTTTTTTTTTCTCTACAGTGTACCGAACTTCCTTGTAGCATCAACTATGTTGAGGCTTTTCTACCTTCAGCAATTGTCCAGGAAGAGCAAAAACATGCTCTACTACAGCTTGGAGTGAAACGCATGACTAGATTGACTTCCGTGGAGTGAAACAGATGGTTGTGGTGTGAATTACTTTCTGAGGGAAAGAAACCAATTGAAGAGTCAAGGCCAAAAAGCAAGAAAGCAAATTCGAGCGTGGTCCCACGTGAAGAGTCAAAACTAAAAAGCTTACATGTGTTCCATTTCTTTGTCAAATTCCTGAAGCTAGTCAGTCTTAGCAATTTGAACAATGGCCATGCTGTGTGTACTCAATATCGTTGTTGTTTCCATAGCCTCTCGTTGCATGTGCATGTGAGAAAATATTACCTTATGAAATTACGGGTTATAAAATTTAATATAACCATGATACTAGCTAATTTGAATCACTACTCAGATTTATGCTTTTTAATAGTTTTTATATCTAAAACCAATAAAAATGTCAATGAAGTAATTAATATATATTGGTTCTAGAAATGAAATATGCAATAATTTAGCTCAATCACCATTCGCTCCCCTTTCATCCCCCTAGGGGATGTATTTAGTCAATGGCCTTGGAGCTAGATTACTCTTCGCCACGGTGAGATGAGGTAATCTGTACAGGTAGCCTCAAGGCTGGTCCCGCTCTCCTCTCTAGGGAAGGTCGGGTTAGCCATGAGTTAGTCGCACTTGTTGACCCTCACGTGGTGGTAATCTTTCCGAGTAGTATGTCTAATTGGACCTGCTCCCATTCTTTAATACCACAAGGAAGGTAGGTGAGGGCCAGGCTGGGTCGATGCTATGCCCACTCTTCATCATGGTAGAGGTCGAGGTAAGCATTAGGGTGACCTTAGGGCCTGCTCTCTATCCTCTGTGGGAGGGTCAAAATGGCCGCTGGCTCATCCCATACTTTGGTTTCCCACGGGGAGGTAATGACCTGGTAGTATGTATGATTGTACCCGCTCTTGCCTTATTGATGCCTACGTGAAAGGTAAGTTGTCGGGATGTTGAGGACAGGCCCGCACTTCTTCATGGGAAGGATTAAGCAGCCTTTAGAATTATACCCATCTCTTTGGTACCTCGTGGAAAAGGTAATGTTAGACAGCTATGTAGCCGGTCTGCACTTCAGGCATGAAGGGACATGGTAACTCATTTGGGTAATATCCTAGTGAAACTCTTTTGTTCACCCTGAAGTGTCTAAATAGGTGTCAAATTTTCTGAGTTGACGAAATACTATCATTAAGTAGCGGGTGGGGGCCTAACAACCTAGTCATTGGAGCACGCCAGGCACTAACGCCAATGGAGCTACATTTTAGTTCTCATGGGGCTACAATAACTGTGGCACTTGAAGTATGTGATCCACTATGAGTGTGTTACTTACAATGCACTCACAACAGGTGCAGATACCTGTATTGTGACGCCCCCAAATTCCGCTTGGGATTGAACGGACATTTGAAGCGTCGAGACATGCAACACAAGGTTACCTGCCCCCGTTCATGACAGATAAGATGCAATGTTCCTAACATGCATCTAGCATTATGCAATATTCGCAGCGGATAATTTTTCTCTTTAGCAAAACTATGCACCAAACCAAAAATATCCCAAATACTTGAAACATATTTCATACATAAAGGCATACTAAAAAGCCGTGATCACCACACTAGTCTAAAATGGTTGTGATCAAAAGAATACTTGAGATACAACTCCAAAAGTACAAGTATTAACCTAAGTTAAATACTATACCATCATCAACATCGCACCGTGGCCTAGTCGACCGTATTCAGTTGGTCAGATTCCAATTCTCCTTTGGGTCCTGTAACAAGATCTACCATTCGGGGGGAATGGTAGTTGGGACTACCACAGTGAGATTTGATTACAAATCTCAGTAAGTTAACATAAAACTCACACACAGGTTAAAAATGCATGCATGGCAGTAAAAGCATAAATGCATAATTATAGTCATACATAAACATAGTATAACTTGACATATAGCATGACTTAACCAGAACTTAAGCGTGAACTGAACTTGACTTAACATGGCATGAACTTAAGCTTAAAACATAACATGAACAATCAACATAACATGAACGTGAAACATAACATGGACATGAACATAACATAACATGAACGTGAGCTTGAACGTATCATAAACGTGAACATAACATGATGTGAACATGAACTTGGAACATAACATGAACATGAACATAACATGTACGTGAGCATAACATAACATGAACTTGATCTGAAACTTGACTTAACATAAACTTGGAATCTTATTTAATTGTCTTGATTAATAACGTGCATTAATACGTACTCCACAGTTGTTGTGGCCCCACGTATTCAAGTAACATAAAACATAATACGTACTCCACAGTTGTTGTGGCCCCACGTATTCTACATGTCACAATTGCTGTGTCTCATGTAGTGTATGCTCCACAGTTGTTGTGGCCCCATACTTCATGCTCCACAGTTGTTGTGGCCCCATGAATTCACATAACATAAAATATAATACGTACTCCACAGTTGTTGTGGCCCCACGTATTCTACATGTCACAATTGCTGTGTCTCATGTAGTGTATGCTCCACAGTTGTTGTGGCCCCATACTTCATGTAACATAAAATATAATACGTACTCCACAGTTGTTGTGGCCCCACGCATTATAAGTAACATAAATATAATACGTACTCCACAGTTGTTGTGGCCCCACGCATTATAAGTAACATAACATAAATATAATACGTACTCCACAGTTGTTGTGGCCCCACGCATTATAAGTAACATAAATATAATACGTACTCCACAGTTGTTGTGGCCCCACGCATTATAAGTAACATAACATAAGATATAATACGTACTCCACAGTTGTTGTGGCCCCACGCATTATAAATAACATAACATAAATATAATACGTACTCCACAGTTGTTGTGGCCCCACGCATTATAAGTAACATAACATAAATATAATACGTACTCCACAGTTGTTGTGGCCCCACGCATTATAAGTAACATAAATATAATACGTACTCCACAGTTGTTGTGGCCCCACGCATTATAAGTAACATAACATAAGATATAATACGTACTCCACAGTTGTTGTGGCCCCACGCATTATAAATAACATAACATAAATATAATACGTACTCCACAGTTGTTGTGGCCCCACGCATTATAAGTAACATAACATAAATATAATACGTACTCCACAGTTGTTGTGGCCCCACGCATTATAAGTAACATAAATATAATACGTACTCCACAGTTGTTGTGGCCCCACGCATTATAAGTAACATAACATAAGATATAATACGTACTCCACAGTTGTTGTGGCCCCACGCATTATAAATAACATAACATAAATATAATACGTACTCCACAGTTGTTGTGGCCCCACGCATTATAAGTAACATAACATAAATATAATACGTACTCCACAGTTGTTGTGGCCCCACGCATTATAAGTAACATAAATATAATACGTACTCCACAGTTGTTGTGGCCCCACGCATTATAAGTAACATAACATAAAATATAATACGTACTCCACAGTTGTTGTGGCCCCACGCATTATAAATAACATAACATAAATATAATACGTACTCCACAGTTGTTGTGGCCCCACGCATTATAAGTAACATAAATATAATACGTACTCCACAGTTGTTGTGGCCCCACGCATTATAAGTAACATAAAATATAATACGTACTCCACAGTTGTTGTGGCCCCACGCATTATAAATAACATAAAATATAATACGTACTCCACAGTTGTTGTGGCCCCACGCATTATAAATAACATAAATATAATACGTACTCCACAGTTGTTGTGGCCCCACGCATTATTATAACATAACATGTCTTATCTTTCTTAATGCATGTGATATTATTTAATATCATATACTTTTCTAACATGGCGTATACTTGTAAATGGCATAATATGATTTAATCATAAACATTTCATGGCATACATGTATCATATGGCATACTTAACATGGCATACTTATAACATACATCATTGTATGACAGAAAAGATTATATAACAGATAATTATTCATGAGAGATTAAATCATACGTAACAGATAAACATGTAATGACATAGCATGACATGGCATATACGATAACATACATACATAAATTGTAGTTCTCTTACCCATCACACATACACAATAAACTGATAGTAAGTTAGAGGCTAACTTACCTCGATCGTCGCGTTCTATGAGAATAGAGCGCGAGACACGAGGAACTGCACAACAGCTGGAAGAGGAACACTCAAGTCCTTAAGATTTTCACTTCTGAACTCAATTGCCATATTGTAAGCACTTGCAACACCACGGCCAACTTGAGGTTTCACTATACTCGGAAGAGATAAATTGACTTCAGAAAGCCTTTGCACTAAAACAAGTTCATTAAAATTATCAATAACAACCAAACAAACAACTCATTTCTCAATCCATATACTCTTAGCCATAGTCAACCACAAGATGACACCAGTCATCCCGGACTATAATCCATATCATCACTGCTTCGGGACACTGTCATACAGTTTCCCAACATTACACCATACGCTCCACACTTCTCTGCTACGCCATTCAACCCTTCGTGACACGCCATCCGGTGTATCACGACTTAGTACAGAGTACACTCACGTGAACTCTCTTCCATTCACACTACAAAACCCATCACTGCGATACACGTCTCACGGTGCATCGCTACGCGACACGGAGTACGCGCTACGCGTACTTCCTTCGCTACAACACTCATCAACACGATGCACATCACACGATGCATCGCCATACCACACGGAGTACACTACATGCGTACTCCCTTCCTTCTACGACCCACATCACTACAGCGCATGTCGCGCGGCGCGTCGCTGCATTACACAGAATACGCTACACGCGTATTCTCTTCACACAACCCGCCGTATCACATCTACGGCATCCATCTCACGCCTATACTTCACAGCACAGTCCACAAAACTACAAAATCAAGCCTAACACTTCACAACCACACTTCGTTTCACAACTACGCAGCGAACTCCACAAACACTATCTACACAGTCTACAGCCAACCAAATCAACTATGTTAAACATAAATAACTAAAGATAGAGGGTTAAGACGAGAGAGATGTGATTGCTGTCGGGAAATAATCCAAAACTGATAATTTTAGCGGGCTGTTACATGTATTGTGATGTGATAATCAGTAGGGACACATGGCTTAAGGGGACCCATGTAGCACCCATAAAGTTAGGTTTAATCAGTTAAAGAACAAGATTCCAAGTTTATGTTATTTGTTAATTTGTAATATGGTCAAGGATGATACACGTTGCCAGGTATTGAAGTCAAGCCTTATGCACTATCGAGTACTACGGTGAAAAAGTATAATCTACCATACTACGGATGGATAAATCAGTTAATTTATACTACGGTCAAGGATGATACAAGCTACTTGGTATCACGGTCAAGGCTTATGCGCTATTGAGTACTACAGTGAAGGAGTATAATCTACCGTACCATAATGAGTTAAGTCCAAGTTCGAGTCAAGTTAAATTTCACTTCAAGTTCAAGTTCATGTCAAATTACCATAATGAGTTAAGTTCATGTCAAAGTCATAATGAGTTAAGTTTCAGTTCAAGTTCTAATTCATGTCAAGTTAAGTCTCAGTTCAAGTCCAAGTTCATGTAAAGTCAAGTCTCAGATTAAGTTCATGTCATGTCAAGTCAAGTTCAGTTCACATTTCAGTTTAAGTTATGTTAGTTATGTTATGTTGTATATCAAGTTATGCTATGCTTACTTATGACTTTGATTATGCATTCATGTATCATTAACTTGTGTTGAGGTTTTCTATTAACTTCCTGAGATCTGTAATCAAATCTTATTGTGGTAGTCCTAACTTCCATTCCCCCCAAATGGTAGATCCTGTTACAGAAACTGAAGGAGAACCAGGAATTGACCAACTGGACATGGTCAACTAAGCGTCGGTGCGATGCCAATCATAGCATAGTTGTTAACTTAGGTTACTATTTATACTTAAGGAGTTGTACCTCCAGTACTCTTTTGATCACAATCATTTTTGGATTAGTGTTGTGATCATGGTGGTTTAGTATGCCTTTATGTATGATGTATGCTTTAAGTATTTGGAGTATTTTTAGTTTAATGCATAGTATTTCTAAAGAAAAAAATTATCTGCTGCAAATATTGCAAAATGCTATATGCATGTTAGGAACATTGTATCTTATATGTCATGAACGTGGGCAGGTAACCTTGTGTTTCATGTCTTGACGATTCAAATATCCATCTGATCTCTAGTGAAATTAGGAGGCTTCACAAAAACCAATGCCCCTTCCACAAGTTTTTCAAGTACATTTCTGCACCATTCAAATATCATGATTTCCCCTAAAATTAAAACTAAGAGTTGGCTGAAACAAATTACATAAGCCAAACCATATACCCTTGTTCTTTCAAGAAATTCCTACACCTATATGACTACCTCCACACACCACCACTTCTGCCATTTCTTGTTAATAATGTTCTCCAAAACACTCCATTGCAAGCTTGGCCAATCCCCTTCATTGAGCCTCAAAACCGATTGGTAAATGGATAGGTGAAGTTAATCATTGTTGATCGAAAGGCAAAACTATGCACTTCCAAACCCTTTCATTTTATACTTAAACCCAATCAAGTGACCAGCACTCATGCCACTTTAACCACCTAAGAAAGCAACTCAAAGGTAGTAATTATGCTCTAAAATCAGACCAAGAGGATGGGACAAAAGAGGATAAAAAATCTGGACAGCTTTGTTGAAGCCAAAACCATTGGTTTTCAACTTGTATTTCCTTGTGATTTCTTAAGTGAGATTCTTTAAGTGATTTGTTCTTGAGAGCCTTCAAAGCCATGGTTTGGGTAAGCAATCTTACTGTATCTTTTGTTGGGTGATAGATTGAAATGGAATGAGCTTTGATTGAGTTACATGGGGTTTAATTTGAGGACATGTAGATTTAGAATCTTGATTGGATAAATTATTTTGGTATGCAATTTTAGCCATGAAATATCTTGATATTATCTTACATCTGTTACTAATATCTTGGGAGATTTATTGAATATATAAATTTGAGGAAAATAGCATGTCATGATGGGTTTATAAATCCATATCTTGTGTTGATCATCAAGCATGTTTCAGTTTCAATTTGGTTGAAGTTTATTTTGTGAAATCTTTGCTAAGTTTCCAAAGAATGAGTGATGAATATATAGAAATTACTTGTGATCAAGATGATAGTAAGAGTGCACGATTCATTTAGGTTTCAAAACTTGCATTGACAAAGAGAAGCTAAAAACATCATGGATGCACTCAGTTTGATGGTATTATGATGATTCGGTGTTGATCAATGCATAAGTGTTGGGATAAACTCGTGTGGCATGAATCTAAGTTATGGACATGTTCTTAAGATCACATTTATGGTTTTCTATTTGATGAAACTTGATCACACATGCATCCATTGAAGTTATAGGCTTGAAATCACAAAAAAGGCCGACATATTGCATGTCACTGGTTGGATGAATTTGGTAAAGTCGTTGATGGATTCTTGTAATTCTAGGTCATATATGGATTTAAAATATGGAAAATATGACGTTTTTAAGGTTTGGTAAAATTTGGGCCAAAATGCAAATAGTGAAAGTTTAGGGCCTTAGTGGCAATTTTGGGAATTATAGGGTCAATTTTGTAAATATCCTTGTTTGAGCCCTTTTGATTATGAACATCTTCCTTAGTCTTACAATTCTTAATTTAGAATAACTTTCATTTTAGCTGCACCAATTTCCTAAGTATCTGATAAGTTTATAAGTTAACCTCTAACATACTCTTAGATAATTTATTTATGATTTTTGTATAACCGCCACATTCATTCTATAAATTTCATTTTTTTGCATGAAAATTATATGATAAATCATTGAGCATTTGATTACTTGTTACATGACATGTGAAATTTTTACCATTTTAGCATATTGCATATATAAATGTCATTTTTCATGGAGCTTACTATATATGCACATGTCATGAAATAAATTTTTCAAAGCATTGCATGACAATAAAGTTTCTCATGACCCCAAAAGATAGGATGAAAAATTATCCTAATGGAACTCCTCTATCCACTTTGGAGTGAGTAAGAATGGAGTGGTAACCCATGAACTAACAAAGAGCAGTCAATGGGTTTCGAATGGATTTAAAAAAAAAAAATGCTGGAGTGAAGTTGTGTATGGACCCTAATGCTAGTTGGTGCATATGTTATGATGTTATGTTATGATGATGATATATTATGATGAAATGTTGTGACGCCCCCAAATCCCCTCGTACGGACACGGGGAGATCGAGACATCCGGATGGTGACAACACGGGTCACCATCCTATCGACGAGTGCTAAGTGTGTGCAAGTGACACATGTGCACGAAGAAATACGCAGCGGATAGTAAAGACATAAAACTAAGTACCAGAATTTTTCGTAAATAAAATACAAAGCGGTTCAAAGATACATAATAAAATATTACAAAACACGAATAATGTTTCAAAACCAACTACAAGGCATTAACTTCAACTCAGATCTCCGGCGGAGCCGCATCCTCGGGCTTAGCCTCCTCTTCCTCCTCGAACTCTGCACCAAAATCTACGGTACCAAAAATGGTGCCGCAGGTAAGTAAAATCCAAACACCACTGGATAAAAGCATATTAAACTCAAACAATATGCATGAATAAATGCCAATGCACAAAACTCATAAACCATATTTTTCCACGCATGCCAAAAACCCATTTGGCCCAAAAACATATCCTTTAAAACAAAATCTCGCCATTATCCCCGATAACGGCCCAAAACATATCGTTTAAAACCAAGCCTCGCAATATCCCCGATAATGGCGCAAACCACCATTTTCCCAGAAAATGGATCACAAAACCAGACCTTGCCATTATCCCAGATAATGGCCCAAATCAATAAACCACAATTTTCCCAGAAAATGGATCACAAGTCCTCAACACATCCTCGTCATTTTCCCAGAAAATGGCCCGTATCCGTAAACTATAAAACCAATCCGATTATGCATGCACCATGATCTCCCCTAGGGATCATCCGCACACTCTGGCTCTGTGCCACACCGCAGGTAACGTCTACGCGTATGACACCTACACGAGTGATGCCTAGACTCGCGCCCAGCGCGTAACTGGCCAGGCCATCCTCTAGTCCCCGCCACTCTAGGAACCACGGAGTCGACACGACAGCGTTACCGTATCGTGCGATCCAGTCGTCGCCCAGCGACAACCCAGGGGATGTCACTCAGTATTATCCACTCCCGAGTGACCAGAGGAGTTCCACCGAGATAATAACCCATCCCAGTTTGGGCTCGTGATACTCACGCACCCGAAAATCCATTTACGCCAATAAAACAGGATTTTTCCCAATTAAAATAAAATGCACATGTACGCACCACGTAAATGCAAACTCAATGCACGACACAACCAACCAAGCATAAATCAACAAATCAAGCAACTTCGTCCTCCATCCATCCGACCCCCGAACTCCTCGGACTCAGTCCGGAATCAACAAACCAACCAAATAAATTATTGAAAGAGCAAAATATATTTAAATCTAAAAGTAGAGTTTGGAAAATACTTACAGCGCTATAAGTATTTTTAGAAGGTTCGGCGCGCACAAAGATGAGGCGGAAAGCAACGTAACAGTGCAAATGCACTGTAGCCGTGGGTCGCAAAATACCCACTTTTGAACGGGGACAAACCAAGACACCAAATTGATAGGGAATGGCTAGGGAGTTTTGAAGCTAGTGGAAGTGAGTTTTGGCCGTGGGTGGCGGCGAAAACGCCGGTAGAAGCGAAAAACGTGCAAATCGGAGTTGAGCTCATGGGAGCTGCTCCGGCGACGGATCTAGGCCGGAAATGGGTGGGTTAGGTGGCAAAGGTAGGGGAAGAAGTGGTGAAAAGATGGTGGCCGGAGGTGGTGCGACGGCGCCGGAAACGGTGAAAAACCGTGCGGCTTAGATGCGCTTTTCCGGCCAAACGGCGGCACGGTTGGGGGAGATCTTTGGTGGGGTGGTGCGCCGGAGGGAGGGGAAGATTTCTGGGTGGGTGTCGCAGGCTATGCCGCCGGCGAGCGGCGGTTCTGGGCGGTTGAAGGTAGCGGCGGCAGAGTGAAAAAAAAAGTTGGGGGCAGCGACTTTGAGGGGCTCGTGGCGGCTAACGGTGGGTCCGATGGTCCTGAAAATTGGTGGGGATGTAGTCTGGTGGGAGGGGAAGAGAATGGCGGGGGTGGTGTACGACACCTCCACCGGACGGCGGAGATACGGCCGGTCAAAGTGGGGTTGACGGAAGAGGAAAAAGAGAAGGGAGAGAGAGAGAGAATCGGGCACATGGAAGAAGAANGGCCCGTATCCGAAAACTATAAAACCAATCCGATTATGCATGCACCATGATCTCCCCTAGGGATCATCCGCACACTCTGGCTCTGTGCCACACCGCAGGTAACGTCTACGCGTATGACACCTACACGAGTGATGCCTAGACTCGCGCCCAGCGCATAACTGGCCAGGCCATCCTCTAGTCCCCGCCACTCTAGGAACCACAGAGTCGACACGACAGCGTTACCGTATCGTGCGATCCAGTCGTCGCCCAGCGACAACCCAGGGGATGTCACTCAGTATTATCCACTCCCGAGTGACCAGAGGAGCTCCACCGAGATAATAACCCATCCCAGTTTGGGCTCGTGATACTCACGCACCCGAAAATCCATTTACGCCAATAAAACAGGATTTTTCCCAATTAAAATAAAATGCACATGTACGCACCACGTAAATGCAAACTCAATGGATGACACAACCAACCAAGCATAAATCAACAAATCAAGCAACTTCGTCCTCCATCCATCCGACCCCCGAACTCCTCGGACTCAGTCCGGAATCAACAAACCAACCAAATAAATTATTGAAAGAGCAAAATATATTTAAATCTGAAAGTAGAGTTTGGAAAATACTTACAGCGCTATAAGGTATTTTTAGAAGGTTCGGCGCGCACCAAAAGATGAGCGGAAAGCAACGTAACAGTGCAAATGCACTGTAGCCGTGGGTCGCAAAATACCCACTTTTGAACGGGGACAAACCAAGACACCAAATTGATAGGGAATGGCCTAGGGAAGTTTGTGAAGCTAGTGGAAGTGAGTTTTGGCCGTGGGTGGCGGCGAAAACGCCGGTAGAAGCGAAAAACGTGCAAATCGGAGTTGAGCTCATGGGAGCTGCTCCGGCGACGGATCTAGGCCGGAAATGGGTGGGTTAGGTAGGCAAAAGGTAGGGGAAGAAGTGGTGAAAAGATGGTGGCCGGAGGTGGTGCGACGGCGCCGGAAACGGTGAAAAACCGTGCGGCTTAGATGCGCTTTCCGGCCAAACGGCGGCACGGTTGGGGGAGATCTTTGGTGGGGTGGTGCGCGGAGGGAGGGGAAGATTTCTGGGTGGGTGTCGCAGGCTATGCCGCCGGCGAGCGGCGGTTCTGGGCGGTTGAAGGTAGCGGCGGCAGAGTGAAAAAAAAGTTGGGGGAGCGACTTTGAGGGGCTCGTGGCGGCTAACGGTGGGTCCGATGGTCCTGAAAATTGGTGGGGATGTAGTCTGGTGGGAGGGGAAGAGAATGGCGGGGGTGGTGTACGACACCTCCACCGGACGGCGGAGATACGGCCGGTCAAAGTGGGGTTGACGGAAGAGGAAAAAGAGAAGGGAGAGAGAGAGAGAATCGGGCGCACGGGAGAAGAAACGGGGAGGAAGAAAAGAAAGAAAGAAAAAGAAGAAAAAAGAAAAGAAGGAAAAGAAAAAAGGAAGGGAAAAAGAAAAAGGAAAAAAAGAAAAGAAGGGGAAAAGAAATGAAGTCCAAACTTCACTTCCGGGATCCAGAAACTGATCCGCCGAAACGATATTAAAAACATAAAACGACTAAAATAAATTAAACACTACATCAAATAAATAAATAAACATCAAGAAAATATTTTAAACACAACGTCAAGCTAAAATATAATAAATAACTAGTAAAAACCAACTATTAAATTTTAAATCCAAAAACGAGCTAAAATAAATTAAATAGCAATTTTAAACTCAACAGCAAATAAAATCTAATTAAAATCCGATAAATTAAAATAAAAGCACTATAATATTAATTAAATTAAAACCACTCCTTCAGTGAAAATACACGTAAAAGCGGGTCATCACAAATGTTATGATACCAATGCATTGGGTTACGATGTTTGCAGAAAAAGACGTAGTTTCAATATGAGTAGTACTATAGTCAATGCCAGCTACTCATAGTGCATATAGGGGAGTTTTGAGCACACCATACGTTACGTTAATGATGGATTTAATAATGATGAAATGTTTTTGAAAGGATGAATTGAAAAATATTCTTTGAAAGAAATTGTGTATTAAAGTTTTTTTCCTAAAAAAGGTTGAGGAATCTGTATGGGAGACAAATATGAATTTTTGTGCATATCATGTATGCATCTCATGTTTATCAGTAATCATGCATATCTTATATCTGCAGAAGTTAATTGTTTAACTTATAGAGATTTCAAGGAATCTCACTATGCTAGTTATTGGTGCAAAACTGCAAGTGCACAGTATCGTAGTTTTATAGTAAAATGATGAGAAGAGTATCGTCCTTAGGGATTGGTAACTTACTTTTGACAAATATCAAAATTAAACAAATCACGACTTTATTTAGAAAAGTCACTAAGATTTTTGTAATTACAATTTGAAACAAAAATCAATTAAAAAATATTCAAAGGGAAGCAAAGATGTTGTTCAAATATCAAATTAATGAGAAAAAAACTTCTAGGAAACCAATTTTACCTAATCCATCACTATGCTTTACTCATCTAACTAATTGAATTTAATTCTCTCTATTTGTTAGCAAAATCTCCAAACTCATCCCAAAGCCTCTCTTGATAGTCAATTGAAAATATTCTTGTTCATTATTTTACATAAAAGTATACAAATTAATAAAGCAAGAAAGCATTTAAAGCAACGATTTTAAGACTACATAGGTTTATATAAGTTTTTCAGTCTCTATATTTTCCTATGCCAAAATATCTAAGGTTTATCCTATAATTTCCTCCCCAAATATCAAATCACAAGATCAAAATCATCTAATTAATGGCCAATTAATTAGAAACAATAAGCTCAGAATAAATCAGACAAACATGAAAGAGAATTACTTCAAATTAGTATAAAAAAGCAAGCAAAGTTTGAAACTAAATTACATCATTTTCCTAGAATAAAGAAAATTTAGTTCATGCTAAAATTTAAATTCAACATAAATGAATTCACCATAATTTGTCTGAGAGAAATAGAAGAGAATAAACAATGAAAGAGATACTCTCGTAGTCCCACAGCGTTGTTCTTCAATTTTTCTTGAAGTCACATCCCAGGTGTGTTACGTTCTCCAAAAGCCAAGCCATAGAAAACACAAAATAATCTGTTGCTTGCCTAGTTTTGTGTGTCCAAACCAAAGGGCCCCATGGCGTGAAACTCTCATAAGTCCAAACTGCCAAAGTAAATCTCGTGTATATCCGTGACTCATGCTAGCCTCCAAAATTCAAATTCTGTCTCCGTTCCTAATACTAGTCAAACCGAAAGAATAGCTAACATCCAAGAGCCATGCAAAAGATCACTCCATCTTGTGTCTCGACTTGCATCTCTTTTGGTGTAGTAGCTCCTCTATTCAAATAAAATCTTCATTTAAATGAGAGGGAGAGTCCCTAGACGATAGGTTTCTAAAATTTGGATCTTTATTTTCTTCAAATCGAAAATAAAATTTAATGACAACAATGAAGCTTAAAATTAATCAAAATAGATAAAATTAGACTAAAGTTTAAAGTTAAGAAGTGATAAAATATACTAAATTATGCAAGTCATCAACTAGTCCCACTACCATTCCTCTCGGAATGATAGAAGTTGTGTCAGGACCGGCATACGACGAGTAAGATGAGCGCTTGGCTTCAGATGGTTGAGGATGAGTCCAATCCTGAGTAGAGGATAGATTTGATATTAATGTTTGTAGCAATGGTTCTGTACACCATAGAGCGGATGAGATCATTGATTTGATTAAGAAACTTTGATGCAGTATTTGTTTTAAAGAGATTCTATCTCTCATGTTTTGTCTGAACTTCTGCCTTACTATGTGGACCTCTTTTGTAAGGCAGTATCTATTGATGGTTAATTGAACTATTGGGATATTAGTTCATTCTGGCATAAAAGTTTTATAAGTCATCCTTATTCCGTTGCAATTATTGCATACTATTAGTTTGCATCCTAAGATGCATTGCATATTAACTATCATGAAAATGGGTATGTAGCCATGTGTTACAAGTCCCAATGCTCCAAGTCTCTGTTCCATCTTGCAGATAGAAATGTATGACGGGTTTCGAGACCCAGTCGACCACCTAGAGAATTTCAAAGTGCACATGACTTCACTATTTTCCCATTAATATTGAAGGGTGTGGCGAGAGGCTGGTTTGGCACATTATGATCTAGGTCAATTGACAACTTCGATTTAATAAGGAGAGGCTAACAATTGAATACCAAGATGAAAAGATAAACCTGGTAACTTGTAACAGCCCGTTAGAAATTCAATAGTAGAATTTCTATAGACTTGAGGAATCTCGTGAAAACTCCGTAAGTTTTCACGAATCGGCTAATAGCAAAGGTTTTAGTCTGTCAACATAATCAATGTGATCACTCACTGTGGTGCTAGAAATGCGAATTTAATTGTTTGAGATAGTTAGAAGTATCAGAATATGTTATAGTCTACGCCACTAGACTCAGTTGAATATTTAGGATTTTATAGCGCAATAACTCAATTTTATAATTTCAGACGAAACGGCTGTTTGAAACTGTGAATTTATTTATAGGGGCACTTCGAGGTTGAGTTTTTGTAAACGGTTTTTACTGTAGGTTAATATGAATATTTAGGATTTTTCAGTAATAAGTTTATTACGCTTTTCTTGGAGTGAATAGTAACCTCGATAAGCGTACTAAGTGCAGTGTTTTCAAAATCATTGTGTGGAATGTCCAAATTAGGTTCGAGAAGTTTATTTGGATACTTGGCAAGATCTTAGCCACACATAGTGAATAGTATTAGACACTTGGCACAAAGAGGAACCATCAGATGGATTTGTGAAGGAAATCAAGGTGTGAGATCATGCCACCTAAGCAAAACCCTTTTCATTTGATCAACCATTTTAGCCAGATCAAAGAGGGTTTCAACCCTAGTGAAACCCTAAATGGTTGGAATCCAATTGACACCCCTAAAGCTTGGTTGAAACCGAAACCCTAAACGGTTTCCCCAAACCCTAAATTGGCCTTCAAACCCTTTTTGTTCCAATTTCTAGTATTGTGTTTAATCACTTGATTAAATCACTTCCACAAGCTATTAATTTTTCAAATCCTTGTTATGACATCATTATCCAACCTTTTAAACCTGGAAAATTTGATTGGGCCAAGAAAAATTAGATTTGAGCTTAATAGCATCTCAAACTCTAACCAAACTCCCTTTAAACCCCAAATTGAAGCCCACTTGGTTGAGGCCCACCAAGGCCCACGAATTTGGCCACCTTGGCAAGGCTTCTTGGAGAAGTTTCCTCCCCCACATGGCAGACCATCCACTGTCCATGGCTGCACCCAACAGTGCCTTGATGAGATGGAGAAACCTACCTCATCAACCTCCATACCTCACAGCTTCTGCAAGCAGTCCTTTGCCTCCCACTATTCTCCACTTTATGTCACATAGATACCTCCAATCAATGGTCATTCAAGTCCATATATTCCCCCTCTAGAAGTATAGAGTCGTGCAAGACACACTTATTTCCCTTTAATCACTTCTTCACCCCGTTCTTAGAGAGAAACCTAAAAGATCTCTCTCGGGCAGATTTCTGGGTCTTTTTGCGTGGCAATTCTTGACCCTTTTTAAGTATTTTCACACAATGACTCCTTGATAAAAGGTGTTCCTCTTTGAGTATAGCTTCCGTAGATATATTATTCGTATCATTAAATGGTCATTTGGTCAGTCAAAAGTATTTTTAAGCATGGAAAGGTTATTCTAGGCGTGAATCTGGAGAGTATGTTATGTTTTTGAGTTTTTGACTAAGCTAATGGACATATCTTGGTCCAAAAATTTTATGGAGTGTTTTTAGCATGTGTTTAAGAGTGTTCATTGAGATTTTGTTGCATGACTAAAGCTTTTGATGATATATTTTCTTAGATCTAGAAACTTGAAAACTGGAAGTGGCAAAACAATTTTTATTTGGAGAAAGTTTGAATATTTCGAGGTTTTATCTTACTCTAAAGGCTTTGATATTTTTATGTGATGATCCTAAGTCTCTTATTTTCATGTTATATGTTATTTTGAAGATATTTAGTATTGGTTTCAAAGATATGATTTTTCTATGCAAGAGGATTTCAGTTAGGCCTAAGATTTGATGTTTTTAGATTAGATCCATGTTTTATTGATTTTTTAGCCATGTGATTTTAAGTTTGATGATTGGATATTCTTTAGGACACATTTTTAAACCATGTGATGCTTTTTAGTCACGTATTGCTATATGTTATAAGTATGCCATGTTAAGTATGCCATATGTTACATGTATGTCATGTCATTTAATATTCACCATTGCAAGTATTTCATGTTAAGTAAAGAAGTCAGATCAAGTTTATGTTAAGTCAAGTTTTAGATCACGTTCATACTAAGTTATTCATGTCAATCACGACCCTAAGTGCTAGGATGGGGTAATATCCTAGTGGAACTTCTTTGTTCACGCTGGAGTGTCTAAATAGGTGTGAAATTCCCTGGGTTGACGAAGTACAGTCAACAGGTTGTGAATGGGGCCTAACTAGCTGGTCACCAGAGTGCGCTGGGCATTAACGCCGATGGAGCCAAATTTTTATTTTACATGTATTCATGAGGCCACAACAATTGTGGAGCATACACTATGTGAGACACAGCAATTGTGACACGTAGAATACATGGGGCCACAACAACTGTGGAGTACGTATTAACGCATTCATAGCTGGTGTAGATACCTGTGTTGTGTTGCAGTAATCAGCAGGGACACACGGCTCTAGGGGACCCATGTAACACTCATATGGTCACGTTATTAATTAAGTCAATTGAACAAGAGTCCAAGTTTATGTCAAGAAGTTAAGAATAAGCAATAATGGTAAACCCATGAGATAAGAATAAGCAATCATGGTAAACCCATGAGATGAGAATAAGTTTCAGATCAAGTTCATGTTATGTTATGTTATGTTCACGTACATGTTATGTTCATGTTTACGTTAAGTTTCAAGTTCATGTTCATATCATGTTATGTTCACGTTTATGTTATGTTCAAACTCACGTTCATGTTATATTCAGCTCATGTTCACGTTATGTTTCAAGTTCACGTTCATGTTATGTTATGTTCATGTTTATATTATACCTCAAGTTCACGTTTATGTCATGTTATGCTCAGATTTATGTTAAATTCAAGTTCATGTTTATGTTATGTATGTTCACGTTCATGTTATGATTCAAGTCTATATTATATTTCAAGTTCACGTTCATGTTATGTTGCTAGCCCATGTTATATTTTAAGTTTAAGCTCATGTCATTTCAAGTCAAGTTCAGTTCATGTTTCAGTTCAGGTTATGTCAGTTATGCCATGCTATATGTCAAGTTATGCTATGCTTACTTACGACTTTAATTATGCATTCATGCTTTTACTGCCATGCATGTATCATTAACCTATGTGAGAGTTTCTTATTAACTTAGTGAGATTTGTAATCAAATCTCACCGTGGTAGTCCCAACTATCATTCCCGCCGAATGGTAGGCGATGTGTCAGGATCAGAGCAGGGAGCGGACATTGGTAGACTGAAGGAGTTTGACTAGCCGCTGCAGACACGACATGGAGTTTACAACTTCCATAGTTAATTTTTGGATAGTATTCTAGCCTTGTTAGTCGAGTTACACGAGTTACTCGATGAACTTCCTCAATAGTGTATTTTGGTAATGTAAATATGAAGTTTGGTCTCCCATGTTTTTGAGGTTACAGACTTCTAAGACTCGTACTGAAATCATAGATGTTTATTTTGTTAAGTATGCTGGGATTACGATTTAACTATTTGGATATTATAAGTTTGGTGCATATTATTGCTCAAGAAAAAAAAAATTATCCGCTGCGAATATTGCATAATGCTAGATGCATGTTAGGAACATTGCATCTTATATGTCATGAACGGGGGCAGGTAACCTTGTGTTGCATGTCCCAATGCTTCAGATGTCCGTTTGATCCCAAGCTAAATCTGGAGGCGTCACACAACCCTTCTGGTAGGTGTATGGCCTAGAAGCTGATTCATGGCTAAGTTGACAAGGAAAACTCCTTCAACCCTGGGGAAGTTTATGGACAGAGACAATGACTTTATCAATGTGGAACAACCTTACAAGCCCTTATTGAGCTGAGGAATATTGAGATGAAGTTAGAAGTCAGGAATTCCATATTCTAGCAAAACAAGAGACAGGAAGATTGGCTCAGGCCAGCAAGAAAGAAGGCGTGAGAGACAAGCACCCCAGCATGAACAAGGAGCCTAGCTCACTCACCACAACTTTAATGTACAAGAGAAAGAAGGGTCCTCTAGAAAGGATCAACGATAGGCAAGGAGAGGGCAATGCTTTGGCAAGTACCATCAGTTAGACACCCACTAGACAGAAGACTACACTACAATGAAAAAGAGGGTGTCCAAGTTGGTGGGTAGTGGAGAGCTTGAGTGAATGCTCGTAAAATGCATAAAATTGAGGCGAGGAGTAGATTGAGTGTGCAATCCTCGATGAAGCACTAGCCCAATAAGGCAATGGTTGACAAGAGAAGATGGCCGCAATGCCCCTTGCTAAAATACTAGTTGTGATGATGCATCTTTGGGAGAAATTTGTACTATAGCTGAGGAATTTGCTAGGAGCAGTGCATCAACCTCTAGTAGAAGAGCACATGCCCGTAGAGCAAGATATGAAGAAGTTTTTACATGGTAGACAGACCACCCAAGTACAGATGACGTATTAATAAAATGACCATCTCCTTTGTGGAAGAAGATTTTGAAGGGGTCTTGTACCCGGATGGTAATGCATTGGTAGTAACGCTCCTGGTTGCCAACTATACTACCGTATGAATTATAGTCCACAATGACTGCTCAGCAAACATTCTATTTTGGAGGCTATTGTTAGGATGGGTATAGATGCTAGCAAGTTGCGATCATCTCCCACCCCATTGAAAGGGTTCTCCGGATATGTAATCCAACCAGAGGGCACCATAACCCTACCTGTCATGGCAGGAAAAGGGCTATGTGTGGCCACCATGATCACCAACTTTCTGGTGGTCAAGGCCCCATCATCTTACAATGCTATATTAGGGCCACTGACCCTGAATAGCCTTAAAGCAGTTACATCCACCTAATACCTCAAAATAAAGTTTCGAATAGAAGTGGGAGTAAGGGAAGTGTGGGGCGACCAGGCCCTGGCCCTAGAATGTTTTGTGTACGAGCTCAAAGTAGGTGGTCTAATGTTTGCAGTGTTGAAGACCACACCCAGGTTGAGCTACCACCTCCACTGCCAGCTCTCCTCGACCTTGGTGTGGAGGTGCAGGATGAACATAATTTACAACAGGCAGAGGCAAACGAACCATTGGAGCTGGTAATGTTACAACAACATAGGTAGCTACAAGACTTGCCCTTGACCTCCAAGCCGCCTTGAAGCAGCTACTGATCGAACATAGGGTCGTGTTCACATGAAGTCATGAAAACAAGCTCGATATTGACAACACATTCATTGAGCATAGACTATGTGTCGACCCAATTGCAAAATGGTCTGCCATAAGAAAAGATCGTTCAACACAAAGAAGTATGTAGTTATAGCTAAAGAAGTGGACTATCTCCTCGCTGCAGTGTTTATCAAATAAGCTCACTACCCTGAGTGGTTATCCAATGTTGACTTGGTGAAGAAAGCGGACGAAAAGTTAAGAATATGCGTAGACTTCACTAACCTAAACAAAGCATGTCCAAATGATAGGTTCCCATTGCCACAAAGCGACGTTATCATTGTTGCCACGATGGGACATAGAATGCTGAGATTTATGGATGCCTACTCAGGGTACAACCAAATCGGTATGAATTCGACAGATCAAGAGAAGACGTTGTTCATCATAGACAGGAGGCTTTACTGCTAACAAGTCATGGAAAGCTCCCCTATCTCAATTGAGCTCACCACAATAGCAATGTGACTTTTAAGGCCAGTCTATGAAAGGACATTGCATTGGAAAGCTACACACCAACCATGCATTGGCAAACTTCAATTTTTAAGGTGCAACGAGAGTGCACCTCCTACATGGCAGTAGGGTGCATAGGTCCTTGGACCCTATCCACTAATTCTTCCATGGCATGGTGAGTGTTGCGCTCTTAGATGCTCATTTGCATGCATGTTGCTTCTCTGCATGCATGGATCAACATGGGTGAGTACATGCCCTCCCATGTGCCTTTGCACTGCAGGCAGACTTGAAGCATGCTATGTGTTGGAGAAATTGATGTTTTAACTACCTTATAGTCAAATATAACACGCAATGGTTAACTAGTGATGGTCTAACCTCACATAGACGAGCCTAGGTAGAGGTGACCACCAGCTTCTATTTCTATTAACCAACTAGGTCGAATATATGATGTTTCTTTTTACGAAAAAGATTTGTACAATCATAATGCATACACGTCTCACACACTCTCTTTAAGAAAAATAGGCAAATTTGGGAGCAATGTGCAAAAAATGTACTTTCTAATGGTGGACTCATTATTTTTCAAAGTGAGTACATGGAGCTTGTATGCCCTAAATCTATATCTAGTAGTATTCTTTTCTTTTTTTTTGCTAAGAGAATAACGAGCAACTTATCTTTGTATTGTACATTGGATTGATTGTCATTCATGAGTCATGTGATCTTTTCATTTCTTGACAATCTTGCTAGACTGCTATGACAGTGACTTCATTTTCTCCCCTCGGGACCTTCCATGGAGAGCTGCGTGGCATTTTTTTATGCTAAAAGAGCTTTTTATGGATCACGTGCCCTTTTGCTCAGAAAGAGACAACTCGCACCCTACAATCTAAACCAAATTGTTGAAGCATTTTCTGGTCATGGAGGCTCACAACATTGTTGGATGACCCAACTGTCTCTATATGGTTGTGCTTGGTAGTGGTTATGCTTGAACATCCATGGCTTGCAAGTATAAATAGATGGCAAAACATAAATTAATGATACAAAGGCTTACATCGTTCAGCACTTTGACATCAATTCACTTGGGTATGTAATTTACTATAATTGGGATATAAATAAATGTTCTTATAGTCATTCATAGGTCACTTATATAGCCTTCATGAAGAGGAAGGGGATGGTTGAAGAAGGCATGTCTTGTCATGCATTGAATCTTGACTTTTACTAGACTGTAGGTTTAAAGCCTCGTTTCTATACTAAAGTATTTTCAGGTATTTTCAAATGTTTAAAGATATTATTTTCTAAATATCACTCAAACAAAACACACTATTTTTTAATTTGACATATTTAACATTTTTATCTAATTATTACCTAATAATTATTTAAACACAAAAGTCAATACAACTTTTTCAAACTTTCAAACAAAATATAAAAAAATATGCAATGTTTTGAAATTTCAAAAAAAAAGTTAAAAAAATAATATTTAAACAATTTTTTAAAACTCTATAATATTTTTATTCAATTTTTTCTCTCATTTTCTAAAACCTAATAAAATATATTAACTCAAATCATTTTACTACTATTCACAAATCATATTACTACTATTAACAAACATATTATTTCATTACTATTCATAAATATTATAAAATATTATAAATGTCCAATGCATCCCAAATTCTTATGAGTTCTTCTATATGCAAGCATACCGCGGACAGAAATGCGGAGCATTAATGACGTGGCAAGTAAAAAAAAAAAGAAACAAAACAGTAAAAAGAGGGAAAACACGAAAGGTGCTTCAGAAATTTGTTTCATCTCTCCCATCCGTCCACTATAGCCTCTACGAGCACCTCTGCGAGCACGTCGTCCTCATTTTCGTCGTGGTCGTAGATCTTTCCAATGAGTCTACCTACGCTGTCCGTTGGGCCATCCACCACTACATCCGCCCCAATGACGTTGTCATCCTCCTCCATGTAAGCCCCACCTTTGTCCTCTTCGGTGCCGACTAGGGCTCTATTGACCTCTCCATTTCCTCCACCGAAGTTGTTGACGAGGACGACACCACCACCACCTCCACCAAAGTGTCAGAGCAAAAGCTGGAGGACGATTTTGACACGTTCACGGTGTTGAAAGCCCCGGTTTAGTATCACACACCACACACCCACGTGGCAAACCTGTCTGTAAACCCAACCACTGGTTCTTTCCTCTCACCCATCTCCCTCGCCCAGGCCAAACAGATCTTCTCTCAACCCATCTCTTCTCCCTCACCCACCTAGCGCTTTTTCTCCTTCAACCCATCTCTTCTCCCTCGCCCATCTCTTCTCCTATGTTCTCAACCCATCTCTTCTCCTTCAACCTGATGGGCCGATCGTTTATTTCCTCAACCATCACTCCGACGCCCCTCACCCCTGAAAGCCTAGAAATATTATGACCGATTCCTACCTTTCAGTGGCCTCTCTCTTTGTCTCTCTCACCGAGTCGTCACCCCTCACCAAGCACCTGTCATTTTTGTCGTTGATGCGAAGTTTCACCGTCACCACCCACGATTTTGCCACCAACGATTTTTTCTGCTTGACCTTTTACCATACAAGTAAATCCAAATTCTATCTTGTAATGGAGCATGTTTATTTTTTCAGGGGAAAGTCTTGTTGCAGGCATAATGTTGCAATATTTTTGTTTTCACGTGTTTTAGATATTCCCTCAAAAAGTATGGTCCTCCCCGTGATTTCGGCCAACGACAAGCTTACATTACGATGTGAATTGTGGGTAGGATGATTGTTGATTTTCATCTGGGCATATATTTTGTAATTGTGTATTGCTTCACTAGTTTCTTTTGATGGTAGTTTTATGGCTATTTTGAACAAATTAATTGAAATTCGCTTGGATTGTTAGTGGCAGTATAGGTGCTTATGAGTTTTACTCTGAAAAAATCCTATCAAAATGTTTTTTTTATCAATTTTGGATGGTTGTGAGCTGCATATTTTGGGGCTCCACTCTGGAATGAGTTGCGTGAAGTGGATGTGAAAAAGTTGCTTCTTCCTGAGCTTTATATTTTTCATCCTTTTCCCCTTGTTTGTTTCATCCTTTCATCTTCATTGTATTTAATGAGTGAAACTAAATCTTTTATTCAATAAACATCCGAAGGCTTCATGGAATGGAAGTTAATTTCTTTACAAAGTTTAACATCTTCAATATGGTAAGTTGATTCTACATTCCGGTTGAGTTAGTAAGTAATGATGATTATACTAACCCCCCTCCATCACTCTTCAGTTAGCATTTTGTTTTTCCTTTGTTGGTACAAATATAAATTCCAATGTTTTATTTGATTTTTTGAAGTTTGAAACAAAACTGTATGTGTGGTATTTGATTTTTGTACTGTTGGTACAAGTATCAACCACATAATGGGCAATGAGAGGAGTGATGCTTTCAGAATATAGGGGGAATATTAGACGTGCATTACGTGTATTTTTGTGAAATTAGTTTGTATACATTTTGCGTAATGGAAGTGTTCCATTTTCTTCAAGTGTAATATTTTCAAGAAATGTAAATCATGCTATGTAAAATGCAATGATTGATATGTAAAAAGGGTACTATTTTTTAAAGTGTAAAGAGGATAAAATCAGGACTTCATTGAACTTTGTATACTTTTTGTTCAATTGTGAAATGCAATGAGGAGTGCATCTTATTGTTCACGATTTTAGGAGTGCATCATGCTTATGTTTTTGAGTTCCTACCAAAACAGATTGATGAATTGAGTTATAGTTTTCCATGTCGGTAAGTACATGCTTGATGGGGTGTCGACTATATTCAATTTAGTTTTGGCATTAGACGGCTTATGTTATTTTTTCATCAGCAACTTTGTGGATAAGTTTCAGTTTGTTTGAAACAAGGTCATAATTATATTCATAGACAATAACAGTTATGGTCCGACCAATCTACAATTGATTCAAAACTAACATGTTACATCTGTGGTGCGAGCCAACCAAAAATAATTACAATAGATATGATCCAGTACAAACACAACAATACAATGCACCCCTATTCTGTTTTATCTCACTTTCGAAATTCGTCCTCTTGCTTCTTTAGCTCATTTTCTCTCTCAGTTCGTTGATCCTTTTTTTAGCTTCATACCCCTATAGCAATAAATCATCATCTCTTCTAAATTGCATTCTCTTGTCAGAATTTTCTCCTCTACCAATTGAATTATATCTGCCCAGATCAAGAATTGACATCTTGCATCTCCCTGCGTACAAATCAAGAATTTCAAGTTTGAAATAGAACAACTTCATACATGGACTCAAAAGTAATAAACAAATTAGATAGGTGTCACTGAAAAAAAAAAAGGAGGTACTAAATCAACTTGTACACTCCAAAGATGCTATTGGAAATTATTGACGAACTTATCCAACATGTAGACAAAGATTATTCACTTACTTAAAGGTATGCCAAAGTCATAACCCTGATGAAACTTGGCATCTTTAACCTTCCATTATTATAATTTGAGCACTCTCTCTACGAAAAAATTGTGAAAAGATTTCTGAGCAAAAAAACTCACTAACTAATAATTTTTAGACTCTGTCAATAACAGTTTACTAACTAATAAATTTGGTTTGACAAATTTACTAACTCATATTGTCAGTGATGTTTGTACTTTTTAGACTTTGTCAAGAACAGTTTACTAACTCATACTAGCCCAGCATAATTGGTCTCTCTATCAAAAACTTCCAATGGAAACCCAAAGAGAAACAATAAGCATCCAAGAAGAGTTACAAATGGGGATACATCAACACATGATTTTTCTATGATTAGAAGACAAATATAGGGTGAATCAACATTAACTGCATATTTTCTATTCTCTTATAGGATCTAAGTTCAAGATATATATGAAGTATGTGAAAAATGACTGATATTTAGCTCATTAGGGTAATTGGGAAATGCATGCAGTTTATAAGGTATTGGCTCTCAATAAGGTGTAGTGCAGCAAGCACAAAAGTACGAGAAGCCCACATCTCATGTAATGAACACACTTTAGTACCACATTGGTTATTTAATTACAAAATTTAGAACACACTTGATTGCCTACACACTTCCATCAATCCAGGACAAAAAGTTTATAACCAAATTAGTGTATCATAATCAAACCAAATCAGTGTATAAGAGCAACAAAATTAACCAAATCAGTGTATAATAGCAACAAAATTAAACCAAGTTAATGTATAACAACCAAAGCTAGCCAAATCAGTGTATAAGAATTAAACCAAATCAATGTATAAGAGCAAACAAATTAACCAAATCAGTGTATAATAGCAACCAAATTAAACCAAAACATTGTATAAGAACAACAAAATTCTACCAAATCAGTGTATAACAACATTAAAATTTAATCAAATCTATGTTAGTACGGGAACCTTGCAGGGCTTGGTGAGAGAGACAGAGGGTACGATGAGAGAGCTAGAGGGCTCGGTGAGAGAGGGTGAGAGAGAGAGTGTGTGTGTGTGTGGCTCGAAGGGGTAAGGGAGGGCCTCGACGCACTGAAGAGGGGTGGTTTTGGGGTGGGTGGGGGTGCTTTGCAAAGACGGGGGAGTGAGGGTGGGAGGCTTCACAGAGAGGGGAGAGTGAGGGTGGGGTGGTGGAGGGCTTCACAGAGAAGGAGGAGTGAGGGTGGGGGGTTTCGTAGAGAGGGGAGAGTGAGGCTGGGGTGGCGGGGACCTCGCATAGATGGAAGAGTGAGGGGGGTGGTTTTCGCATAGATGGAACAGAGAAGGGGGAGTGAGTGTAGGGGGTGATCGATGGGGCTGCCATTTTCAGAGCACCAGGGAGTTTCGAGCGAGAAAGAGGGAAAAAAGATGGAAGAATTGAAAATGGAATGAAAACACATGAAAAAACAATGAAGAGGAAATGAATTCCCGCTCCAGACAAAACGCCGCATTTCATTTTATCCACGTCAGCAATGGTGCACAACTCGGTCCACATTCCACCTGCAACAAGACTTTCCCAATTCTTATTCCCTCTGTTTCTTTTTCTTGTTTGGTGGTAGGTCTCTGTTGTCTCTTTTGTATCTCCTCTTCTTACAAGGCATGGTGGGCTTTGAATACAACCTGGACGTTTGGATGGGCTTACCAACCTTGTACATTTTAGAATAATTGTATAGCTGCTCTATATACTCCGAGCATCAAATAAATCACATTTGAGGGGCTGTTTGGGCCAGCATCAAATGGCTTACAGTACTGTGGTAAAGTTTGAATTTTTAATGATTTCTTTTTGTTATAATGTAAAACCATATCGTTTTTATTTTTTCTCACTGAAGTTTTGAGAACGCCAGGGATCAAAATATATATAGACGTATGTACTGGGATAGTTTCTTGTTTCAGATCACGTGGCATGCATATATGATGAACTGGAATTAGTTGAACTCAAGGGAACTTAATATTTGGCTAAAAGATTATAAAAAAAACATTTAACTAAAATAATGTTACATCCTAGAATTAGAAATTGCGATATTATTGGTAGTCCATTTAGCCATTATTTTTTCATGATTATCATCTGTTGTGGAAATATTTGTTATTTTTTTTCGCTTACTCACAATTAATTGATACAGTCTTGGTTTTTTGATACACACATTTAGTCTATTAAGAAGATCTAGGGTATAGATACATTGCAATGACATGAGGAAGATCTAAAGTGTATCGGATTTCATACTTTAAAGAGATTAGTCAATACTACAATTGAAATTATACTTTGAAGTGATTAGTACATATAAATGCCATTAACTTCTTATTCTTGAACAATGTAAAATTGAGACATTATGGAGACAATGTAAAATTCTGGCAATACCTGCTTTAGCTAGATAATCTGCAATAGAATTTCCCTCTCCAATCTCCTGTAACAAATTTACATTCCATCTAGCACACCCAATGAGATCATGAGTATTAGACAAGGTTGAGATATTGCAAATCCTTTGGATTTAAGAGAGCCATCACCACACCAGGTTTCTAACCAAAAACTGATATTACCTTCTCTAACCTCCTTGTACTCACAAAGAACAAAAGGAAGGCATTTGATAATTGATTTCCAAAGAGAGGGGTTTGGTAGAACATCTTGCAAGCTCTTTAAATGCATTTATAGGAACCTCAATCCAAATACAATGAGGGTGAAGGACAAGATTTGACCACATTGCATAGCCATTTTAGTAGATACAAGAAGCACCTGCAACTTCTTAGAGCTTACCATTGTAAGGAGAGATGAAATTTCAAAGGATACACAAGAAACGGCTAAAGTAAGAATGGCTAATGGGGAGATGGTTGTGAGTGAAAGTAGGATACAAAACCTAAGAGTCTTGGTCCAGGGACTAGTATTAACAACAAAAGTGTATGTGTTAGTTTTGGCAGGCTGTAACATGGTTTTGGGGGTCAATTGGTTGTAAACCCTTATGTTTGTTCTTTGGAACTTTAAGGAACTTACTATGAAATTTACTTACCAGGGTATCCCAGCCACGTTGTAAGGATTGACATCAGCTAAGTTGATTAAAGGGGGCACCCTCAACTAATTTAACAAGCTGGAACAGAAGGCTTCCTCCTACAATTTATTGAAATAGCAAAACACACAAGCAACAAAGAGACAAATCCAACTATTTTGGGGCTGCTGAAGCAATACACAAATATTTTTTAGGAACCTAGAGGGTTGCCCCATCTAGGAAGCCGTGATCATGCTATCACACTAATACCTGATGCAAAACTAGTGTCAGTTAGACCCTACAGATATCCTTACTTTTAGAGGGATGAGATCAAGGGAGTGGTTAAGGAATTACAAGATATAGGGGTGTTTAGGCTAAGCCAAAGCCCTTATTCTTCCTCGGTGCTACTTGTGAGGAAGGCTAATGGGTCTTAGATGATGTATATCGACAACCGAGATATAAATGCAATAACTTTCAAATATAAATACCCTAATCCTATAATGGAAGAACTACTAGATGAGTTATATGAGGCTAAGTACATTTCTTAGTTGGACTTAAGGTCTAGATATCACGAAATCAAGTTAAAACCGTTGAATATTCCCAAGACTGCATTCACGACACATGAAAGGCCTTACAAGTTTCTTGTTGTTCCATTTAGGCTAACAAATGCTCCTTCCACATTTCAAACTTTAAGGAATGAGATATTCAAGCTATACAACAAAAGCAAGGATGAGCATTTATAGCACCTAATAGTGACCCTAGACATGCTAAGCTAGCATCAACTCTATGCCAAGCAGTCTAAATACAGCTTTGGATGCAAGGAAGTTGCTTACCTAGGGCACTTGATCTCCGCTGAGGGGGTTAGGGTCGAATCTGAAAAATTAAGAGCCATGGTAGAATGGCCAAAGCTAGCATCCCTAAGGTCCCTTAGGGGATTCGTAGGATTAACAGGATATTATCAAAGATTTATTAGAGGATATGGGGGAATAGTTGTTGCCTTAACTCGGCTCCTCGAAAAAGGGCAATTTAAATGGAGTAGGGAAGCTCAAGAGGCCTTCCAGTAGTTAAAAAGGGCCTTAACTAAATCCCTAGTGCTGTTACCACTAGATTTTAACCAAAGGCTCACCATTAAATGTGATGCTTCTGGGACAACAGTAGGAGTTGTACTGATGCAGTAAGGGAGACCTATTGCTTACTATAACCAAGTTGTGAAGGGAAGACTCAACTTCTCTCAAATTATGAGAAAGAATTATTCGCACTGGTTTCAATAGTATAGAAATGGAAGCCTTATCTCATTGGTAGGCTCTAAGTTTAAGGTACCGTTGGATCAAAGGGTTGGAACACCCACACAACAAAAATGAGTAGCTAAATTGCTTGGATATGACTCTGTAATAGAATACAAGAAGAGTAAAGAGAAAAGGATAGCAGATGCCCTTTGTAGACAATTTGAGGAGGAAGAGGTGACCTAAACTGCTATTTTCTTACTCACTATTATCGGGTTCAAGGAACCAAAGGAGGGACACATAACTAACAGCAAGGCACAATAAATAATCAATAAGGCCGAGAGTTGGGAATTAAACCACCCATATGAGATCAATGGTGGCAATAAGAGGGTCTATGTGGTTGAAGTCCTACAATTCAAGCAAAAATTACTACTATTGCATAAAAACCCCCTAAGGGGCCATTCCGGGTATAATCACACCCTATATAGGGTAAGGCATCATTTCTTTTGGCTAGGATTGAAGCTGAGATATCAAGGAATTTATTCAAAATTGTAACACTTGTCAGAGAGGCAAATCTCACCAGACTCTACCAAGTACCCTTCTATAGCCACTACCTATACCCAACAAGCCATGGTCACATAACCAAGAACAACCACTTTACCCCCGTTACACACACCTATGCTACCTCTATCATGGCACAACTCTTCATCCAGAGTATTTTTAAGCTCCATTGCATGCCCTCCTCCATCATCTCAATAGGGACCACACTTTTACTAGTAAATTTTGGCAATAATTATTCAAAAGCCAAGGTGTGTAGTTGGCATTCGGCATGATCTACCACCCACATATAGATGGCCAGATACAGGTTATTAACAAATGTGGGGAAAACAACTAAGGTTGTTTTCATTGGGAGAGACCTAAGGATTTGGCTAACTAGATTTCTTTGGCTAAGTGGTGTTACAACACCAACTTGGGCCAAAAAAATATCTAGGTTATGACGGCCTATGATATAGTATTCCTATATCGGATTTATTAATTTGATTCCAAATATAGCGAATAAAATTCTATGCACAAATGTGTGTATTTGAGAAAGAATCCATTTTTCAATGTTAATTAATATTTCTGACTCTGTTTTAAAATAAAATGAAAAAATATTGAGTATTAATTTATTAAGAGCAACATACAGTACTAACAGTGAGAGAGATAATAGAAGGAGAATACTGCAGCTTGATTTGCATTTTATTTTGTGATAATATTTTGAGCTAACAATACATAACATGTGTTTGGACAACTTACATTTGTTAACTTACTTTTAAGCAACAACGTGTTCAGGTTTTTCTTTTTTCTTTTTTCTCTTTTATCAAGTTGTTTTGCAACATTTCGGTCATTCATAGGCCCTTTTTCTGTTCTACTATAATGAATCTTACATTTTTTTTTTCAATTTTTCCCTTTTTTCCTATAATTGATTTTTACCAAAACTAGTATTTCATGTTGGGGCCTGTGGGGTTTTACGCAATTGCCCAGTCCCCAACACTTTAAGCTGGCCTAATCCATTTCTAGAGCTTTTTTACTCATTATCTCCACACACCCCATATCAAGTTTTTTTTTTTTAATCTTTTTAAAATAATTGAATTCTTCTACTCAATATTCATATACTACACATTTAGTAAAAGAAAAAAAAATGTAATGTGTGGTGTGTAGAGATAATAAATAGAAGTTCCTTTTTTTTTATATATATCCAGCAATTTAGAATAACTTGTGCACTTGAAAGTGATTTTTTAAGGATGATAGTGTCAAACAAGAGCTTGAATATATGTCATTGATCTTCAAGGTAAAAACATTTGGATCCCATCACTGTCACCCAATATTCTCTGTCGGTGAAGACATTATGACTTTCCTCCTCTCTCTATCATCGGCCTCCCACCTAGATCTCCAGGGCCATTCCATTTATGCTTTTCCTCTACAACTCTTAAAATATATAGGTGCTTGGACTTCTGGGTGGAAGTCCTCGCTTGTCTTGGACCGACACTCCAAGGATGGCATGTCGTCCTCCCAACTTTTGCATGCTCCTCACCATACTGCGTTCAAGCAGGGAGAACAATGATAGGTCCTGCTTAAGATTAAGTACGAATACTAAGGAAAGTATTATCTTAGGGTGAGAATGTACCACAATTTGAATAAACTTGCTTGACTTCTTCATTAATAATTCTTGGCTGCTTAAATAGCAAACCACTATCAAACCCACATACATAATGCCGAAAATAAAGGACAACACTAGACTGCTATCAACTAGTAACCGAAACACAAACACACGCAAAACCAAAACAAACACACGCAGAACAGAAAGCACAACACATGTACTAATGGAAATAAACATGCAAAAATAAATACATGCAATAGAAAATGACCCAATCCACGCTGCATGTATGCAACGTCTTCTACGTCTAACCTCATCCCAGATACTTGGGATTTGGCTTAAGGACCCTCTCCGAATATCAGGGCCTAACAGACAAGTTTTTTTTTTCCTAGAATATGCAGGTCAGACAAGATCGCGATGTCATGTGTGGGTGCCATCAGTGGCCATCTTTCGGGAACATATACCATAATAATAATTTTTTTATATATAAATATATATCTTTCGATCGTATACAAGAATGATACAGAAAGGCATATATTAAACATAATATATAGAACCGGTAGTAAAAACATATCAACATGTTTATTAACCTGAAAATGTTTTAAGTGATATTATGATGCTAAAATATCATAAATTATATCTCCATATCAGAAAACTCATTATTTCCATTCAAAGTGCCTATGATCATAGAAAATAGCAAGAAAAATGTTGAAGGGAATAAGATATAATAGAAAAATTAATGTACATACGTTTTTTTGTTGTTGGTTTCATACGTCTTTTAACTCTTAGAAGCATTTCAGGGGTCAGACTTTGAGTAAAATATCAAGATTTTATTAAGATTTCGGACGAAAATTTTAATTTAATAAAATATATATTTTGTATTTTTTAAATTATTTTTAAAGAGATTTGCGCCTTTTGTTTCAAACTTATTAGGGTTAGGGTTTATTTGAAATATCGGACAAGAATTTTTGGACTTTTGTGAGGTTTCGAGGGGTTAAGAGTTATTTTAAACTTATAGGGAAGGAAGAATTAGTTTTAATACTTTTTAGAGGCAAGAGATCGTAGTTTTGGGACTTTTACTAAATATTTGAAGAATTAAATGCAATTTTGTGAGAAAATTTTTTGAAATATTTTTTAATAAATTTTTAAGTGTAGGCTGCAGGGAGCAGAGCCTCCCGGCCCCTGGGTCCATGCTCCATCCACCGTAGATCTAGATCTATTCTATGTTTTTTTGTTTAAAGTTTTCATGATGCTCAAGGTCTACTAGCTGAATTTAACTGTCTCTAATTAATTAACTAATAGACTAAAACTCAGTGGCTTCCTTGGAAATTCCTTGGCAATATCAAAACAGAAGATGGTCTAGGCTATAGAGATTTTGAGCAGTTTAACCTTGCTCTCTCACTACAACAAAAATAGCTTTTTGCACCCAATTATTTCCATCATTCGATAAATTGTCACGATAAATCGGTATTTATGTCTTCATTAAACCTACTGCAAATAACCAACATAAATGGTCATATTAGCCACATGCATAGTGAAAATTTTATTTGCATCGACCTACATTTAGTGAGTCTTATTTTTCAAGTCGCAAAAGAAATTAAACCGATCAGACCGTTATGGGTCAATTTTTGATAGTCGCAAAAACCAAACTAGTCTATTCTTACGCATCTTTAACCTTTTGTGTCCAAATTATTGATGCAAAATGTGATACCTCATTTTTACGTGTATTTTATTGAATGACTATTTTAATTTAATTAAAATATTGGTTCTTTTATTTTAAATTTATCGAATTTTAATTGAATTTATTTAGTTGTGAAATTTATTTTGAGGTGCTTTCTTAATATTAGTTATTGTTTTGCGTTTAAATTGCTGTTTAATTTATTTTAGTTTATTTTTTATTTAAACTTTTGTTGTTAGTTTTTACTAGTTATTTATTATATTTTAGCAAGGTATTGTGTTTAAATTATTTTATTTCAATTTATAGTTTTTAAAGTTGCTTTCATTGGATCAATTTCTAGACCCCAGAGGTGAGGACTGGACCTCATTTCTTTTCTCCATCTTTTCTTTCTCTTTTTCTTTTTTTTTTCTTCCTCTTCTTTTCTCTTTTTCTTTCATTTTCCCTCACTTTTCTCCCTGGTTTCTCTCTCCCCGCGCGATGCACTCCCCTCTCCCGTTCCATCAGTTTTCGTTCAACCCAGAGCCGCCTCCTCGCGGTGCACCATTCCCTTCCCCTCTGGCCGGTGAACCTCCCCACCAAATCTCAGCCCCATCCGAGCCGCCGTTAAGCCGCACGAGTTCTTCCAAGCCACGACGTTCAACTACTCCAGCGCCGCCGTCGTTCCACCTCTGGCCACCACTTATTCACCACTTCATCACCGACCTCTTGCCGACTTAACCCACCCATTTCCAGCTTCGATCAATCGCCGGAGCAACCCCCACGAGCTCAACTCCGTTTTGGCCTTTTTTCACTTCCACGACCATTTTTACTGCCACCCACGGCCAACCACCACTTCCACTAGCTTCACCAATACCTCTAAGCCATTCGCTATCAATCTCAAGCCTTGGTTCATCCCCATTCAAAAGCAAGTATTTTACAACCCACGGCCACAGTATTTTTACACTGTTACGTTGCTTTTCCTTCAGCTTTTACACCCCATTGATCATTCAGAAATTATTATATAGTACTGTAAGTATTTTCCAAACTTCCTTTTAGATTTAAATATATTTTTGCTTTAATAATAAATTGTGACTGATTGGTTATACCAGACTGAGTCCGAGGAGTCGGGGGTCGGATGAATTGGAAGATGGAGTTATTGTATGTTGGTTGATGTTGAGATTTGTTGGATATATTTATGTCCTGTTATTTGCATTGCTTAGTGCATGCATGTACATGTGTTAAAAAAGGAAAACTGGGTTTTCGTGTAATTGTATGCATGCTCATGTGTTGGAACTTGAAAATTGGGTTTTCAAGCGAGAAATAATTTTTGGGTATATTTGAATGATTGGATTGACTAGTTTGAGTTAGAGGTACTGTAGGGATGGTGGTAAGCAAGGACGGTAGTAGAGTCCCGTCTGCGATTCCCGCCTACGGTGTACGCAACATAGGGATGGTGTTGAGCAGAGATGGTGGTAAAGTTCCACCTACGATTCCCGCCTACAGTGCACGAGTAGAGATGGTGGTGAGCAAGGATAGTGGTAGAGTCTCGCCTGTGATTCCCCCACAGTGCTTTGATGGTTTGGTTAATGGGCCATTTTCTAGGAAAATAGTGAGATTAGATTTTTGGGCCATTATCTGGGATAATGGCGAAGAAATGTTTTGAGCCAAAAATGGGATTTTTGGCGTGCATGGAAAAATGTGGAATTTTCGGGACACATGCATATTGTTGAGTTTTAATATATTTTTATCTTGTAGGTGTTCGGATTATTACTTACCTGCGGTACTATCTTTGGTACCGTAGACTTTGTTGCATATGAGAAGGAGGAGGCTGAACCCAAGGAGGCGGCTTCACCGGAGTATTGAGTTGGAATTGCTTGTATTGTTGGAAAATATTTCCCTTGCCTATATTTTATGTATTTTGGAATTTGAAACAATGTTAAACTTGTAGTATTTTATTACCCTTATTTTAAGCGAGTTTGTATTTAAACAAAATTCTGGTACTTAGTTGAAAGACTTTTATTACCGCTGCGTTATTTTTATTGTACACGTGTTGCATGTACACACACTTGGCACTCGGCGATGAGATGCGTGACCCGTGTTGTCATCATCCTGACGCCTCGACTTCCACGTGTTCGTACGTGGGAGTTGGGGGCGTCACACAAAAGAAAATCTATATATGCATCGATCTCAGCTCCTGTTGAGAGGCACTGTTAGTTATGTTCAAGTTTTTTTTTCTTGGTTTCTTTTTTACATGTATTTTTGTAACGCATTTTAAATATAATTTTTTAAGAAAAAAATTCACAACATAATTAAAAAAACACGTCCTTAATCATGCCATAAAAAAAATTATTTTAGAGGTAGCTCCTAGCGGGAGTTGGGATTGATGAGATTGGAATATCATTGAAATTAATCTAAGTTTTGAAGAAATACTAGTCACTCTTCAAACATTATTTTACTATTTCTTCTCTCTCCTACCGATTAATCTAATTTGTATAATTTTCATTTATTTAGTTTTGATACATGAAATTTGTACTAAGTTGATAATACAAGGTGGGTGCTAATTGTAACGAATATATTAAAAATTTATTTTTGGGAAAAAATAAGAAACAAGAAAATAATAACAATATCATGTGTCACTTGGTTCAAATATGCATAATTTAATGTGCGATTTTTTCTTAATATGCAAAATCAATGTTGCCAAAATATGATTTCAAAGATACGTATAGAAAACTAATGTGAGTGCAACAGAGTAGTTATATTTTGGCGCAACAGCTTATGTGTTGTAATTGAACAGATACTATTTATCACATATCCATCATTTCAAATTATAGAAGATCAGAGGCATAATTAAATTACGACTCCCCTCTCTCCCGTATCTCTTTCCTTTTCTTCTTCTTCCCTCTCTCTCTCTCTCTCTCGTGTCTCTTCTGGGTTTCTCTGACTCCAGTTTGATTTTTTTCATGTTTCTCTTCTTCTTCCAAACCCGCATTCTCTCTTCCTTCTTTCACATCTTCTAGTATTTTTTTTTTCTCTTCTTTCTCTTCTACTTCCCTTTTTCTCTCGCCGTGTCTCTTTCTTTCTCTTCTCATTTCCTCTGTTTCTTCCGTATCTCTTCTCCACATCACACATTCTAGGTTTTTTTTTTTTCTCTTTTTTCTCTTCTCCTTCTCTCTCCCTACCAGTCTCTTCCTACTTTCTCTTTTTCGGGTTTTTTTTTCTTCTTTCTCTTCTTATTCCCTCTTTCTCTCGCCTCGTCTCTTTCTTTCTTTGCTCCTTTCCTTTGTTTCTCCTGCGTCTCTTCTCTGCGTCGCACATTCTGGTTTTTTTCTCTTCTTTGTCTTCTCCTTCTCTTTCCTGTGTCTCTTCCTTCTTTCTCTTCTTCGGGTTTTGATTGAACTGAAATATTGCATATCTTATACATTTAGAACTAATATATTTTATTACATTATTATTGGTTTAATATAAAAAAAATGTTAAGAGGAATAAATCCAAGTTGTGATTTAAATTAGTTAATAGCATAGTTTATACTTAACTTTAGAACTTGTGATTTAATTGAGCAATTTTTCTTTATATGCACAACACATATTTTTTTTAGATATTTTATTCTTCTTATTTTATTTTATTTTATTTATCTTTATTTATATGCAGTCGTCAAAAGTAAAAGAAAGGTGGGCTGACTTTTTGGTTTCTCGAAATACACACGCATAAGGGACCTGAATTGTAATTCCTATCTTTTTGGGTCTTTCACACGCCAATGGCAACACATATGAGAAAAAAGGGACTTTGACCTGGGAGGTTTCTTTTCGTTCAATATCATTCAGCGCCGCACGGAATATCTTTTTCCTTTTGGGGCATTTCAGCCGCACTGAATTTTCTCTCTTGGGCATTAATTCATTCACGCCGCACACCTTCTTTTCTCTGGATGGAATTCACGCACACATAGAGGTGTTTGGGTCTACACTGCAACGCCGTTGAAGAGCACCTTGAGGGGTCCAATTGCTGCTATAGTCCAGCCTCCTCCCCTACTTTTAATCTCCATCTCCATCTATTTGACTTGCTCTTTTCATTTCTTAATTTTTATTTAATTTCAATTTGATGTTTATGGTGTATTCTTGATATTTTTGGCTTAAAAATTTGGGCATTTAATTTGCTATTTATTTTATTTTATGTTAGTTATTTTTCTTGTTTCTTTATGCTTCTATTAATAAAAAGTGTTGAGGAGATTTGAGGAGAGTTGTGAATAGTAATAAAAAGTAGGTGAAAAGTAATAATAAAGTAATGAATAGTAATAAAAAGTAGGTAAAAAGTAATGAATAGTAGTAAAAGTAGGTGAAAAGTAATAATAAAGTAATGAAAAGTAGTGAGAAGAGTTGAGGAGAGTTGAGGACTCCTCAACACCCAAACGTACCCTAAATATGCGTTATAATTACATTTTAGATTGATTAAAGGTTAATTAGGACTTAAATAAATTCAATTTTATTATTTAATTTTTAGATTAATTAAAATTATTTAGCGTAGTTGAGTCCTAATTGTTCATTTCAATTTGTTAATCTTTTACATTCCATTTCGACACTCAAAAATTCAAAAATATGAATCTAGACTATGACTAGTGCCTTTTTATTTCCTTTGCACTCGACCATTCATTGTACATACGATCACTTTTGTTTGTAAAATTTTTCACCATTTTATACGAGGTTGGATTTAAACAATTTTTCCTGAGAAGACGATCTAGAATTTTACTCCTAATTATTACACGACATTCTCCTGCACTTGGGATAGCTTTTGTGCTACTTATTTTTTAGTGAGTCAGGTTTCTTTTCTCTTCTTTCTCATCTTCTTCCCTCTGTTTTTCCCATGGCTCTTCTTCTTCTCTTTTCACTTCAATCAAGTCTAGCACAACATTGCTCAGGTGATATCTCCTACACATTGTTTGACATACACGGTAAAATCTGAAACCTTAGCCTTAATTTTAGTCAGTGAAATCACAAAGTTTGAGTTTTTTTTTTTTTTTTTGGTTGATGTTGTTTGGTGACATAAATTGAGTTAGATATTTTTTTTGTTGACATTTTTGGGTTTTGACTTGAGTCTGGTTGTTGATAGGTATCTTTGCTCCAATTCATGAATGTATAGGACTATCCGTAGCTTTCCAATTTATAGGAACTGAAACATTTTTAGAGTGTATCGCTGAGGTATCATTTTTAGAGCTCCATGTCGGACTTGTCTTGGGAAAATTCAAATTCAAAAGCTTTTGGTCTTGTCTTGTGAAATAGCTCTTGCCATGGTGTATTCTCCATATTGATTTACATCCAGGGGTCTTTCTTTTTCCTTTTAAGTTGTGACAACATTAAAAATTGTGGTGGGCTTTGAGCCATTGATAGAACATTGTGGCAAGAGTCAGATTAATAAAATCTTCAACAAAAATCATCTCCATTAGATTATGTATTAAAAAAATGATTCATTTTACATTTTTTCTATATTAATTCGTCAGATTTCGCTTCTATTATCTACTAATTTGAAAATACTTTATTGTCTCTTCCTCTCTTCTCATTTCATTCTTTATCGTATTTACACCCTCCATCTATTTTGTTTTCAGCCCTCTCTCTTTGTTTTGCATGCCTTTGAAGTTTCTTTGGTTTCATGTTTAAGAAAGACTCTGGTGTATTGTTTTATTGTCATTTTTCTTTGATTTCATGTTTCTACAAAATTCTTCAGATGGACTAAATTCTGGAGCTGGAATTATGCATAATTATAGTTTTGTGGGATATAGAACTAGAATTATACAGATGGGTGACACAAATTCGGTTCTAAACATACTAATACTTCACAATGAATATGGAAAACCCAATCACTGGTAGCAAACTTGATATTGAGTCCTTCAAAAGCTCTTGCAATTCTACATTCCCTAAGCTTGCACTAAGCTTGGTTGATGAATTATATGTTGATTGAGCTGAATTATTGCATTTTTAATGCTTTTGGAACTAATATATCTTAATTCTTTCATTACTTTATCATTGGTTTTATATGGAAAAATGAATGAATCCAAATTGTGATGTTAATTGATTAAAAGTATGAATTTTTGCTTAAATTTTACCAACTGTTTTATTACTGTGAATTTTGGTCCATATCGCTCGAGCAGCTGCTTTTAGCCGCTCGAGCGAATTCAAGTAGATTCAAACGCTCGACTGCCGCTCAACAGTGAGCTCGAGCGGGTTGCAAGAAAGGAGATGGCTCGAGCGAAGGCATTTGGCCCCTCGAGTGAAGTCAGGCAGAGTTGAATGCTCAATGTTCGCTCGACACTCTGCTCGAGCGAATTTAGGCAAAGTCAAATGCTCAATGTTCACTCAACACTCCGCTCGAGTAGACATCGTATTTTACAGATCGGGTTTATTCCGCCATTAGGGTATATATATGATTTTTTACATCTCATGGCCGACTTTTGGCCTGGAAAACACTGTTTTGATTAGAGGAACACTTAGAATTTATTTTTCCATTGATTTTCATTCAGATTCGGAGAGGAGGATTCACACAAGCAATCATTCACGCAGCAACACGAATTCTTCGGAAGCATTCACTCACACTGCAGCAGATTGAAGAGCTCCTTGAAGGGTCCAATTGCTACTGCAGCCTAGCCTCCTTCACCGCTTCAACTTTTCATCTCAATTCAATTGGCTTGATTTTTCATTCCCTACTTGTTATTTCATTTCAGTTTTAAGTTTCTGGATTATTTTGGAGATTTTTGATTTAGAAGTTTGAGTAATTTATTTGTTATTCATTTAGTTCATGTTATTTATTTTTCTCGTTTCGTTAAGCTTTCATTTTAATAGTGATTACAATTGATATGGTTCAATTTTGAGAATTTGTGGTTTGAATACAATGATGAACCCTAGAACATTGATTTTGGGGCTTTTCAATATTCAATGCATGTTTTGTCAATTACTTTCTAGTCTAGTTTAATTCTTATCTTAATTTTATGAATTTCTTAATTTATTTTCTTAGTCTTTTACTTTTCAATCGGACACTCAAAAATCTAAAGATATGACTCTAGTCTATGACTAGTACCCTTTTCCATCCATTGCACATACCATCATATTTATTTTCTCTTTGTGAAGTTTTTCACCATTTTCAACAAGTTGAGTTTAAGTAAACTTTCTTTGAGGAGAGGATCTAGGAATTTATTTCTAATTATTACGCAACATCCTCCTGCACTTGGGATAGTCTTTGTGCCACTCATTTTTGAGTGAGTCAACGATTGTAAAATCCCTAGAATTTACCTTTTACAAGGTAACGATGAACTGTTGGAATAGGAAGACGACAAGCTGTGTGGGGAAGTTAAGAAAGAAGAAGAGGTGGCAATTCATACTGACCATACTGAGGAATTGCATATTTCTTTGGTTACCATTGTTGGAACTCCCACTGTTAGAACCATGCGTTCGGTGGGAAATATCATGAGAGAACAGGTGGTTATATTAGTGGACTCAGGCAATTTGCATAATTTTGTGGATTCCGCCTTAATTTCTATGTTAAAGTTGCCAGTGGACTATTCAATTAATTTGAAGGTGAAAATAGCTGAAGACCAAAGCCTAAGCAGTGAAGGAATGTGCAGAACTGTGAAAATGAAGGTACAAGGTACTTTATTACAACCTCCTCTTTATTTACTAGATTTGGCTGTTGTGATGTAGTACTCAGAGTCCAATGATTAGAGACCTTAGGGTCGATAACTTGGACTTTTCAAAGTTGTTGATGAGTTTTGTGTCGGAAGGAAAATAGTGAAGTTAAAGGGATTGAGATTAAGTTCTTCAGTTGTGGAGGATAGCCCAAAAATGCTCATGGCCACTATGGCTAAGGGTAAGGGAATTTTGTTACAAATTGTTTGTGATGAAAGGGAAGAAAAAGTGTAGTAGATGGGGAAATTTTTTATTTGATTTAGGAATTTTTAGAGGTATTTAGGGTTTGGAGAAAACCGTTTAGGGTTTTGGTTTCAACCATGCTATTGGGGCTTCAGTTGGATTCCAACCAAATAAGGTGAAACCTTCTTTTATTTGGCACAATTTGGTTGATCGAATGGAATAGGGTTTTGCTTAGGTGGCGTGATTTCACAACTTGATTCCTTCACACTCCATCTTATGGTTCCTCATGGCGCCAAGTGTCCATTACTATTCAGCAAGTGTGGCTAAGATCTTGCCAAGTGTCCAAATAAAACTTCTTTTAAGCTAATTTGGACATTTTACACTGTAATTTTGAAAACAGTACACTTGGTACGCCTATCGAGGTTAATATTAACTTCGGGAAAGTGAACAATAAAATTTGCATCGTAAAATTTTAAATATTCATGCAAACCTAACAGTACAATTCGTTTAATGAAATTCTGCCCCAAAGTCCCATAAATATAAAAACAAAGTTTCGAACAAGCGTTTTTTCTGAAAATATAAAAGTTGAATTATTACGCCATAAGATTTTAAATAATTAACTGAGTCTAATGGCATAGATCATATTGCATTTTGACACTTCTAACTACCTTTAAAACATAAAATTGCGCTTCTGGCACCAAAGTGAGTGATAACATTGACTATGCAGACAGACTAAAACCTACATGATTGGTCGATTCGTGAAAACTTACGGGGTTTCTATAGCCTATAGAAATTCTACCATTGAATTTTAGCGGGTTGTTACATCGCCTCTTGGTAACTTTTCTCAAAATTAATGTAGTACTAGAATTCTCTAAAAATACTAACTAAACCAATAGTGTAACTCTCTTTGTCAACTCAAGCTCTAGAAATTTCCTTTTCTCATTAAAGATCCTAGCTTCCACTTGACTAGAGTCATGGGTTACTATAGTCATGTCCAAAGGGTTTTAAGTGGGGTGTTACAATTAGGAATTGCATATTCTATAACTCCTCCTTTTATTCATGAAAATAATACATCTTCTTCATTTTTTAATAGATTTATCTTTATGTTGTGATTTTAAGATGATGAGTTTGAATGATGTGAATTGATGATGACTACAACTTTCCAGTGTTAAGTCTTACTGTATGTCGATCATCATGAAAGGGTTGGGGAGTCCCTGTGCCATTCTTGTGGCACATTGCCATAAGTTTTATACGGGTAGAGTGATTCTTCATGATGACCAGGGTGAAACATCCTCGTATTGGCCTTACTTGATAACATGGGTTGAGTGATTCTCCAGGTTGGTCATGCGTGGTGTTTTCAAGTAGAGTGACTGGGTAGAGAGATTCCTCGGATTGACTATCTATGTAGTTTTCAGCTATGTTAACTGGGTTGAGTAATTCCCAAGTTAGATGGTTTAAAATTGGTGAACCTACTTGCACGTTGGCTGTGTAGACAGATTTTTTGTGTTAAATGGTTAAGTGATTCCCTACTTGGTACTTATATGAATAAATATGATGGATTTTATGTATTTCGACAAGAGGGTGGTTTCTCACCATAACTATGAATATATGTGTTTTTGCCCAGAGGATGATTCCTCACCATGCATAAAATATGTGTTCACATACCAGTTTACGTGAAACCATGCATGCATATTCATCACCATTATCTCTCATTAGTAGTACTGCCATGGGTGTTTAACCTATTGAGATTTCTTAAAGTCTCGTTGTGGTGGTCCCACCTGTAGTTTTGTTTATTAGAGCTCATGTAGATCTTGATGTAGATATAGCCTAAGCGGAGTTTTTTAGTAAGAATGACTGATTTCGCCCGAGTTGTGGGTATAGAGGCCTATCTCCAATATTAGTTATTTGTATTTGTTAAAATGTACATTTTAGTCAGGCAACAAACCAGTTCGGTTCCCAGTACCTAGAGGTTAGTAATGAACAGTTGACGATGTATAATGTTACTTCGGAAGAAGTGATCATGACACGTGGATATTATTATTATTATTATTAACAGAGTTTAGATCTTTGATACAATTAGCAATTAGTCTCTAACGAATCATTTACTTATTCCGCTGCAATATCTTTTGCTTATTGTGTACTTGATTCATGATTAAGTGCCTAGAGCCGATACTAACAACCGGGGTGTTTCTGATTGGCTAGCATCCTCAACACCACTCAATACTTTTTTTTTTTTTTTTTTTGGCAAAGAGACAGTAGCCCTCCTCATAGAGGCTCAGTCCCAATTTTATTAATAAGCTCTCACTTATGACGGAAGAAATCGTGGTTACAAGCAAAGCACTAGAGAGATTATAAATCTCCCAAAAACAAACCAACAAACAACACTAAAGTAAAAATCTAAACAGGCCTATATCTTAAAAAACAAATAAACTAAACAAGCCTATACCATAAAAACAAAGAATCTAAACAAACCTATAGCAGAAAATCAAAGAAACTAACATGCCTATAACATAAAGCAAATAATCTAAACAAGCCTAAATAATAATAAGGAACCAAGCCAAAAACAACCAATGTTGTAAAGCTAGGAAACCGGGAAGCACAGTATTTTTGAAAGAGCGTCCGCCTAAACCATGAAGCATCCACCGAACAACAAAGAAACATCAATGAGCAATCCGCAAGTTGGCCATAGCCATTTTATCCAACATGAAAAGGCCCAGGATCTTTCTTGGAAATGTTTGAGTATTATAATGCACCATGTTTTCCCCAAGAGCACCAGCTTTAGCTAAAAAATCCGCAATTACATTGGCTTCTATGTAACAATGTCTAAACAGATAATCCCCACCTAGCAGCATATCTATAATTTTTTCTCAAAAATCCCACAAATGCCATAAGGAGCATTTCCTAACATAGAGCCAATTAACAACAATTTGAGAATCACATTACACATCCACAGCCTCATAATCGAGATTTTTACACAAGGTTAAACCTTCAAAAACCGCTCGGAGTTCAACCTCATTATTGGTGCAAAAACCAAATGGTTTAGAAAACGCTGCAATCAAGTTACCATAGCAGTCATAATGATACCTCCACCACCACCCTCTCCCAAGTTGCCCAAACTGCTGCCATCAACATTAAGTTTAACTCGACCATGTAACGGCTTTTTCCAGCAAAGCACTTGAAAATAGCTTCTTCTCAGTTGAACCAGGGGTACATCAAGCCAAGCTAACAACTGAGCATCTGCCACCTTTAGCCAACACACTTTGGAAATATTATTAGAAATGACTTGCACACAATATTTAATAGAATGCGAGACTTCTGACAAGGATTCTTGCATATCCTCCATCCTGGCATGGCATCTACGTTGCCATAAATGCCAAACAACAATAGATGGAATTAAACCGATTAAAATCCCCACTTGCAAATGGCGATTGGCAAGCCTAAACCAAGCATTAACACATTCCCACCAACTCTGTTGCTCAACAAATAAAATGCTCAACTCAGCAGACACTTTTCTCCATACATTCATTGCAAAGTCTCCACTTCCTATCAGATGATCCAAGTCGTCTGAGTGCCGATTAGAATAGCAATTGCAACCTGAAGCTATTGGAATACCAAGGCTTCTTATTCTCTCATCAACACTCAAACAATTAAAGAAAGCTTTCCATATACATATGGAGATCTTACCAGGTAGCCATTTGCTCCAGACCCAATTTGTCCAATCTAATTTAGGGAGCGTCACTTGAATAATGTCCCAAGCAGATTTTGCCAAGAATTCTCCAAGTTTGTCTTGAAGCCACACCAGAACGTCACTAGCTTGTTTAACACCACGCACCGTGTCCATAACTTTGCTGGCTAACTACTATCCAACCAACTCCTAAAGCCGTTTCACATCCCATCTATCACGAACAACCAGATCATGTATACAGATATATGGTTCTATGACATGCTCAACCATCTCATGTAGCGGGCCTTCAACTAGAATTTCATCGAACCTTAAAGAAATTTCCCCCTCTCACACCTTCCAACAGGAATATTGTATGATCATGGGAATAGTTTTAGCAATATTGTTCAAAATTTGGGAACCATCGATCCTATCAACATTCAGGGACAGAGGGTTATTTTTCACGTATTTAGCCTTGAAGAACTTCACCCATAGAGAATCTTGAGTTAATAACTGCCAGCCAAACTTCATAAATAAAGCTTGTTGAGTCTCAGCAATATCTCGAACTCCTACACCCCCTTCCTCTACTAGTAAGCAAAGTTTTTTCCACACTTCCATTTACGTCGCTTTTTACCTTCCTCTTTACCCTAGAAAAATTAAGAAACATAGTATTCAATCTATTCATCACGAGCTTCGGCATATGAACATCTGAAAGGAGATGTATAGGCATACTTGTCAGAACATGTCTCAACAAAATCAATCTTCCTCCCTGCGATAAGAGTCTATTCTTCCAGCCCGCCAATTTGTTCGCCACATTGTCAATAAGCGAATCAAAGTAAGAGCCTTTTAGCTGACCATCAACAATAGGTGCACCCAAATACTTAAAGGGGAAGCGACCTTGAGAAAAACCCATTTCAGACAAAATTTTCGTTAATCAATTATGCGACAACCATTTGGAACAGTAGATAGTTGATTTATCATAATTTATTTGCTGACCCGACCACTTCTCATACGTTCTAAAAATCTCCATAAGGGCCTTGACCGACCCTTTAGAGGCATTGGCAAAAACCACCACATCATCAGCATAGAACAAGTGGGAAATCAAAAGAGCATTCGAAGGTAAGGAAAACAATTTGACTTTTCCTTCCAGCACCTTGCTCTTAATAAGCCGAGAAAGCACTTCCTACGACATAATAAAGAGGTATGGTGATAGAGGATCATTGTCTAAGACCTCTCTCAGACTTGAAAAAACCTTTATACGTACCATTCATCATAATCGAAAACCAAGGCGAAGAAATACAATTCCAAATTAATTGGAAAAAAAAAACTCTAGAATACCAAAGGATCTCATAACAAGCATCAAGAACTTCCCATCCACCCTGTCATAAGCTTTACTCATATCAATCTGCATGAATAGATTACCTCTCGCAGTCTTCTTGTGTAAAGACCAGAGAATTTCCTGAGCAATAAATATTCTAGAAAATACTTCTACCTTTCACAAAAGCTCTCTGATCAGGTGAAATAATCTTATCTAGAATTGTGGCAAGAAAATTGACAAGGAGCTTCGTAAAAATATTATAAATCACATTGCACAAACTAATCGGTCTGAATTTATCAAAACTGGATGGATTCATCACTTTCGAGAAGAGAACATTATAAGAGGTGGAGTAAAATCTAGGCAAGGTCTTCCCCTAAAAAAATTCTTTAATCGCTGCCATAACATCACTCTGAATAATATCCCAGTAGTGTAAATAAAATGCCGATCCAAAACCATCAGGCCCTGGACTAGAATTTCCTGGAATAGAAGCCAAAATCTCCCAAATCTCCATTTCATAAGGCTCAACAAGTGATGAGTGTGTGAAAGTGCACTCTAAATACCGTATTATTGGATTAAAATGCTAAAATGTTAATATAAATCATAGGAATTAATGTGTATTCTTGAATTGAGTTTCTATTTACATTGGGATACTCCTAAGTAGTTTTTTTATGTTTAATTTCAGAATTTATAAAAGAGCAAGTCAAGCCCAGTCAAATTCAAAGGAGGACTTTCATGGGGTTTTAGAGCAATTTGGAAGAAAAAAAAATCACAAAAGGTTTCACAAGAAGTCCAAGTCCGAAATTCACTAGGAGACAGTCTAGACATACTTTAGTCTTTTGACCATAACTTTTTACTCACATATCGGATTGATGTGATTCTTGATGTGTTAGAAAGTTATCTGAAAGGGCTATAACTTTGTCTATAATAAGAATTTCAAAATTCGAACTCCTAAAGTGCATACATGGCTACCAAGATGAGTCCTAAAATTTAGGCGATTTTTTTATGCGGAAATTATGAAGACATTAGGGTTTCTTTCATACTCTATATAAGCATATCATTAGCATGAAATAAAGAGGGGGAGGCACAAGAGGCAGATCTGAAGAGAGGAGAAAATCACTTCCATGGCCACCGTTCGCTTCAGTTTTCTCTGAAGATTTTTGTTGTCCAGTAGATTTATGGGTAACTAAATTCTCAAGTAGGGTTAGGGATGAACTTGCACATTAGATGGTATTTTTAATTTATGTATTTGATCTTCAATTACTAAACCTCTTTTGTTTTATCATTCTTAATTCATCGTTGATATTTTATTCTCCGTATAATCATAGAATTTATTCCATTTATGGATTCAGTCATGCTTTTTCTATTGAATGGATTGGTTCTTTGATTATGTTTGGATCAATTATTTATCTATATTGATTTAGTTCTTTGCTGCAATATCGCTCCCTGAGTAAATTGTCGTCGTTGGATTTTCTCAATAGGGATAGTAATTTACGTATTTTAAAAGTGGTAAATGATTTTTCAAAGGGTTACATTTGATTTAGTTTTGGTTTATAAATCTATACCTTCTGATTGGAAATTTGGAGAATTGAATTCCTAATTGAGTTATCCAATGAATTAAAAATAATTAAAGTACCGAATTTGTGCACGGGATTCCCGAAGCTCTACAATTCTTCAAATTTGAGTACTTTTTGTGTTGATCACTTTTCTTCATTTTAATTTGCATTTAAAATTAATCTTTGTTCTCTATTAATCATTAATATTTTTCTTTAGTTTCTTTATTCCTTCTGCTATTCTTTTAATTTGTCTCCCTGTGGAATCGACACCCCAAAGGACTGCTACAACTACCGCATTATTCTTTGGGCGTAATCAACAAGCAAGCCAGGAAGATCACCACTCAGAGCATTCGGCTGTATGGCGGAGCTTAAATCAGCATCCTCAACTTCTCTTATGAGGGAAAGGAAAGCATCAAAATAGTGAACCGCACCTTCATGAACCTATTCAGGCGAATTCAGCAAAGTATTATCATCAATTTGCATAGTTTTAATGTAGGCATTATGGCGTCTTTGAGCAATAACAGAGTGAAAGAATTTAGTGTTCAGGCCTCCCTCTGTCAACCACTTTTTCTTAGCCTGTTGTGCAAGTTGACTATTTTCCTTTAAAAGCCAGTTGTCCAATTCAATATTCAAATTAAGGAGATCGGTTTCCAACTGCTTAGAAAAATCATTTTGAAGACCTGTTTCAATAACTTTAATCCTCTTCTCAAGTTCTTTGATTCTACAGTCAACTCTACTAAAGACATGTTTATTCCAATTACGCAAGGCAATTTTTAGAGTTTTCAATTTACTAGCAAGGGGACACAGACTACTATCCCCTGAAACATTTTTGCATTGCCAAGAATCTCTCACCACTCGCTGGAAATCATCATGAAGAAGCCACATATTTTGGAATTTGAAGGGGACCAGACCATATCTTTAATCTTTAGACTCCAAATTCAGAACCAACGGGAGTGATCTGAAGTTCTACGACTAAGCAAACAGGCCTCAGCATCTCTATACTTCAAAGAAAAATCGTTGTTAATAAGGATACGATCCAACTTTGCCCATTTACGCACCAAACCAAGTTGATTGTTGCACCAAGAAAATTGTTTTCCTGTAAGAGTCCATTCCACCAAGCCACAGGCATTAATATAATCATTAAAATTTTCCATCGCCAATCGAGACAGTGGATTTCCACCCGCTCTTTCAGATTCATTCCTAATAATATTAAACGAGAACAAAGCTAAAAGATATTGATTAATCATAGCAACCATATCCATAGAAATCTCATCATTCCAAAAAATCCATATATGAGCTCCTACCTCTGCATTTTACCCAAAATGGTAAAAACCAAGTCGCAACGGCCATCTCTGAATTTTATTTGAAACCTGGAATTGTTCAGCGATAGCAAGAATAGAGATATTGTACTGCATGATCAAACTTTTAAGCCTACTTTTGGAAGTGCCCAAGCCGTGGACATTCCACATGAGAATCTTGTCTAGCATTAATTCAAGTTTGGAGGAAGGCCTTTAGCCCTTGTAGATCTTTGAACCACAACAACTTTTCCTTCCTTCAAATTATCTCTCTCATTTGGTCAAGAGCCAGGATCTTAAGTATAGTCTTTGTGAGTATCAACAACTAAAGTATTTTCCTCCTGAAATCTCAAATCTATGCTGACAATCAACCACATACACCCTTCCAGAGTCCTCCGTCCCCTCCTCAATCCAATTAGTTTTCTTGGTGTCTTGCTGATTCATAATATCCTCCACAAAGCATTCATTTTCATTACCCCTATACCCCAACAAATCATTATTCTGCACTTGCACTACATCCACAGGAGAATCATTCCTGTCTAATACTTTTTCTCCCTCTTCACTAGAGCCCCCATCTATCAAAGGTGAAGGGCTCAAATATACCATAACATTTTTCCCTTTGTCCAGGCTCTCCTTCGCATCATTCACAACCTTTCCAATATCATTTGTTACTTTCTTATTTCCTTTAGTTTCGTGATCAGGATATGAACCTTTTTTCCCAACAACCCTCCAAATCTTTCTCCTCTTCTTTTTTATCATCCCTTTTGTGCCCTGGTTTCACATTATTGTGCTGATTGTCCTTTCTTCCTACAAACAACCTCTAAATGCCCTTGCCGAAAACATCTATTACAATAAAAACCTAGTTTCTCATAAACAACCTTTTGCCAAATTTGATGCATGTTCCCAATGGGCAAGGGAAAACCCATAACAGGATCAACCCGCAAGTCCACTCCAACACACATTCTCACATTGGTGGCCCTAGTGCGATAAAGAGTCGCATTATCCGTTCCCAAAAATTTTCCAAATCTCGTTGCAAGACTTTGAAGGTAGTCCAGTCTGTACAGATGCAAAGGTAAGCCTGGTAAAAAGATCCATTGAGGAGTAATGGATGGTTCCTTATGCACATCAAAGCCCACTGACCAATTCAACAATCGAAACTGGCATCCAGCAACAACCCTACCTTCACGAGCCCATGCATGGAGGCAATCCTTTTCATTTGCAAGGTGCACATAAACATGAAAATCATCCATAAAACTGATCATAAGCACTTCACTAAATCCCATGTTTTAATAATCTGTTTCCGAAGCACGTCAATAGAGGGTCTCTTGTTCAAGAATTTAAATACCAAGGCAAACCTTAGATTCTCCACCACTCTCTCCATTTCAGCATCAGTGAAGACAAAACCTAGTTCTCCATCAATCATCTCAGGTTTTCGAATAGGAAGTTTGAACTTCGGTGTAGGAAGAGGCCGATGTTAGAGCCTTTGTAAACGTCTTAACTCGCTCGCTGGGAACACAAATTGATTCCTTCATCGCGTGATCCAAGCCCACCAGAGGTGGTCCTGAACCATTCAGATCCTTCCCATCAGCAGCAGAAGCCACAGGAGGGCCATTCATGGAAGCCAAAAGGAAGCCTGCGTCACACGAAATATTGTCTCCCTAGAGAACCCTAATCAGTTAATTTGCTTCTGACACCACTTATCCTTGCTAGGCTCTTTTATAAGGAACGGTTTTTTGAGGATCGAGGTGCCATATAGATGATTTTTTCTTTTTTTAGATTAATTTAGTTTGATTGGTTGGGATCCAAATGGTGACCTTGGAAATTCACCTACTCATCTAGAGAGTACATTCAAATAGGGGAGATGGTAGGGGCGGGGGTAAGGAAGGTGGTTCCTGCCTCTTTTGGGTTGGCACCACTCTTACTTAGTGAACTGCTAAGTGCAATTCCTTGGAGAATATATGCTACTATAGTTATATGCAAGTAGATGACACTAATCTCTAATCTACATTTTTAACTTAGAGAAAGGAATAATTCACATTCTTACTTCCTTTTTCAAAAGAATTTGGAGTAACACAACACGTCCATCCATGATTCCTTTTCTTCTATTAATGATAATTGAAAGACAGAGGCCTAAGTGTCTTTTGGTGGTTCAATTCTTCAATAAATACCAAGTAAGAACGAAAGATAAACCTAACATATAGACCGGGCAAGACCTCTAGCTATCTATGCATCTTGTTCAGGACGACCCGATAGAAAATGAGGATTAAGGTAAGGTAAAATTTTGAAATAAGACCATGAAGAGTTGACACCACATATGGATTTATCCCTCCAAATGATATGCTATTAAGGTTAGTTTTTCATGGCTTTCCCATATTTGAAACGAAGAAATTGCTAGACTCAATAAATCCAACTTGTGGTTATTCCAAACCATTATTTTGGAAAATCCAATTCAACCAACTTAGGTGTTGTTGAATTGGACAAACTGTCATTATTCCCATATTATATAGTAGAAGGGGTTGTTTGGAGTGAGAGAGCTTCTCAACTCATCTCATCTCATCTCATCTAATCATTATAACATTTCAAAACTCACATACAAAATATATAAAATAAACAATTCAACCTTTTCAAATCTCAAAATAAAAATAATATTAAAAAATAATAATTAAATAATATTTTATTCAACTTTCATCTCAACTCACTATCCAAACCTTTCCAAATTCTCCCTATATCCATTGGCGTGTTAACATCATATCATGTGAAGAGACTAGAGCATGCAAAGACAAAACAACCAAAAAAAAAAATCCTTCTACTATAACACTGCATGGCCATAGCGAAAACTAGTTAATAATTAAAAAATGTAGAATTTATTATCTTTTTAAACATCATTCTTTAATATGACATCAAATAATTTGAGATAGTAAAATGATGATAAATATCTTTTCTCAAATATAATGTTGATAGCGCCATCAATGACAATAATGAGTAGGGTTGCAAATAAATAAGATTACTCGGCAAGTCACTCGAGATTGACTTAGTAATATTGGAGGTCGGCTTGATTCATTTATCAAATGAGCCACTCGTTAATACAAAATTATTATTTATTGTTAAACGATACAACTTGTATAAAACTCATTTCATTTAGTATAAACTCGAATAACATAGTATTTATTGTTTTTATCATATTATATCTGACTTAATGACAGAAATATTTTAACTATTTAAAGATATAAGAAGAAATCATGTTTCTAATATTATGTGTGTTGTTTGAGTCCTCATAAATATAATAATTGATGTATGTGTATATAAACCACATAAAAAAAAAAATTGTATATGAAGTTATAAGATATAGTATAAATAATTTATTCCGTTAAAAATTTAATAAGCTGGAATGATATACTGTAAACACAAAAGATAATTTAATATAAATTTATAACTCATACTTGCATTCCAATAAAAATCAAATCAATAAGTAGGGGTGGCAATTTGTATTCATTGGTCATGTTTATGCCGTATCAAGTTATGAGTATTAGAACATATAAGCTAACCGGAACATGACCTGTTTAATTAAACGGGTCAAACCTAAAACTGTAGTACAACCCATATATATAACAGGTGACATGACATGACTTGTTTAATCTATTTGGTAATTGACTTTTATTAGGTTAACTTGGACACAACTCATTTCAATTTATTTCATATAAATGGGTTGAGTTGAAATAACCCGTATATTTATTTTTTAACACAATTAATACAATTTCACATAATATAAGGATAACTATATAAATCATTCATAATTACAATTAGATTCATGATAAAATATTTATTATCAATGTCCAAATCAATGATATAGAAGAAAATTAATATTTTCATAAAATAAAGTTACATATTAACAAAAAAAGGTTTAATAGATATTAAGTAGTCAAATACTAATATTAATATTACATATTCTCAACAATAAATAACTCAACAACAAATAAAATATATATATATAAGAACATTTATTGTGACGCCCCAACTCCCATGTACGGACATATGGAAATCGAGGCGTTGGGAACATGACAACATAGGTCACACACCCCAACGACAAGTACTAAATGTGTGCACATGCAACACATGTAAGACAAAAGACATAGCGGATAAGTTAAAGTCAATCAACTAAGTACTAGAATTGTTAAATACAATTTCATTTAAATATAAGTGTTTCAAAAAATATTACAATTATTCAATGAAAACATAAATAAATCAAAATACAATATCCAAAACCGAGAAAGAAATCTCATCTCACCAAAAAGTGATCCTCGATCACTCCTCTAGTGGAGCTACATCCTTACGCTCTGCATCCTCATCTGCATTAAAATCTACGGCACCAATAAACGGTACCTCAGGTAAGTAGTAGACCAAACAATCCAAGAGATAAAAATACATTCATGCAACAACAAGTATGCGTGCATATGATGAAATATGCATGAAGCCCCAAAACCTCATTTTTCCAAAAAATGAGTATTTTCCAACACATGCCAAAATCTCATTTTGGCCTAAAATCGTTTCCATTAAAATAAACCAACGCCATCTTCCCAGAAAATGACCCATGTAAAAATCCACAATTTTCCTAGAAAATGGTCCACATAAATCCATTTATCCAAACTCTGCCATTTTTCTAGAAAATGGCCCAAATATCCAATTAACACTATAGGCGGGAAACGCAAGCGGGACTCTACCACCATTCCTACCGCATGCACCGTAGGTGGGAATCATCAAGGGGACTCTACCACCGTCTCTGCTTACCACCATCCCTACAGTTCATTTTACCTCTCTTTCAATCTATCAAAGCACTGTAGGCAGGAATTACAAGTGGGACTCTACCACCATCCCTACCGCATGCACCGTAGGTGAGATCTACCACCGTCCCTACTTACCACCATCCCTATTTACCACGATCCCTACAGTTCCTTTTACCTCTCTTTCAATCTATCAAAGCACTGTAGGTGGGAATCACAGTCAGGTCACAGTCAGGACTCTAACACTATCCCTACCGAATGCACAGTAGGCAGGACTCTACCACCATCCCTGCTTACCACCATCCCTACAGTACCTCTCTCCCAAACCGTTCAATCCATTTATTTCAAACTTGCCTACAATTATTTCACGCATGAAAACCAAGTTTTCAAATATACACATGAACATGCATACAATTATGCGAAAACCTAGTTTTCTTTTACAAACATGAATATACGTGCAATTATGCAATGTATATGACACGACACAAATATATTCAACAACCAACAAATCCCAACATAATCCAATCACACAAACAACTACATCCTCCAATCCAACTAACCCCCAAACTCCTCGGACTCAATGTCCGGTATAACCAACCAGATCACAAAAGATTTGTTAGTGCAAAATATTTAAATCTTAAAAAGTTCTTTGGAAAATACTTATAGCGCTATAATACAATTTTCGAATGGTGAGTTAGGTGGCTAGGAGGCTAGTAGTGAAGTGGTGAAGAAGTGGTGGCCAATGGTGGCGTGACGTAAGGGCTATCGGCAGCACGAGCTAGGCTAAAATTGAAAATGGGTGGTCGCCGACCAGTGGAGAAATAGGTGGGAGGGGCATGATGGCCACGTCGGCATGTAGCAGTGCACTGGGAGAGAAGAAAAAAGTGATGGGGGAGAGAGGAGAAAAGGGAGGAGTCGCACACGAGAGGGAGCATGGGGAAAAAGACAAGAAAAAGAAACAAAGAAAAAAAAAGAAAGAGGAAAGAGAAAAAGGGAAAGAAAGGACAAGAAATAATGTCGAGTCTTTCTAATCTGGATCTCAAAACTGAACAACGAAAATAAATTTCAAAATAGTGAGTTAAATAAAATAATTTAAACGATGTGACTAAATAAAATAAAATAATAAAATCCAACAACACAATAATTTTAAAGCCTGGAAACTAATTTAAATCAAAGAACAATTTAAATGTAAAACAATAATTAATATCAAGAAATCACATGAAAAATTAAATTTCACAACTTAAAAAATCATAAAATAAATCCAACGAGAAATACGTTAAATTTAAAACAAGAGAGCCAATTTTTAAATTAAATAAAATAACCCTTCAATTAAAATACATTAAAATACGGGGTATCACATCCTCCCCCCTTAAAAATAAATTTTGTTCTCAAAATTTAAGGTCAAACATCAACACTAAGGTAGTTACAAGATACAACCCAGAACACACTTGAGACAAACATACCATTACTGACGCCCAAGCAAAGATGGGTATCGCTCTCTCAAGTCGACTACCATAGGTGACTCCATCATACTCGCATTACTCTCCCAAGGGCACATCACGTCTAGTACTCCCATGGCGGCTTTGTAATCAGAAATCTCCATTCCACAAGACCTTAATACAACACCCAGTAAATTCAAATGATTAGCATCTTCACACAATAAACTGAGCTAACCTCAATTTACTCTTATGCTTTATCTTCCAAACTTTCATTATATTATACCTTTGGTAACCTAATAGCCACTTCCAAAGTCAACCATCAATACACAAAATTTGCACAACCAAATTCTTAATCTCCAATCAAGTATCTTCTCAAAATTTCAAGTCACCACTAATTCCTCAAAATCAGCACAAATTTGAACCCCTAATTATATCACCAAATCACACACTCTTGCTATGCACTCTTATAATTCGCCACATACATAAAATTATGCTCTCATAAGTTAACACCTACCAAAACCACTTCTTCCAAGCCAAAATGGAACAAGGACCTGTACTCTCCAAATGTATACACGCACAAATATTACGAGTCAATCTCATGCAACCTTAGCCAAACCAATACTCCTCCAATGTACAAGTGTTCCATCTCTACCATTTCCATCATCTGGACCTATACCCTCAAAGTCAACAAGAATCATTTCCTAAATCCACACCATCTATTATCCTTAAACTTGATATGGATCAATCCTAAAACCGGCCACTATAACCTCGAACTAATAACAATTATTTTCTCGAATTCCATCCAAATCTTTAATCCTCAAAGAAATACACGACCTAAATCAATACCTTCAATCCCCAAAGAAATATTCTCCTTCAAAATTCCTATATCAATAGCTCAACTCTGATCAACCACATTTTAATGGTTATAGCCCAATCAATCTCCAAAACAATTCAAGCTAGTACACCAAGCCTGAGGAACTAAAACTTCAATCTCATTATAAATCAATTCGTCAAGTCTGCAATTCTAAATTCTTAAACTATAATAGATTCACTTTCCAAAATCTATAAAATCGTTCAACTTATGTCCAATAACAAAAAAAAATCGACTCCCAAAGCTTTCAAAATCTAAAACATTAAATGATAACAAATTATTTCCTAAAGTCTGCAAAACCTTAAACCTTTGGTTAAATTCTCGTAAATTAATCCTTGAATCTCGTTGAACTTACAACCTCCAATTCTATAGACTATTTCATAAACTCCCCAGAACCCAAGACCTCAATTATCCTACTCCCAAAGAGATCACCCAAACCATGTTGTTCCCTTCAAGCCTAGATATTAACAGCAAACCAAATCATGAGGAGTTCAGGCCTACTACACTAAATATTCATACCTATCATTGGCATTCCCAGTCGTACCATATTTCCTACCATAGCATAACCCTTAACCCCACTTTTCAACTCTAGACAAAACAAAACAAAATAAAACAAAACAAAATAAAATAAAACAAAATAAAATAAAATAAAACCACTAAAATAATTAAAACAAATAAAATAACATATTTCAAACAAAATAATTTTAAATCACAATTTTAAAACTTTCTGGTACTGCACCTACGGGATATGTGGTTTTACCCAGAACCGAGCTGCTTTGATACCACTTGTGACTCCCCAACTCCCAAGTACGAACATGTGGAAATTAAGCCATCTGGATGATGACAACACGGGTCACACACCCCAACGACAAGTACTAAGTGTGTGTACATGCAACACATGTAAGACAAAAGATGCAGTGAATAAGTTAAAGTCAATCAACTAAGTACCAAAATTGTTAAATACAATTTCACTTAAATACAAGCATTTCAAAAAATATTGCAGTTATTCGATGAAAACATAAAAAATCAAAATACAAATCCAAAAGCGGGAAACAAATCTCATCTCATGAGAAAGTGATCCCCGATCACTCATTCGGTGGAGCCGCATCCTCATCTGCATCAAAGTTTACAGTACCACGAAAGGGTACCGCAAGTAAGTAATAGACCAAACAGCCCAAGAGATAAAAATACATTCATGCAACAACAAATATGCGTGCGTATGGTGAAATATGCATGAAACCCCAAAACATCATTTTCCAAGAAAATGAGTATTTTCCAATGCACACCAAAATCCCATTTTGGCCCAAAACCATTTCCATTAATATAAACCATCGCCATCTTCCCTAAAAATGGGCCACGTAAAAACCTAACATTTTCCCAGAAAATGGTCTATATAAATCCATTTATCCAAACCCTGCCATTTTTCCAGAAAATGGCCCAAATATCCAATTAAAACTATAAGCAGGAATCGGAAGCAGGACTCTACCACCATCCTTGTTTACCACCATCCTAACCGCGTGAACCGTAGGCGACAATCACATCCAGGAGTCTACCATCATCCCTACCACGTGCACCGTAAGTGGGAATCACAGGCGGGACTCTACCACCATCCTTGCTTAGCACCATCCTTATAGTTCCTTTTAGCTTTCTTTCAATCTATCAAAAGGACTGTAGGCAAGAATCATTGGTAAGACTCTACCACCATCCCTATCGCATGCACCGTAGGTGGGACTTTACCACCGTCATTACTTACCACCTACAGTTCCTTTTACGTCTCTTTCAATCTATCAAAGAACTGCAGGTGGGAATCATAAGCGAGACTCTAACACCATCCCTACCGCATGCACCGTAGGTTGGAATCACAAGCAGGACTCTTCCACTGTCCCTGCTTACCACGATATCTACCGTGTGCACCATAGGTGTGATGCCCCCAGATTTGCAGTTAGGATTGGACGAACATCCGAAGTGTCGGGACATATAACACAAGGTTACCTGCCCCCGTTCATGACATATAAGATGCAATATTCCTAACATGCATCTAGCATTATGCAATATTCGCAGCGGATAATTTTTTTTTTTAGCAATACTATGCACCAAATTTATAATATCTCAAATAGTTAAATCATAATCTAAGCATACTTAACAAAAATAAACATCTACAATTTCAGTACGACTCTTAGAAGACTGTAATCTCAAAAACATGGGAGGCCAGACACCATATTTACATTACCAAAATACAATATTGAGAAAGTTTGTCGAGTAACTCGTGTAACTCGACCAACGAGGCCAGAATACTATCCAAAAACTAACTATGGAAGCTGTAAGCTCCACATCATTTCTACTGCGTCTAGTCAACCTCTTTCAGTCTACCAATGTCTGCTCTCTACTCTGATCCTGACACATCGCCTACCATTCTTGGGGAATAGTAGTTGGGACTACCACGATAAGATTTTATTACAAATCTCAGTAAGTTAACAGAAAACTCTCACACAGGTTAATGATGCATGCATGGCAATAAAAGCATGAATGCATAATTAAAGTCGTAAGTAACCATAGCATAACTTGACATATAGCATGGCATAACTAACATAACATGAACTAAACTTGACTTGATATGACATGAACTTGAACTTATATTATAACATGGGCTAGCAACATAACATAAACGTGAACTTAAAACATAACATGAACTTGAATCATAGCATGAACTTAAACATACATAACATAAACATGAACTTGAATTTAACATAAACCTGAGCATAACATGACATAGACGTGAACTTGAGACATGAACGTGAACTTGAACATAATATGTACGTGAACATAACATGATATGAACATGAACTTGAAACTTAACGTGAACATGAACATAACATAACATAACATGAACTTGATCTGAAACTTATTCTTATCTCATGGGGTCACCATGATTGCTTATTCTTATATCATGGGGTTACCATGATTGCTTATTCTTATTTCATGGGGCTAACCATGATTGCTTATTCTTAACTTCTTGACATGAATTTGGAATCTTGTTCAATAAACTTAATTAATAACGTGATCATATGAGTGCTACATGGGTCTCTTGAGCCGTGTGTCCCTGCCGATTACTGCATCACAACATAGGTATCTACACCAGCTGTGAGTGTGTTAATACGTACTCCACAATTGTTGTGGCTCCACGTATTCTACGTGTTACAATTACTGTGTCTCACGTAGTGTATGCCCCATAGTTGTTGTGGCCCCATACTTCATGCTCCACAGTTGTTGTAGCCCCATAAATTGTTTATGCCATACTTGCTGTGAATATACGTAAAATAAAATATGGCTCCATCGGTGTCAGTACTCAACGCGCTCCGATGACTAGCTAGTTAGGCCCCATTCACAACCTGTTGACTATACTTCATCAATCCAGAGAATTTCATACATATTTAGACACTCCAGCATGAACAAAAGAGTTCCACTAGGATATTACCCCATCCTAGCACTTAGGGTCATGATTGACATGAATAACTTAACATGAATGTGATCTAAAACTTGACTTAACATAAACTTGATCTGACTTCTTTAATCAACGTGATATACTTGCAATGATGAATATTACATGATATGACATACATATAACATATGGCATACTGAACATGGCATATTATAACATATAGCAATACATGACAGAATAAATCATGCATAACAGATAAACATGTAATGACGCGGCATGGCATGGCATATATGATAAGAAACATGCATAAATTGTAGTTCCCTTAACCATCATACATACACAATAAACTGATAGTAACTTAGAAGCTAACTTACCTCGATCATCACGTTCTACGAGAATAAAGCGCGAAACACAAGGAACTGTAATAGGGTATTTTAAAAGTTAGAAATTTAATTACTAACAATTAGAAATGTGTAAAAGAGACAACTTAGAGTAAAATTACCATTTTACCCTCTACATGTGGGGAAATGACCATTTTACCCCTAACTTAAGGATTTCACATCCTAACTCCAAAAATTTCAAAAATTTACATTCCTCATGTAAATTTTATCCTAAACTTAGATATCAATACAGAAAAATTTAAAACAAATCACAACTATGGAAAACACAATATGGCAGAAACATCCATAGGCCATTTCTCTTGATTTTTGTTGCAATTCCTTCCAACTTCAAAACTCATGCTTAAACCAAAATTTTCAACAAGTATCTTCCTATCTTAAGTTTAAAACCATACTTAAAACATCCATTTAGAAAAAGCTAATAATCAACACCAAACTTTTTTGTAAAAAGATTCAAACACTTGAATCACAAGCTTTGACCCTAAATCAAAACTTCTCCAAGAATTCCAAAAGATCAAATCTTACTTCTAACATATTCATAACATCATCCTAAGATCAACCATGCTTTAAATCATCAAACTAAAGTCACCAAAATCACAAAATAACAATTGGAGTTTTTGGTTTTACACTTAGTCCAAAAACAGAAACTTTTTCCTCAACTAGCTTTGATAAATCTCTTGATCAATGGCTTAAGAAGGTGAGATCTTCGAAATAAAACATCACATAGTTTAAAAATGTGTCCTAAAGAATATCCAACCATCAAACTTAAAATCACATGGCTAAAAATCAATAAAACGTGGATCTAATCCAAAAACATCAAATCTTAGGCCTAACCGAAATCCTCTTGTATAGAAAAATCATATCTTTGAAACTAATACTAAATATATTCAAAATAACATCCTAACATGAAAATAAGAGACTTAGTATCATCATATAAAAATATCAAATCCTTTAGAGTAAGATCAAACCTCGAAATATTCAAACTTTCTACAAATAAAAACTGTTTTGCCACTTCCAGTTTTCAAGTTTCTAGATATAAAAAAATCTATCATCAAAAGCTTTAGTCATGCAACAAAACCACAATGAAAAATCTTAAACACATTCTAACAACACACCATAAAATTTTATGACCAAGATATGTCCATTAGCTTGGTCAAAAACTCCAAAACATAACATACTCTCCAGTTTCACGCCCATAATGACCTTCCCAAATGATCATGGAATGATACGAATAATATATATACAGAAACTATACTCAAATAGAAACAACTTTTAGGAAGGAGTCATCGTGTGAAAATACTTACAAAGGATCGAGAATCTCCACGCAAAAAGATACAGAAATCTGCCTGAGAGAGCTCTTTTGGGTTTCTCTCTAAGAATGGGGTGAAGAAGTGATTAAAGGGAAAGAAGTGTGTCTTGCACGACTCTAGACTTCTGGAAGGGGAAGATATGGTTTTTAATGACCCTTGATTGGAGGTGGCTATGTCACATAAAGTGGAGAATAGCGAGGGGAAAGGACTGCCAGCAGAAGCTATGAGGTATGGAGGTTGATGGGGTGGGTTTCTCCATCTCATCAAGGCACTATTGGGTGCAGCCAAGGGTAATGGATGGTCTGCCATGTGGGGGAGGAAACTTCATCAAGATTTGCCAAGGTAGCCAAATTGGTGGGCCTTGGTGGGCCTTAGTGGGCCTCAACCAAGTGGGCTTCAATTTGGGATTTAAAGGGGGTTTGGTTAGAGTTTGAGATGCTATCAAGCCCAAATCCAAATTTTCTTGGCCCAATAAAATTTTCAAGATTTAAAAGGTTGGATAATGATGTCATAACAATGATTTGAGAAATTAATAGCATGTGGAAGTAATTTAATCAAATAATTAAACACAATGCTAGAAATTGGATCAAAAAGGGCTTGAAGGCCAACTTTAGGGTTTTGGTTTCAACCAAGTTTTTGGGGTTTCAATCAGATTCCAACCATTTAGGGTCTCGCTAGGGTTGAAACCTTCTTTGGGCTGGGACAATATGGTAGATCAAATGAAAAAAAATTTTGCTTAGGTGGCATGATCTTACATCTTGATTTCCTTCACAAATCCATCTAATGGTTCATCTTTGTGCCAAGTGTCTAATATTATTGACAATATGTGGCTAAAATCTTGCCACGTGTCCAAATAAAGCTTCTCTAACCTAATTTAGACATTCCACACTATGATTTTGAAAACACTGCACTTAGTACGCTTATCGAAGTTACTATTTACTCAAAAAATGCATAATAAACTTAGTACTGAAAAATTCTAAATATTCATATTAACCTACAATGAAAATCATATACTAAAACTCAATCCTGAAGTGCCCCTGAATATAATATCACTATTTCGAACAGACGTTTCGTCCAAAATTTTAAAAATTGGTTATTGTACCATAAAATCATAAATAATCAACTGAGTCTAGAGGCGTAGACCATAACGTATTATGACATTTTTAACAACCACAAATAATTAAAATCGTATTTCTGGCACCATAATGAGTGATAACACTGACAATGTTGACAGACTAAAACCTATGCGATTAGTCGATTCGTGAAAACTTATGGAGTTTTCACAAAATTCCTAAAGTCTATAGAAATTCCACCATTAAATTTTTTGCGGGCTGTTACAGTATGCGAGACTCAACCACTGTCCCTACTTACCACCATCCTTATAGTACCTCTCTCTCAAACCGTTCAATCCATTCATTTCAAACATACCCAAAATCATTTCTCGCATGAAAATCCAGTTTTCAAATATACACATGAACATGCATGCAATTATACAAAAGCCAAGTTTTCCTTTACAAACATGAACATGCGTGCAATTATGCAATGTATATGACACGACACAAATATATTCAACAGCCAACAAATCTGAGTATAATCCAATCACAGAAACAACTCCATCCTCCAATCCAACTGACCCCCAAACTCCTCAAACTTAACATCTGGTACAACCAACCAGATCACAAAAAATTTATTAATGCAAAATATATTTAAATCTCAAAAACTTCTTTGAAAAATAATTACAGTGCTATAATACAATTTTCAAAGGATCATGAGGGTGCTAGAACTAGCGGCACAGCCACTCAACAGTGCAAAATGGACAAGAGCCATGGGTCTCAAAAACCTAACTTTTGAATGAGGACAAATGAAGACTTGGGATGGCTAGGGAAGCACTTAGGGGTGTTGGTGAAGCTAATGGTAGTGGTGGTTGGCCGTGGGTGGTGGCGTGGATGGTGGTCGAAAGCCAAAAAGACCAAATCGGAGATGGAGCTCAAAGGGCTTCAATGGTGGCGGATCGGGGCTGAGAAATGGTGGGTTAGGTAGCTTGGTGGCTGGTGGTGAAGTGGGGAAGAGTTGGTGGCCAATGGTGGTGCAACGACGGCGTGGGAAAAATTTTAGGCCGTGGCATGGAGGCATGCGTAAGGGCTATCGGTGGCACGAGCTGGGCTAAAATTGGAAAGGGTTGGTCGCTGGCTAGTGGGGTAACAAATGGGAGGGGCGGTGACAGCGAAGTCGGCGCACGGTCGCACACTGGGAGAGAAGAAAAAAGTGATGGGGGAGAGAGGAGAAAAGGGAGGTGTCGCGAGCGGGAGGGAGCAAGGGGAAAGAGAAAGGAAGAGAAAGAAAGTAGGAAAAGAAAGAGGAAAGAGAAAAAGGTAAAAGGAAAAAGAAAGGAAAAGAAATAATGTCTAGTCTTTCTAATCTGGGTCTCAAAATTAATCCAATGAAAATAAATTTCAAAATGGTGAGTTAAATAAAATAATTTAAACGCAGTGACTAAATAAAATAAAATCATAAAATCCAACAACACAATAATTTTAAAGCCCAACAACTAATTTAAATACAATACAATAATTAATATCAAGAAAGCACATCAAAAAATAAATTTCACAATTTAAAAAATTATAAAATAAATCTAACGAGAAACATGTTAAATTTTAAACAAGAGAGGCAATATTTAAATTAAATAAAATAATCCTTCAAGTAAAATACATTAAAATACGAGATATCACATTTATAAAATTTGAAAATGGAATTTATTCGTATTTTATTGGTTGACATTCAATTGACTCGTATATTAATTGTGTTTTATTGGATTAATCTATTTTGACTCAAATTCATTTATATCAAACTTAAACTCACTTATTTAGTATTGGTTCACGGGTCATATCATAATATATTACCATCCTCTCACCAACGACTCTTAGGCATATTTGGATAATAAGATAAAATGAAAAATTTTCAAAACTTCTCATAGTTTTCTTTCTAAATATCTCTCAAATACACAACAATTCTCAATTTCAAATTTTAACATTTTTATCTAATCAATTAGCTAATCATTATCAAAAGACAAAACAATACAAATTTTCTAAGCTTCCAAACAAAATACAAAATTCAATACAAATTTTTTCAAATTTTAAAACAGAAATAATATTAAAAACTAATATTCAAATTATTTTTTAGTTTTATAATATTTTTATTTAACTTTATTTTCTTTTTTTCCACAACCCATACAAACATTTTATACTAAATCATTTGATTATGGATAAAGGTGAAAACCAACCATGTCGGTGTGGTTTCAATCCTAAACCGAAACCGCACCGACATGTTTTTCAAGGGCTGACACCAACTGATGAAGGGAGAAAAAACCGACCAGTGTGGTTTCTGCTAGTTACCGTCGAATCATCGATGTTCCCATCGGTTTTCACTGCATCAAAAAATTTCACAAATCACACTTCAAATATCAATGTGCAAATCTTACAAGAAAAACTAGAAAAATGAATCGGAGATGTGAGAATCTATAAGAGAGAGCCGAAAGGGAGATGAGAGACAAGGCTAAGAGGGGGATGAGATGTGACGCCCCCAAATTCTACTTGGGATCAAACAGATATTTGAAGTGTCAATACATGCAACACAAGATTACCTACCCCGTTCATTATATATAAGATGCAATGTTCCTAACATGCATATAGTATTATGCAATATTCACATGGATAATTTTTTTTCTTTAGCAATACTATGTACCAAACAAAAAATATCCCAAATACTTAAAACATACTTCTACATAATGACATACTAAACCACTAAGATCACAACGCTAGTCCAAAATGGTTGTGATCAAAAGAGTATTGGATATTCAACTCCATAAGTACAAGTAGTAATAAGTTAACTACCATACTATTATCAATGTCGCACCGTCGCTTAGTCCACTATTTTCAGTTGGTCAATTCCCGCCTCTCCTTCAGATCCTGTAACAAGATCTACCATTCGGGGGGAATGGTAGTTGGGACTACCACAATGAGATTTGATTCTAAATCTCAACAAGTTAAGAGAAAACCTCCACATAGGTTAATGATGCATGCATGACAATAAAAGCATGAATGTGTAATCACAGTCATAAGTAAGCGTAACATAACTTGACATAAAGCATATCCTAACTTCACCTATGACATAGCATAACTTCACATCTAACATAGCACAACATAACATAACTATACATGACATAACATAAATTTACATATGACATGGCATAACTTCGCATCTGACATAGAATAACATAACATAACTTGACATAAAGCATAACATAACTTCATATATGACATAGCATAACTTCACATATGACATGGCATAACTTCACATCTGACATAGCATAACATAACATAACTTGACATAACATGAACTTAATTTGAAACTTGACTTAACATGAACTTGATCTGAAACTTATTCTTATCTCATGGGATTACCATGATGGTGTATTCTTATCTCATGGGATCACCATGATTGCTTATTTCTATCTCATGAGGTTACCATAATGGTGTGTTCTTATCTCATAGGGTCACCATGATTGCTTATTCTTATCTCATGAGGTTACCATGATGGTGTATTGACAATAAACTGAACAATAACTTAACTACATGAGGACGTATATGAGACAGAAACATTTCATGACTTGACATGAGATGTAACATACAATATTTTGCAACATGGCGTACTTACAACATTGAACATTATGTAATACTTAAATGTAACAAATGGCATACTTAACATGACATACTTGCATTGTATAGCAATGCGTAATAGATGAATAATTTGTGACAGAATAAATTATGTGTAACAAATGAATATATAATGATTTGGCATGGCATATATGATAACATACATACATACATAGACTGTAATTCATTTACTCATCACATATACAAATTAAACTGATAGTAAGTTAAATGCTAACTTACTTCGATCTTCACGTTCTTAGAAAACTCAAGCGCGATCATGAGCAACTGAAAGTAATGATTTCTAAAAGTTAGAACTTAAATCACTAACAATTAAAAATATGAAAAAATACTAGCTTAGAGCATAATTAGCATTTTACTCTCTACATGTGAGAAAATGATCATTTTAACCCTAACTTAAGGATTTTGCCTTCTAACTCCAACAATCACCAAACTTTACATACCTCATGTAAATTTTGGCCTAAACTAAAATATCAAATTAGAAAAATTTAAAACTAAACATAACCATGAAAACTCTATAGGGGCCGAAACATGCATAGGAAACATGCATAGGCTTTTTGTCTTGATTGTTGTTCCAATTCTTCTAATTTCAAAACTCATGATCAAATTAAATTTTTGTAACAAAGATATTTTTATCCTAAGTTTAAAAACATACTTAAAGCATATACTAAAAATATCATCATCAACACCAAACTTTTAAGAAAAAGGATACAAACTTTTTAATTAAAAAGGCAAACCCTTGAACTATATGGTTTGATCTATTTCAAAGCAAATTCAAGAATTTCAAAAAATCCAAATCTTACTTCTAACATATTTATAAAATATTCTTAAGAATAATCATATTTTGAATCATGAACAAAAGGCATCAAATCACTAAAACCATACTTGAACTTTTTGGTTTCTTTCTAAGTTCAAAAACAGATTTTTTTTTCGTTTCTAACTTGTTTTGATCAACCTCTTGGTCAATGATTTCTAAAGATGTGATTTTCAAACCAAAACATCACTTGGTTTAAAAAGGTGTCCTAAAACAAATCTAAGCTTCAAAATCAAGATCACATGGTTAAAAATCAACCAAAACATGAATCTAGCCAAGAACATCAACACTTTGGCCTATTCAAATATCTCCTTGCATAAAATTCATATCTTTGAAAATAACATCAAGTATCTTCAAAATAACATTCTTACATGTATATAAGAGACATATGATTCTCAAATAAAATTATCAAAGCCATTGGAATAGGTTTAAACTACAAAAGTTTTAAACTTTCTCAAAACAGAAACTGTTTTTCCTCTTCCAGTTTCTAAGTTTCTAGATCTAAGAAAATATTTTCATCAAAACCTTTAATCATGCAACAAATCCTCAACTAATAATCATATACACATGTTAAAAATATTCCATAAAAATTTCAGACCAAGATCTATGCAGTAGCTTGGTCAAAAACTTCAAAATATAACATATTCTCCAGTTTATTGCCTAGAATGACCTTTCTTGGGTTTAAACAACATATGACCAACCAAACTATCTTTAAATGAAATAAATAAGGTATCCATGTAAACTATACTAAAAAAGAAAAAAAATTTATGAAGGAATATTTGTGAGAAAATACTTTCAAAAGTTCCAAATCAGGTGAGCAAAAGAATTTAGAAAAGCTACCCGAGAGTATGTTTGGTGTTCTTTCAAAGAAAAGTGTAACAGAAAGATGAATTTTGTGGGAAGTGGGCTGAAGAGCTTCTTGCACAAGATATGGAAGGGGATAGGGCTGAAATGAAGCTTGAGTGCTGGCCTTTTTACCTAATACAAGACACAAAAATCAGCCCAACATATTTCCTTATGGTGGAGTGTAGAATTAAGAGTGAGGTGGCCCTTTAACTTTTCACTTCTAGAACCTTCTAGGCCCTCTTGAAGACATCTGATCATCCATGTAGGGGATGAAAATCCTTAGCCAAAAAGCAATGCTAAGGTGACCAATTTTGTGGGCCTTAATAGGCCTAAACCGAATGAGCCTCAATTTGGGGTTTTAAGAGGGTTTGGGTTGTTATTAAGCCCAAATCCATTTTCTCTTGGCCCAATCAAATATCTAAGGTTGAAAAAGTTGGATAATAATGTTCTAACATAAATTTGAAGAATTAATAGTATGTGGAAGTAATTTAATCAAATGATTAAACACAAAGCTAAAAACCAATTCAGTTAGGTTTTGGAGGTGAACTTTATGGTTTTGATAAAACCGCCTAGGATTTTGATTTCGGCCATGCTTTTGGGTTCTCAATTGAATTTTAACCATGAAGGGTTTTACTAAAGTCTAAATCCTCTTTGGTTTGGAATAATTTGATTGGTAGGATGGAATAGGATTTTTGCTTAGGTGGCATGATCTCACAACTTGATTCCTTCAAATCCATCAAACATTTCTCATGGTGCCAAGTATCTATTACTATTCACAATGAGTAGGTAAGATCTGCTAAGTGTCCAAATAAAACTTATCTAATATAATTTAGACATTCCACACTTTGATTTTGAAAACACTGTACTTGATGTGCTTATTGAAGCTACTATTCACTCCAAAGAAATGAATAATAAACTTAGCATAGAAAAATTCTAAATATTCATATTAACCTACAGTGAAATTTTTTTTACTGAAATTCAATTCCCAAGTGACCCTAAAAATAATTTCACAGTTTTATACAGGCGTTTCGTCTGAAAATATGAAAATGGTTTATTGTGCCATAAAATTCTAAATTATCAACCGAGTCTACTGGCACAGACCATAAATCATTCTGATACTTCTAACTACCTCAAATAATTAAAATAGCATTTTTGACCCCATAGTGAGTGATAATACTGTCTATGTTGATAGACTAAAATCTATGTGATTAGTTAATTCGTAAAAACTTTTGGAGCTTTCAAGAGGTTCTTAAAGCCTATAGAAATTCCACCATTGAATTTCTAGCAAGCTTATTACATGAGAGATCTGAGAGGGAGATGAGAGGGAGATGGCATTGGAAGGGGAAAGAGAGAGAGAGAGAGCTAAGAGGGAAACAATGCAAAATGCAAATGCTAGAGGGGAAGTGGGGGGGTTGGGAAGCCCTAATCCAAATCGGTGTCGTTTGGTGTATTAAACCAAACGGCATTGTTTCGTATATGTTCTTCAAAATTGTGGGTATAAAACGACGCCGTTTCACTGTTGTTTTATACACGTATATTATAAATATATATAATTGACTGGTTCGACAACTTGAACTAGGTTTAAACCGAAACAGAACCGGGCGACACAAGTTTCAACTTATTTCTATCTTTGGCCAATCGGTTTTCTACCAGTTTTAGCAAGTTCCATACTCTGGCTGTTGGTCCATGTCAGTACCATTCAATTTATCGATTTTTGTATGCCTCTAATTATGACTTGGTAGAGTCAACATTGAAAGAGCCAAAGTGGTTCGTTGGCCATCATATGTAAAAGAGGCAAATGCTTCAACTGATTGCCACTCACACCTCGTCTCTGCCTCTCACTCTCGAAGCCTTAAGTCTTACTCACAGTATGAACTACTTTATTCCCTTTCTTCCTTCTAAGGTTGGCACATGAGAAAGCTAAGGAAAATAAAATGGAAACCAAAACTTTGAATTGAGTTCTTTGCTTCTTTGAAAGTGAAAAGCCTAAGTCAATTCGGCCTAATATATACATATACATCTTAATATTTTTCATCTTCTTACCTTTATAATATATTTTCTCAGCCCAGAAAAAGGGTTTATATTTGTACTTTAGGATTTCTTTTTTGGAATTACGCTTGTTTGAAATAGGTACGTGGCATGGTATTATGTATATATTGTATATTTTCATACATGTGTCTGTAAACTAGTGTTTATTTGTACATAGTATAAATACTTTGTTTTTCCACTTTACTTGTAACATTTGAACTATTATTGACTGAAAGGTAATTTGTATATTTTTGAACTTTTCCCATTCAGACCTTCCAGATTCTTCCTCTGCTAGGGTTTCGACCCTTTCTCTTCCTCTATGGTTTCATTGTTACATGGTATTAGACATCTTCTCTTATGGCGTCAAGTCACAAATCGGTTTCTAAGGTTTCTACAAGTCCTTTTTTCCTTCATCCTAGTGATAGTCTCAGTATTCTTCTTGTTACCTAGCCACTCTCGGCGACAACTACCATACCTAGTGCCATTCCATGGCCATGGCTCTATCGGCGAAGAACAAACTCAGTTTTGTCAATGGCTCCATCCTCAAACCCTTGGATTCGGTTGATCCGCTTCTCTCCCCATGGCTTTGTTGCAATCATATGGTGATATCTTGATTCTTGACTTTTAAAATCTGTTTTTTCCTAATATTTCTGCTAGTATTTTGTACATCACTACTATGCATAAGATTTGGTTGGATCTTAAGGAACGTTTTTGTCAAAAAAAGGGTCCTCGCATTTTGCAAATACAAAAATCAATCTCTGCCCAATCTCAAGGGCAGCTTTCTATGAGCACTTACTTTACTCGCCTAAAAGCTATTTGGGATGAGTTAGCAAATTATAAACCCGTTCTTGCTTGTTCTTGTGGAGCAGTACATACTCTGACCTATTATGTTCAACAGGAGTATGTTTTATAGTTTTTAATGGGTTTGAATGAATCTTTTGCCTCTGCCCGTGCTTAGATCTTGCTATGGAGCCTTTGCCTCCTCTTAAGTGTTTTCACTTGTTTTACAAGAAGAACAACAACGTGAAATTTTTGTTGTTCCTCTTCAAAATACTGATTCACATGTTTTTGTTTCTAAGGTTGATGTTGCTAGATCTATTAAATCCTTCTCCAAGAAGAAAAGACCAGTGTGTAAACATTGTGGAATCACTGGTCATGTGATTAAAAAATGCTATAAGCTACTTGGATTTCCACCTGGCTACAAACCTAAGCCTAAGCAACAGTTTGTGGTCAATTAGGTTACTCTTAATGACAACCATTCCTCAGTTGTTTCTCCTTTCTCTTTATATTATCTTTCTCTTTGTCATTTGTTTCAAGTTGATCATCTTAGTTAAAAATTGAAGTTGCGCAAAATCCACCAAGATTGGAATTCAATTCTGTTGTGAAGAATTTCATTTTCCTTCCGAATAGATCTTTTTCAATTAAGTCACTAAAAAACTTTCTGAAACAATTGAATGTCTGGAGGAAATTGAAGGAAAATAGAAAATTGGACAACCTTAACTTACCCTTAAGTTTGGAGAAGTGAAATTCAACTCTTGGGAAAGAAGAGAAAAATGAAGAGTGAATTCTATGCCAATTATATACTTTGATTGTATGATTTGAGGGGTTCCGTCACTTCCTTGTGCTTTATTTTAGCCATATATTTTTATCAACAGGCAGGTTTGGCCAGTCTGATGAGACACAAAATTCTCATCTCCTCTATCTCATCATTACAATTGTTTTAAATTTCCATACAAAATTTAATAAACAATTCAAAATTTTCAAATCTCAATTCAACCTTTTTAAACCTCAAAACATTAATAATATTAAAGAATAATATTTTAAAATTTCACCTAAAACTAAAAATTCTCATCTCACTATCCAAACCTGTCCTGTTTGTGATGGTTAATGTTTTTTAATTAGAATACCTTTTGCCTTGCATTGGAGATGCCTTAATAGGTCAGCCTCCGCTGGGCCATATTATAATAGCACCATTTGTCTACTTTGATAATTTTTGTTTCCTTACCTCATTACCTAGATTTTAGACAAATGGTAAGGAAACAATTGATTCGCCTATTATGTAGGAGATGAGATCATCATCTTCAACTGATTCGCCTACAACCATCAATTGGTAACCATCAATTGGTCCCCATGATTTGGGAAGACCAAGATACTCAACACAAGTCTGAGATCCCTGCTATAAAGATTGTAACTAGCGCTTTAGATAAGCTACACGAGAACATGATTGAGAAGCAAATCTTGCTGCCAGAGATGTCCACACTTGCCTAGAGGTGTTCAATCCATATATAGAGGATAGAACTATCTCAGACAGAGTGGTTGTAAACTAGTCAAGAAGATACTGGTCTTTCTTTTGCCACAATAGGTAATCTGGGTTGATTACTGTGGTTGTCTTTCCTGTTTTATCAGTGAGCAATTGATGGGGGCATGGTTCTGTGCCATCAACAACTCCAATTAGTTCATGGCTCCTAAGAATAGGAAGAAATTGTGAAACCCAATTTAAATAGTTCAAACCATCTAACTTGATGGAAATGTGATATGTGATACTTGATAAGGTAAAGGTGTTGGTATGAGTAGATGAGTCCATGTTCAAAGCAGGATCAAAGGAGTGTTCCCATGGTTGCTTCGATACCATAAAAGAAAAGAGGAAAAAATGGTTTGGTTCACACGAACCAAAATTGTATTACTTCATGTAAATATAGTCGTAAGCTATGTACAGAATTAAGAAAGTATACAGGAAAGGAAATGTACATGTAAGGAAAATATACAAAATGTAATGACTTATTTATAACAGATTGATCCTAAGAATAAATGGAAGTCAACTCTCCTTAGACTTGCTAACTTGAGCAATCTTTCCATTTGAGAGATCCTGAGATTGAGCAGCAGATGGGGCAGAAGATTGAGCTAGAACATTATTGATGATATATTTAATAGCACATTTATGATCGATCCAACATGATGTTTAATCATTGCTTTTGTGTTAAAAATGAATTAGGTATTAAAAGTTTGTTTGGACAAAAACATTCATGAAATGTATGTGTGAAAGGTTATACACATACATTTCATGAACGTACGTACTAAGGACTACTTAGGTTCTTTACAACCATATACCTCAAATAATGGATTTGGAAGGGGTGCAGGTGAACATCCCAAAGGAACATAATATGAGTTTATATATATATATATATAAGAAATTAGAAAATAGAAATTAAATAAGGGTAACCAATTGTTTTGTTTTCGGCTAATTAGATTCTATGATAATATAGTAATATATAGTACTGGTGCACTATCATAGTCCCTTGTACTAAGTCGGCAAACTCTTTGGCCTTAGCATCCCTGATCAATCTTGGAAAGAAATGGTCAAAGAAAATCTGCTTGAAGTGAGGCCAGTTTGCCACTCCCCTCCCATCAATTTCCCTAATGGTTCTCTCCGATATCCGCCATCTCTTAGCCTCTCCAGTTAGCTTGAAGGCAGAGTATAATACCTTCGGCTTATCAGTACAATTCAAAACATGAAGTATCTCCTCAATGTCCTGGATCCAGTCCTTAGCCAAGGTCGGGTCACCACAACAATCAAAAGTGGGAGAGTGCATCCGATTGAACTGCTCTATGGTGCATCTATCCTCTTCATTTCCCGCATTCAAGCCCTCAAGATTTCAAACACAATGACGAGTTGCCATCCTGGAAGACTCATCCTTAGTTAAACGTTTCGGAGGAAGAAAATTACAAAAAAAAAAAAAAAAAACTGCACGTAAATGTAACTACCAATTAATCTAAATATCATGAATCAACAATCTATTTCCTGAAGTTCGCATAATTCTAAACTCTTATTCTAAAAATTATTTCCTAAAGTCCGTATATATTCAAGATCTCATGTATTAGAGTCTACGGAACCTCAAACATGGCTTTTAATCAAGCTTATTTACACCTATAAAATCTAAACCTTAAATCTTATCAAAATCATTTTCTACAGTCCATCAAATAAGCCTTATGGATCTAAAACCTTAAATGTCATGAAAATTGGTTCTTAAAATTCACAAAATTTAAAACCTCAAATTTCCTAGAACATATTCCCAAAAGCCTATCAGATTCTAAAACCTTAGATACAAATACGATCATCTCTTAGTCCTTAAATTTCTACCCTGCAAATTGAAAGTTACTTCCCAAACCCACAATATCCAAAACCTCAGATGTTATAGTCTACAAAATCTCAAACTTGTTTACGATACCAACTGTAACACTTTAGTCTAGGATGGGTTGGAGAGTTACTACATGTCGCCTAAATCCTTCTTCACAATATAAATAAATATTTCAAAGACTCCATAAACATATCCTCATCCACTTTCAAAGACCCCATAACCATAAATACAAGAAGTCAAAGCTTAATATAATTGTCAACATTCCAATAAATCTAGTCAATACAATAGATCAATCTACAAAAATAATAACATTTTAATAATCTCAGTACTTATTCCCTACACTAAGCATTCACTTCATCTAAAAATATTGTGGAGATAATGGATGAGTTATCAACAACTTAATAAGCAGGAACCATATACTAGTATGTAAATATAAGTATTTTTACATAGTTCAGAATGCGTAAACAAAACATTTCACTTTCAATATGCAAATATAAAAAATGCATACTATCAAAAAATCAGAGTAACAGTTCAAACTATTTATATCCAAAAATCAACTTTTCGCATTCAAAGACCCCTTTGGCACAACATGACTTAGCATCTTCATCTTATCATATCATATCAAAGCATCATATCATAACAGAAACCATGTTTAACCCCTATGGTAGGATTGTGCATTCCACAGAAATCTAAGCAGAACATAAATCACTATGTTACCAAAGCGATTGCACTCAGAACAGAGACCACTATTATATCCCATGGCAAGCCCAGAAGTCACTATTATATCCCGTGGCAGGCCCAGAGGTCGCTATTATATCCCATGATAGGGCGCCGCTATTATATCCTGTGATAAGGCCAGAGGGTACTATTATATCTCGTGATAGGGTTAGAGGCCACTATTGTATTCCGTGACAGGGCTAGAAGTCACCATTGTATCCCGTGACAGGGCCAGATATCAGAGCAAAACAGAATCAGAATCACCATACCAAAACCAGAATCAAAGTTAGAATAGAATCAGAAAGTCATGCCAAAGGTTTTTCAAATACCACATCATATCAAAACAGAGTACTGAAATAAATTGAGATCATTTCCAATTTTTTCAAAATAGATTCAGAACATCTTCACGTCACATGCAAAATTTATCAAATTTCATATTCACTCCTTTTTTTTGTATAGTTACGAAATAGAATGCTAAAAATAAGTTTATGTCTACACAAATCTGCCAGAATATACTTTATTCTTATACATAATTTCATGAGCAATGCAGAACAAATAACTGAGGTCGTTTCAAATTTCTTTTTATAAACAAACATGCATATTTTCTAAAAATCAACCTCAATCCGTTTTTATGCATATTTCACAAATAAAGGCTCCGAGATGCAATGGTGGTCAACAGGCAAAACAAAAAAACTGCTTTGTTTTTATGCATGTAAAACAGGGGCTGTTGTGGTGGATATTCCGTGCATTGAGGCGATGACCATGAGGAGGTGCAGTGGTTCTACTAGGGTGGTTTAACCATGAGCTTAGGTGGGGTGGTATTCCGTTCGGGTTGCTGCTGCGAGATGGAGTGGAGCTGCCGCTTGGAGGGGCTCACGTGTAGTGGCTGGGTTGAACATGCAACTACGACGGGGTTGGTTTCATTCTCTCGGTTTGCCCCGATGCTAAGGCAGAGAGCTTGGGTAAACGACAACTTGAAGCTGGTGGCTTGCAGAGGTGCAGCGAGGAAGGGCTTTGGTAGAGGTTGGCAACAATGGGCAGTTTCTAAAGTGCAAGGGAGGAATGTATGAATATTTACAGGTGATTGGAAAAAAAACCCAAAGGGAAAAACTTAGACGAAGAAAATGCATGGGAGGCGTGCATGGGCGTGGAGACGAATGCCTGGTTCTCACGGGCTTGGGCTTTGAGGCACAAAGTTTGGGTTTCGATTTAATATCTCAAATAAATTAACTTGTGTCACAAATTTCTCGGCCCATTAAAGAAAAATTCACTCCTTCCAAAAATTTTTAATCATTATAACCTAATTAGCTAGCCTAAAAGAAAAAAAATCTATAATTGATATCCGTAAAAATAAAACCTTGGACCGGTGGGCCTGGGTGTTACAGTCGTGAGTCACTGGTACTGCATTGATCATGAAAGTCCAACGCAAAAGAAAATCTTAATTATTTGCTGCCAAAATGCATGGAGATTGTGATTTTTGTGATTGTTTACGCAACGAAATTAATGCCACTTTGTTAATTGGTTGAGTCCATAGTTTTGCTTGTTCTCTAAGGCCGAGGGAAGAAAAAAAGACATAATAAATTATATTCTACGTTATAGTTACGTTTATTTCTTCCTTTTTTTTTTTTGGATCTCTCTGTTTTATTATTTTCAATCCATCTTTTCATTGCCGAATTGTCTGAAGATGTTTGGCGTATCGTCTGAATTGGGTTTGACAAAGGAGGTGGAGACGTTGAAGGACTAGCACAAGAGAATTCTAGAGAAACTGCCATAGGAGGCCGTCTTAATATTTCGGGTTGACTATATCATACACGGCATATTTAGGCCTTATTTGGGTAAAAAGTGTTTTATTCCATCTCATTATTATAATTAATTTTTTTAATTTTCATACAAAATATAATAAATAATTCAATTTTTTAAAATCTCAAAACATTAATAATAATATTAAAAAATAATATTCTAATAACATTTTATTCAATTTTCATCTCAATTTATCCTATCTCAACTCATTATCTAAACGGCAGCTTAGGTTTGATCCCACTTGTTTGATTGAATTAATTTTACGAAGAAAATGAATTGGGTATTTTGAATTTGTTTGGAGGTTTAAATCATTAAAGGATGCACACGAGGTTGTGTTTGCTTATTGAATTAAACTCAACTCATCTCAAACAAATCATTGACGACACCCACTACTTTTTCGACTTCTCATAAAAAAAATTAAACTCATCTCAACTTACTCTATACATTTTAACTTAAAAAGTTAAATTATTTGAACATAAAAAAGTTAAATTCATCTCAATAAGAGCAACAAATACTACTTTTCATAATTCAACTCATCTCAACATTCAAATATAGCAGTCTTTACCACTACAAGTCTACATATTTCAAATTCTTAGAAAAAACAAGATGGACCCTAATATATATATATACTCTATATATTATTAATGTATTTTCTTGAATTAAGTCTTGAACATTGTTTGGTTAACATGCCACTACTATAATTCTAAATGACAGATAAATACATAATATTTCTCGTGTGTTAAATGTCAATATTAAATGCTATTGTATACTGCATTTATCTCTTTACTAGCTAAAAAGAGAATGTAATGATATACCCGCAATTTTTTGTTTAACTTTTTATACAATCATCATGTTTAAAAATGTGGGTATTTATATGAAGTGGTTTATATGTTATTTTATAAAAATATCCTTATTTATAGCATAATTGGGTAAAGGTTGTACATATATTATTTTCCAAAAAGCATATTTGAGATAACAATGCTCAAAGTCAAAGCAAAACTCCGATATTGCTAAAGACCTTAACGAATACTTCTCAAATTCTGTAATATATATTATATGCAATTAGAATTTAGAAATGAGATGTTGACTAGTCAATTCAAAGCCAAATTTTAGCAGAAGAGTCAATAATGGCACCAGTTTTCAATTTTTCACACCCCTACAGGAGTCCTGACTCATGACAACCAAAACCTAGTTGGAATAATCGTAGCCGCTCTTGATGAATTTTTGCAACCACTTCCTGAAAAAAAGTAGAAGGATAATAATTTGGTCGCATGCAATTTCCACATTTTTACGTAGAATAATGCTATAATTGGTGAAGCATCTAAAGTAAACATGCTATTGATTTACTTTCTGAGCTATACATGATGATTTTCAAAAGTAAGCAGAAATTATTACAGCACCATGGTTTGAAAAACTGAAATTATTAGAGCATGAGCATGGTGATGAGGTAGATCATCCTGAGAGAGAGGGGTAGCTAGCTAGTTAGCCCATCTTTCTGAGTATTCTTTCTTGCTGATGTACGCCTCCAGGGGACCACCTGCTTAAAGCTTTCATAAACGCTTGCCTGCAATTATAATATAAAATACAGTATATATAAGTATAATTGGATCATTACAGATACATCAATTATATTACAGAAATTTCCTATCAAAAAAAAAAAAATTATATTACAGAAATTAATCAATTAACCACTATTTACAGATCATAAGATTTTAATTTTCCTTTTCTTGTGGAGCCAGAAGGTTTCCTCAGCTAAGCTAATGCTCCAAAATCAATTTCAAGGAATATGAAAACAAAAATCTGTTGATGTTTTGGGGGGTGCGGGGTTCAGACATCAATCTCTGTTTATGTGAGTTGAAAACAAGAAGCACGACGGAAAAAAGTTGCCAACAAATAATTCCCAATCTCTGTTCTGGTTCAAAATGATTGAAATGTTTGAGCCTTGAAGGAAAAAATTAAAAGAAAAATGGATGTTCCAAGAGACTTGGAAGGCTATCATCACTTGGTTGCAACAACAAAGAGTTCAAAGTGGATTTTTTAGTTAAAAACTGTGACTTTGTATACCTTCACACAATATCTAAATATTGGTTCCTCGTCGTTAAAGTCATTACAATCAAAATGACTCCAAATCATGCATAGTCTTTCTTTGTTATAAAGATGAACTTAAAAAGCAGATCAATAATGGAATAGAATGGGTCTTTCAAACCTTTTTTGTGAATTTTGGAACTTACCAACAAATGAGAGCTTGTGTTTGCAAGACTCAGAAAGCTCCCTCTCCTCCTAACCCTCGTGATCTTCCCCTTAGTATTAGTGCCACCGACATCATGATCACCGTCGATCACCGAAGAAGAGAAGTCAAAACTACCCTGGAAAACCTGCTTATTCTTCCTGAAACTACCCCACCTCATTGACCCAAAATGGCCTCCCCTCTCCTTCGTTAATCTCCTGCCCACTTCGTGGTCCGGGCTTCTGAAGGAAAACCTGTGGCTGTGAAACACAGCCCGCCCCACGTAAGGCCCGTCCAAGACCGTGGTAGGGGACGGCATGTTGATGGATTTACTCTCACTTAGCAGCAATCTCGGAGGCAGTTCCAAGATTCTTGCGGCAGTCTCTTGTTTGGAATCGGCGGCGCATGGCTGCCTAGGCTTCCCTGGTGCTTCCTCCCAGTGAAATGGAACAGACGCTGTGGCTCGGAGCGGTGGTGTTAGCATTCCTGTTGACTCCTGATCCAGCAGCTTGCTTGGAAGTGAGAACAACGAGAGCTTTGGTGTGGAGCTTGCTTCATACTCTGGCTCAGACGACCCCATCTCTCTCTCTACCTCTCTCTGAAGGCGTTCTTCCTTTTGTAAAACTCAATGACCCAATTCTCACTGTTGAAAAACATGCATACCCATCAGATTTCTTGGTCACTTTTTGAGGTTGGATTGTGAAATTTTTATAGAGAGAGAACTGGCTCTGTGAGTCCTTTTAGAGAGAGAAAGGGTGGTGGTGAATGTGAACTGTGAGGGTCGGTCACAGAAAACGCTCCCGGCGCTTCTTCTTCACGAGAAATTGCCATTTTTCTTTCTTTTATCCTAGCACGTCTTTGTTAGGAAAGAAACCCCGGGTCCCACCTAGACATCCAGCCTTTTTATTGGTGGGTAACGACCAGCAACGGTCATTTACCATTTTGTTCATTTGAAAAGTCATAGCCGGGGAGAGCTTTCTCATTAATATGAATTATAAACAATTTAAGAGCTAGTGCGAGCAAAGAATGTGCAACGGTTAGGTATTATATATAATGGATTGTACTGATCATGCTATATTTATGGGCAATG